>CAMQGK010000151.1:22500-55000 GCA_947000775.1 Pterois miles | reverse complement strand
TCATGTCTGCTAAGTCACTATCTCATGAGGAACCACTGGTCAAAGCCCTTGTATTTGCCATATTAACAACTGGGTGAGGACATATCCTGCCAACATAAAGGAATAAATAAATGACTTTATAAATGAATAAATGTGTCATTTAATGTGGCAAAAATATAATTACAAACAAATGTAGCCTATAATGAATTGATAAAATGTAACGTAAATTGATATTTCTGTTTTAATTTGCTTCTTTATTTATTTATCTTTATATTAATTCCCTTATTTATTTACTATTGTGTTTTCCCTTTTATGTATTTATCTTTATTCATTTTTAAATGTACATATTTCTTGTTGCATTATTTATTTATTTTATTTAATATTTATTTGATTCTATTGTGCAGATTAACCGTCTGTTAACCAATCTCCTCCCTGAGGTTTAGCTCATTCAGAGAGAGAACCTCCAAGCCAATGTTGCCGGGAAACAGTGAAATCCACGAACCCACCTGCAATCACCGCTTAACGCCGCAGAGATGTTGGAGACTGTAACGTTAAAGGGGAACGCCACCCAAATCAAGAATGCCAATATGTTATTTCCATTCACTTCATTTTATTTTATACAGCATCAAATCATAATAGAAATATCAAATATGGCGATGTTTACCATGTTCACCAGTTGGTCCCTGAACGCCTCCCTCATGTCGTATTCACGACCTCGGCAGTGAAAGTTCCTGAAAGCTCCGATTTCACGACTTGTGACGTGTCTGTTGGTGTTGTGAGAAATGGAGGAGCCCATGGACGTTCATTTATTGCTGCATAATAAGTTAATAATGTACAGTATATTATAATTGTAGTTATATACCCTTTTTCTTAATAATAAAATAGTAATTAGTAATCTTATAATCTGCCTGAGGAAAATGTTGATATTCTCATTGACCTCATCGTTCTCCTCTCTCATTATGTCTGTACATTTCCTCCATCATGTTCCCCACTAGCTAGCTTGCTAAATTGTTAGCCTCTGTTGCTCAGTGACTCAGACAGTAATGTTAATATTTTTGCTGCTTATCAGTAGCGTTCTTCACGACTTAACCACTTGAACGCTACGCATATCATGTACACGACTTCCCACCTCGTGAACACAGTAAACATGACCATGTCATGGGTTAAAGTCTGGAGCTGCTGCATAGACGATGGCTGCGGTGGAAAGGTTAGGAAGGTTCCTGACAGAGTGAACTGACCTGGAAGTAGCTCAGTAGCAGCTGGAGCCGATCCCAGCTGGCACTGGATGAAGGCGGTTCACCTGGACAGGTCTCCAGTCCATCACAGGACACATAGAGACAGACAACATAGAGACAGACAACCGTTCACACTCCCATCCACACCTACGACATTTAGAGTCATCAGTTATCGTCAATTAATTCATTAATCCTCAATTAACCTAAACAGCATGTCTTTGGACTGTGGGAGGAAGCCGGAGTATCCGGAGAAAACCCACGCTAACACGGGGAGAACATGCAACCTCCACACAGAAGGACCCCAAGCCGGATTCGAACCTGTGACCCTTTTGCTGTGAGGCGAGAGTGCTAACCACAGTCCCAAATAAATATTATATTCGGTACAAATAAATATTGCATGTGAAAAGGAGTACTCCTTCTCCATAACTCAGAAATTAGTTCAGTATTTATCATATAAACTTTATGGTAGCCTATAGCTTATTGTTTTCTATTTTAACTCCAGCCTTGGTGATGAAGTGATATTTTCACCAGTTGTCCACATTAGGTGGGACAGTCCTTTATTTCAGCAGATGCACACTGCAGGTGAAGCAGTCTGTCACTGAAGGAGCTGTTTAACAACACCCGTGGGAAGCGGCGCCTTTTGTAGTCCATCTTTGGTACATTGTAGTTTCACCAGGGCAGACCTGCTGCCGTCACATCGTACTCACAGAGCCTATTAGGACGTCATTTTTTAATTGACCACAGCTTATGAATGGGAGACTGATTTTGTGAACCTACTGAATGTTTGTTTTCTTTTTATACCCAAATGAGCTTTATTACATTGTCATGTACTCAGTGAAATTGAAAATGTTCCCGTGTACTCGGATCATCCCCCGGCTGCTCTCAGGAGAACGTTGCTCCCTCTTCATCGTCTGTGGAGCAGCTCCACTCTTTATACCCATGGCATCGCAAATTTAAGTTTTAGCATTCTAATGTTTGGATTTAGGAGACAGTTGTTCTTGTTTGTTAATATTTTTGGACTGTCTTAGACCATATAGGAAAAACTTGTATTAATTCTGAAAATGGGGGTAATTCCCCTTTAAGTAAGACTTTGAATGCAGGGCCAACAACAGAGCTGCTACTAGCACAGGCTGCCCAACTGTACTGTTAACTGTAACGATCAGCACAGTATGACATAACCTAAACTAAGATCTAACCCACAAAACTACAATAAAACCATGTTCAGGTTAGTATTAAAGGACATAGACACTCTTACCAGCATAACTCTGTAATAAAAACACCCTCACTTGTATTCTGAGTCTGGGTTTACATCCATACTAATGAAACTTGACCAGCACTCTTCAATTTGCAGTAAGTGGAAGTGAGGCTCTGCCAAGTGCTGGATGCTGCGCTTAGAAGAAACACCATTATTATTCACTTCACGTCATCGAGCCTGGAAGAGGTCCACTAGCAGATGATTCATCAGAAACTCTCACCAGGATTTTACAATAATATCAAATCCAAAGTGAGACTGAGGCATGCTGGGAAGGAACATGCTGTTATTGTGCCTCTTTTCCACACGGTCCTCTGAGTGGCTTCACTGCAGGTCTCTATTTTAACCAGTCATTTCCTATCTTCTTAATATCCCAAAACTAGATTTTGACTGGTTGCATGATGCTTCCAATACAAATCATTTTGTTTTTTTCTGCAAATCTCTTAACCATCTCACAATAATTTCAAGAAAATGCCTGAAACAAGAGAAACAGTAAGTATTTTATTGCTTCACATATGTCACACATGATGAAACAGAGGCCCCTGCTAATACAAAGCTTTTTTAAGCTGTCAAGAAAGTAATGCAATGAAATTCATAAACGGTCACTATTTGACTAGGGTTCCTCCTGGTGCCAGAGGGTTTCTCTGACAGTGGGGACCGTGTGAGAACATAGCAGAGGTCTGGGGGTCGCAGAGACTCGCCGACCCCCTGTGGTTTGAATTACAGCGGATTACAACCCTCAGCAACAAAAGACACCTCCCGCCTGCTATGTGCAGCTATCTGCCTCTATCTGCCTCTATCTGCAGCTATCTGCCTCTATCTGCAGCTATCTGCCTCTATCTGCAGCTATCTGCCTCTATCTGCCTCTATCTGCAGCTATCTGCCTCTATCTGCAGCTATCTGCCTCTATCTGCAGCTATCTGCCTCTATCTGCCTCTATCTGCAGCTATCTGCCTCTATCTGCAGCTATCTGCCTCTATCTGCCTCTATCTGCAGCTATCTGCCTCTATCTGCAGCTATCTGCCTCTATCTGCAGCTATCTGCCTCTATCTGCAGCTATCTGCCTCTATCTGCCTCTATCTGCAGCTATCTGCCTCTATCTGCAGCTATCTGCCTCTATCTGCAGCTATCTGCCTCTATCTGCCTCTATCTGCAGCTATCTGCCTCTATCTGCAGCTATCTGCCTCTATCTGCCTCTATCTGCCTCTATCTGCAGCTATCTGCCTCTATCTGCAGCTATCTGCCTCTATCTGCCTCTATCTGCAGCTATCTGCCTCTCTGCCTCTATCTGCCTCTATCTGCCTCTATCTGCCTCTATCTGCCTCTCTGCCTCTATCTGCCTCTATCTGCCTCTATCTGCCTCTATCTGCCTCTATCTGCAGCTATCTGCCGCCGACTTTAGCATCAACAATCTGGTCCAATTAGAGCATGGCACGTCAGTGTGTCAGAGTGCTGACTTGACTATGACTTGATCCAGACTGACTGGGACTATCATAAAGTGGGCATGTCTGTAAAGGGGAGACTGGTGGGGACCCAGAGAACCCATTTACATCCACACATCAGGAGGTCAGAGGTCAACGGACCCTCTGAACATGGACATAACAGTTTATTTAACCTCTTTTGCAACAAACTGACAACAGAAAAAAGATCAATTGTATTAATGCATAAAAGAAATTTGTGGTGTTATACCTAATTTGCGTTAATGAGTTATTATCAGGTTAACTTTGACAGTCTTAATCATATGACACCAGACAGAACAAACATTCTCATCTTACAGCCAGTACTAAAAGTGGGCCGGTACTCACTGGTGCACAGGACCAGTTGGTTTTACTCCTTGGTGTATTGCCGGTACTCCTCTCTGCCTCCTCCATATCGGGCTCTCTGGGACACTCAGAATGGTGATTAATAACGGTGCAGCGCCAATGCATTTGCACCATGCCTCATAAACCGTATGAACATAAAAACGATGTGGAGAGCGTCTGGACGAGCCTGCTCACATCCTTTTTGTAAAATAAAAAGTGTAAAAAGTGAACTGTGTGTCCTAACTTTTATTTTTATCTGTGAATAAATAGAATGAATGAAACATTATTGGAGAGTTTAGTGAACCTGCTCTGGTGTTGCAGTGGTTACCACTGTCACCTGGAGAGGGTCGCAGGTTTGAATCCGGCTTGGGGCCCTTCTGTGTGGAGTCTGCATGTTCTCTTCCCGTGTTAGCCTGGGTTTTCTCCGGGTTCTCCAGCTTCCTCCCACAGTCCATGTGATTATCGGGATATAGTGACTTTGTAAATAAAATAACCTTTTTTAAAAATCATATTTGCTTAAAGTTACGAAATGCAGCATTGATTAATCTTGTCTACTAAATGTAAAATATGACAGATGCCCACCACATGTTGTCAGATGGATGCAGTAATCAGACCACAGTTTAATTTATAATTGATGAAACAATCTCACCACAAGGTCCATTTAGCTGTTTTGATCACACGATACTCTGCAACCGATGGATTGATAGATTGTGTCAACTACCACTGGATGAGAATCAATTTTCTTTCTGATTTTATTGATGATATTAAATAAAGAATAGCCAGCCTGTTTGGTTTCTGATAATAACTCTCTAATTATGGTAACTGATTAGTTTTTATTTGACTAAACAATAATCTTATCATCATTGTTTATCAGTTTGATGATACATTACTCCATTTATTAAGATAAGATAAGATAAGATGAACCTTTATTAATCCCCGGAGGGAAATTCGGGAATACAAAAATATAGAAATAAATAAGGGGTTCATTTAAATAGATAAGCAAATGATAACAGAAGACTATAATGAAGCAAATGTAGGACATCTGATGCCAAATAAAATGTAAGGGGATTTATTGTAAAGAATCACCTTCTCCATGAGGCCTCAAACTAAATTTGAAGAAATTTCAGGGAAGTGGTAAAAGAGGTCCAGTTAACTGGAATGAAGCTGTGGTCACATTACTCATCAGATGATTCATCCAACCTGTAAGCGATCAGTGACTGGACATGCGGTGGAACACTGAGATCACCCAGCCAAGTGCTTTTAAAAGCCCGACCACAGCAGCAGTTGGCCTGTCTTTGTTTCATCTATTTATCAACTTTATGAGATGACAATACAACAGACAGCAAGGCAACACAGGACCAAACAAGTCAGGGCTTGATAGGACAGGATACAAGAGGACACGGCAGGACAGGAAACAACAAAACAAGACAAGACAGGGCTTGACAGGACATGATAGGACACTGGACTATTCCCTGAGGAGAAATCCAAATGTCACCGGTCAGGAGCATATAGGGCCAGGTCTGCAGACCGCAAAACTGAAAACAGAAGAGCACAGCATACACAAAGCTAATAGTACAGATGTCTACAGATAACTGTCACTAAAACTTAATGTTGTGGGCACTTTTCAATATTTTCTCCCTTGAGAAATAAATGGTTCACAGTGAGTCTCCACCAAGGCTGGTTTAGCAACCAGGGGGCCACAGTGCCCTTAAAAACCCCAGGTTCACTATGTGGCAGTGTGTGCACCCATCAAACTAATGCCTAGTGGTCCTTTTTTCAGATTTTAAAGGGGACATATCGTGCTCATTTTCCATGTATTTTGGTTTTCTACTAGAGCACTTTTGCATGTTTTAATGTTTGTTGTTACACATTATTTTTCTCATACCGTCTGCCTGAATATAGCTTATATGAATATAGCTGTGTTCGCTCTGTTTTAGCGCCTGTCTCTTTCAGCCACCGTCCAAAAGCCCAGTCTGCTTTGATTGGGCAGTGTTGTCCGATCGTCCACATATGCACTGTGGCTGTCGTCACAGCATCACCAACGACTGTAGAGCAAAGAGGCTAAACTGGTGCTTTTTTTTCACAACAGCTATTAGATGCCGCCATTTTGGGCTGAAAACGGCAACGATTTCGTGGCCAAGAATGTATAAAGAGACGTGTGTAAATCAGAGGATCATTTGTTTTTCAAGGTAAATGAACTTCCCAGTACGAACACTTAAATAGCCCTCATTCAAATTGTAAAATTCCCTAATAGCTGAATCCAGAGTTATTTTCCTCCATATTGATCATCAGACCCTCAGGCTGCTCCGCCCTGCAGCTCATATCACATCTCTGTTTCCACCAGCTTCCTGCTAGCTGGATGAGGCTGTAATAATGGATCTATTGGCTGTAATTGATCACTGTTATTATCGGCCAGTAGCTTGTAGTCTTAGCAGTATGACATCAACAGAGTTTAATGGAGCTGTAGTTATTAACTCATAACACAGGACACAACCTCTTCTATGCCCATGGTCTGTGGTCTGGTGGACTCCATGTTGGATCCTTGACCTGAAGAAGTTTAGGATTGCTCTCCAAATCTGTGTGCTGGATTTCACTCACTCTATGGGATGCGACCAGGCAGGTTTAATCAATAAATAAGTAAATAGTTATGATAGATTTATATTTTTAATATTTTCATCATTCAACACAGGCCGTTTCAGTTGAAACATGAAAATTATGACAACAGAATGGAAATAATTTTGTTTTACTCTTATACCTTGTTGGCGGATGTCTTACTGACTTTCTGTCCAAAATGGCGGAGGCGTAGCTCTGCTGCTGGGCGCCGGCGTTGCTATGGAACAAACGACTGGCTTTCACTTCTTGGCGATATACCTTCTCTGTCTGGGCTGCCGTCGTCTCCACGGCGTCACTGCAGCCAGAGACTCGCTGTGTGTCACCTGCACATAGCTTTGTGGCATCTCTGCCAACCGACTGTGTATTTGTGACATCACAACCTTACAGGAGTCCTGACGGCTCATTTAAAAGGCACATTTTCTGAGAACGGGCTGCGTGCATTTGAGCATTTGATTTTTTCACAGTATTGTATTATTTTATATAGCACCTAGACCTGATTTATAATGAAAAGACTTCACTTTCTACAATATGGGAAACTCATTCTTAAGGTAAAGTAAGTAAGTGCGATGTTATTGTGATCACTGTGGTCTGGGACCTGAGTTTAAAGCATGAGGAGATGTGATAAAGTGAACATCTGGGGTGAAACTATGGCGGATGTGGACGTCCAGGCTTCTGTTGTGTTGCACCTTCACTCTGTGTACAAACAAACAGGGTGTACTGTCCCTTTAAGGGCTGGCACCGCCCGCCTCGCGCTAGCTGCCTCCCTCTGCTTGTTATTTCTGTAACAAGATGGCTGTCGTTCCTGAGAGCAGAGTCCTCACTTTCAGCGTTTTTAAATGGAGCTCTTACTCCTCTACATATTTACCAGAGTGAGTAATGCACCCGTTAGCTGGCTCCGCGTATGCGTTAGGTTCTGTGGTCAACAGTGGTCCTTTATCGCCTCAGTGCACCAGTGGTCCTGCCAGCCGGCCCGACTGGCCTAGCCCGCCTGCGACCCGCCACCAAGCTGTAGCTTTGTTAGCGGCGGTAGGGGCGTTTGTTGTTGACACGCTGTCACCCGATGATGATGTTGCTAATGCCATTGAAGCGTCTGTGGTAAAGTTATGAAGGACTGTATAGTCGATAAGACAGCACTCAGATATTTCTCTGAAACTTCTAGTTATCCGCGAGTGTCTGATAGGTTATTCAGAACATAGGAGTTTGTGCACCGCCCGTCCGTTTTAGGTGCGTTGTATATGTCAATACATACTTTCTTCTCTTGGGAGCGTGTTTCAGATCAGCAACCGTCATGAGTACGAGCTGCCATTAGTTCAACAAAGTCTTAACAACGTCAGACTAATAAGTAATCAAAGCACTCCCTTGTGGAATTTGAATCAGCAATATTCTGTCCGGCACACGAGGGGGGTAAAAAACGAACGTCCACGTTAGCTAACTGGACTCCAGACATTAAGCAGGCAGCTAGCTTCAGTTAGCTTCAGCTGTTATCCTACCAAAGAGCTCAGCTTTAGCCACAGTATTTACCGGCTACTTCATGGAGCGAAAGGTCGGGCTTCATGGATGGCATGACACACATTACACAGAGTTTATAGTGAAGTCGCAGACTGTCAGAGCATCCGCCTGTTGCTGGTTCAGCACTCAGATACTGGCTAGCTGTAGCTGACGGTAATGTTAGCGAGCTAGCTATCAACAACGTTCTGCTAGCTTCTACTAACGTCACTGTAATAACTGACCCATTGCACCTGCTGCTAGCTGCTGCTAGCTGCTGCTAGCACAGTCTAGCCGGCCCACATAGTAGTATTGTTATATGCTTCCTTCACCGTTACAGCTGATTTATACACACCCATGTTAATCTGCCCTACACTGGTGATCCCTGTATCACGACTCTGCTGTGTCTCCAGTATTGTGCTGCTGTGATGACCCACATGGATAAATAAACTCTTCCTTTCTGTGGGTGTGTTTTTAGGAATATCTTGGTGGACAAACCTAATGATCAGTCTTCCAGGTGGTCTTCTGAGAGCAACTATCCTCCACAGGTAGGTCTGCTGCCGTCTACACCAACTGTCTCTTGGCTTGATTTCACTGTTCCAGGTGGAGCTTGACATGAGAACTGAGAAGTTCAGGATGGCTTGTGCTTTATTTGTTTTTATACTATGAGTGTATGCTATATAATAAAGAGGACCTATTATGCTCATTTTCAGGTGCATACTAGTATTTTGGGTTTCTATTACAACATGTTTACATGCTTTAATGTTCAGAAAATGCTTTACTTTCTCACACCAGCTTGGCTGAAACTCCTCTGTTCACCGTCTGTCTGAGCCCACTCTGCTCTGATTGGCCAGCTGGTCCACTCTGTTGTGATTGGTTAACTGAGCCGGACTTTTCAGACTCTGCTCCAGCTCCGCTCTAACTAGCTTTGTTTGAGGGCATGCCAAACTAGCCTCTATGCAGGTATTATGAAAATGTGTTACTGGGTGACATCACCATGTTACAGAAGAAAAGGCAGGACTTCAAGCGAGACATTTCAGTCAGTTCAGGAGCAGTGTTTCTGTGGGGGAGAGTAACTCCTTTTGGCATAGACTTTAGGCTCTTTAACTTTGCAGCCCTTTTTACATGCACAAAAAAAAAAAAACTAAATCGCACACTGAAGGAAAGAGAATAAGTACAAAAGTATAATGGGTCCTCTTTAAGCCTTTCAGGTCACTGACCTCATTTGATCAACAGAAACCAAGTGGGCGACAGTTGACCTCACACATTTGAGGAATTGTCAGATTTTATTTGCTGATATGAGTTATCATGGGCTGCTATTTCAGATTGTATAGCAACCATGATCAGAGCCCATGCTGCAGACAGGGTAAAACTTGTTTTAAGTGAGATAGGAACAACATGGTCCAATGTGGCACGTGCCTTGATAATGTAAGAGGAGCAGCAGTTTTGAGTGAAGGCATTATTTAATTACATTAATGATCCAGATAATTAACACAGGCAGTTTATTTACTTACAGTGTGCTGGGAGAAAAGTCAGTGTCAGTTAATGAATTGCTCATTAATTTGGCTGAGATGTGATGGTGAAATGGTGTAAACGGTAGCGAGGCTTTCCCTGGTATGTGCTCTGAGTGCCCTCTGTAGTAGTACGCATTCTTCAAACAAGGAAAACGCTCTTTCTCATTGTGCTTGAACTCATTGACATTACATCAACGCTGTGGCATGCAGAGTTTGAGGTTTAATCTGAAAGTTTGTGTGTTTGGCAAGAGGAAATGAACCATTTCAAAACAATGGTTAACCGCTCACCAGGCAGACTGAGCACGCTAGTCTCAAAACTCTCACTGTTGATGTCAAGTGAAGCAGCTGGCTTTGTATCCCTGTAATGATGTTTATCATGATAGATTGTTTTGTAATTCAACTAAGAAATGGTTTAAAATACCTGTACAGTATTTTCGTCTTTTATTTGGAATAAAGGGAAACGGCTGCCTCACCTGAGACAAAGCTTGAGTTAAAAAGCAAAGACTCAAAACAGTAAAACTAAAACTCTTTCAAAGTGTGTGATTAAATGTGAGCCTGACTTCAGTCAGTGCAAAACAAAAATCACACAAATCTGTATTTCAGAGTATACCAAAAGAAAAAGATTTGACTTTTCCTGCAGGATTTGCTCATCTTTCATTTCCAAAAGCTGACAAAAAAACCTCCAATGTGCAAAAGTCTGTTTATCGTGTACCCAGAGTTTGTCTCCATAGTGGGCTGGTTGGATGCCTCCTCCTGCTCTGTAGTTACATTCACTCTCCTTCATGTCTGCCCAAATCACGTTTCCTTGCAAAGCAGCTGGATTCACGCAGAAGTGATAACGCAGAAATGCTAGGTGGATATAGTATTCCCAAATTTCTACTGTTTGCCCAACTATTTATTTATAGGCAAATGTGTGTAATTGTTGGTGTGTTATACTGTAAAAGTATTGCAGTTTATTAATCTATAATATTTTTGTCTGAAAACAAATTCAGTCATATTTGCTGCATTCAGCCAGTCACAGTATTATTTGAATATTTGCTGTGCATGTGTAGTCTGTTGGTATTTGCCAGTATCGCTTTCCAAAAGCAATAATGGTAGAGCTGAAATGATTAGTTGAACTAAAGAACCTGAATCAGCTACTGATGGTAATTAGAATCAGAATCCAGTTTATTGACCAGTAGGTTTTCATGTACGAGGAATATGCTTTGGTGTGTTCGTACATAACATACTGTAAACATAGTAAGATAAAATAAATGTGAGTACACAAATCAAGAAACACACATAGAATAAAGGGGAAATTACAATGAAATATGGAAAAATATTCTAGAATATGTACAGTATATCGGGCTAATTCATTAAACCCTTTGAGTCGTATGTCAGGCAGAAATTCCCAGCATTCCTGAGTTCCAGCCTCTCAGTTGTAAAAACTGGCTGCGTCTCCTCGTCTTCATGACATCTCTGTGTTTTGGACTGTTGGTTGTCCAAAATACGCAGCTTGAAGACGTCACTTTGGGGTTATGGAAATTCTGATGGGACATATTTCACTGTTTTTTGACATTTCATAGACAAAATGATAAATTGATGTCATAAAAACAAAACACTCAATAATTCATTATTTGTTACAGCCCTAATGTTATCTACACTTGAGTCATATGTGACCTTCAGTCTGTCTCTAGGAAACCACATCGCATTGATCAAGACACTGAATCTGTGAGTGCCAGGCCCAAAGATGCTGTAACTCCCACTGTTGGCTCGTATCAGAGCATTACAACACCCAAATCAAATGGCAGCAATCGTTTGTTCCTCATCCACTAACCAGTTAAACCCAAGTGTGTCCAAGGACTGTAAATGATGTGTTGATCATATGAGTCATGGTAGGACCTTGATGGGAGGATCAGGCTGTACCAACGCATATTGACTCATGACAAACTGAGGCAAAAGGAACAGATCAATACCTGACAGGAGAGTCAGAAGAACTGCTTTTATTTTCTATTGATTATAAAGGGTGACTGTGGAAGGACTCATGAATGATATCAGTGTTTCATACTAGATTGATGCAGACAAAGGCCCAGAACATGGATTAATAGACTATCTTCTGTAGGTCTTTAATGAAAACATGGCTGCTCTCCAGTGGCTCATTGAATCAGTGCTCCAGCCTAATGGCCACAAGGGCTGGGATGATGCACCTGATTCCATACTATCACCATACTTCGGTGCCGATTCGATGTGTATTGTCCTTTTTTTTTTTTTTTTTTTTTAAGTATTGCGATTCTGCCAGTATTGTGATTCAATATTAGGATTTATTGTGATTTTTTTTGTTAAATTTTTAAACATTAGACCATGGGAAAAAGTTGAATCATACACTTCTAGGACTTTTACTTTGGAATATCTCTAAATTAAAATATCTGATTTTCAGTATGTATGTAGTTGGATGTCCTGAAGTCAAATACAGTCCCCTCCAAAACTACTAAAACAGTGAGGCCCAATCCTTTATTTCTGCTGTACACTGAAAACATTTGATCAAAAGATGAATCTGAGATCAGTATTTCAACTTCTATTTCCAGATATTTACATCTAGAGCTGTTAAAAAAAACTTAAGAGATACCACCTTTTGTGACAGAACTCCCAATTTTGAGGTATAGGAACGTATAGACTTAAAGTGGTTAAACTAGATCACAGTGAGTAATACTTCATACTTAGTTGTAATAACTGCATCAAGTCTGCTTTTCCAGTCTTTCTCCACAGCCTCTTTCAGTAGTTGTGTGTTTCCTCTTCAGCAGGTAAAATGCTGATCAACAGGGTTCCAGTCTGCAGGTGGACTGGTCCAGTCTAAAACCTTCCTCTTCTTCAGGGGGTTTTGGCTCGTTGTCTGGATCTCCTGATCAGTTTGGTTCATATCTCTTTAAACTGTCAGACTAAATGTTTCTGTAGACCTCTGAGTTCATGTAGCTGCTGCCATCATGTGATCCATCATCAATGAAGATGATCTGTAGTCTGGTTCCAGTCTGTCCTTTCTCTTCTTATTGCTAATGAGTGGTTGTCCTCTCCTGGTGGAGTCTCCTGTCCTTGTAGTCTGGTTCCAGTCTGTCCTTCCTCTTCTTATTGCTAATGAGTGGTTGTCCTCTCCTGGTGGAGTCTCTGTCCTTTAGGTCCTGAAGTCCTCTGTGAACGGTGGATTGGGATTCCTTCTCTCCTCCCTCTGGAGGTTGTTGCTGACGTCCCTGACGGCTGTTTTAGGGTTTTTCTTTACAGCTCTCACAGTGTTTCTGTCATCAGCTGCTGATGTTTCCTCGGTCTACCGGTTCACCGTCTGTTGCTCGGTACACCGGTGGTTTCTTTCTTCTTCAGGACGTTCCAGATGGTTGTACCTGCTATGGCCGACGTTGGATCAATGGCTCTGATTGATTTCCATCTTCTCTCAGCTTTTCTCCCAGAGACAGCTCTCTGGTCTTCATGTTGGTTTCACCTTTTAACTAGAAATCAGTCTGAACAGGAAAAACCCAAAGCTGAAACTGAGAGGAGACATTCAGCTCTATTTATTGATGAATAATCAATGTAACAGAACTCACCTGGGCAACAGAAGCACCTGTCAGTCACATGATCCAGTAATTTAGCTCACTAGAAAAATGGGTTCAATCAAACGGTGCTATCTGCTGAGTAGTGTACCAGATCCAGATGGAAATACCTGGAAATAGAAGCTGAAATACTGATTGTTGATGTCAAACCCAAATGTTTTCAGTGTTCAGCAGAAATAAAGACAATTACCTCACTGTTCCTGTAGTTTTAGAGGGGACGGTATTTCAGTCATTGTCAAGAATTATTTATAAAAAGATATTCCAGCAACCCAAACATCTAAGAATAAAGACGTTTCTCTCACAGGTTAGTGGTATTTTCTTTACAGTGTATAAGGGACATGTAATGTTTTATACTTCAGGTGAATATAATTTAATCAGTCTTATTTCCATATTTATTTTTTTGTAGATCCAGTTTCCTTTGTTAACACATTATTTTGAAAAGTGGCCGTAGTCCCAGGTGTCTACTTCCTCTAACTCCTCCAAGGTGGTCTCTAGCTCTCCGTCAGCTCCGTTCTCTTTATCCATCCATGGTCAGCTCCATCGGGGCCGTCTGAATGCATTTAACATAAATGTCAGTATATGGAGCTCTACGGTCGTAGCGTCGGCCCGTCGGACCACGGAGACGAGAGCGACGGCCGGCCGGACCGCACGTTACCGCCGTACGATGACGTTTCCCGTCCGTGACGGAGTTAGCGTGCAGCTTTAGCCGTGATGTCTAGCTCTGCTTTTCCAAAGTGTTTCCCTCCTTTACTGGATGTGTAGTGTTTACCAGGCTGGATTTAACATGGAGGGTGGAGGTCGGATCCACGCCCACCCTCCACCCTTTAATACTTTACTGGATGTGTAGTGTTTACCAGGCTGGATACAACATGGAGGGTGGAGGTCGGATCCACACCCACCCTCCACCCTTTAATACTTTACTGGATGTGTAGTGTTTACCAGGCTGGATTTAACATGGAGGGTGGAGGTCA
Organism: Pterois miles; assembly: GCA_947000775.1. Lineage (NCBI taxonomy): Eukaryota > Metazoa > Chordata > Actinopteri > Perciformes > Scorpaenidae > Pterois > Pterois miles. The sequence continues at coordinate 40,574 of CAMQGK010000151.1, read as the reverse complement.
GATCCACGCCCACCCTCCACCCTTTAATACTTTACTGGATGTGTAGTGTTTACCAGGCTGGATATAACATGGAGGGTGGAGGTCAGATCCACGCCCACCCTCCACCCTTTAATACTTTACTGGATGTGTAGTGTTTACCAGGCTGGATTTAACATGGAGGGTGGAGGTCAGATCCACGCCCACCCTCCACCCTTTAATACTTTACTGGATGTGTAGTGTTTACCAGGCTGGATTTAACATGGAGGGTGGAGGTCGGATCCACGCCCACCCTCCACCCTTTAATACTTTACTGCATGTGTAGTGTTTACCAGGCTGGATATAACATGGAGGGTGGAGATCGGATCCACGCCCACCCTCCACCCTTTAATACTTTACTGGATGTGTAGTGTTTACCAGGCTGGATTTAACATGGAGGGTGGAGGTCAGATCCATATGGACCCTCCACTGTTTTGTGCTATAGAAGTGGTAACTTCCTCTTTACCTCTGCATAGACTCAGATGAAGCAAATACATTGATTCTGGGGATCCTGGTTTTGCAATACATAGGGAAATCAATTTTTAACATTTTTCCCCCACTCCTAGCTGTCAGTGGAAGGTCTCATGAATGATGTCGGTGTTTAGTAAAGGTTCATCCCAGATTAATACTGCTAAAGGCTCAGTGTATGGATTGATAGAATATCTATGTATGTCTTTAATGAAAACATTCGTCCCTGAGGTTTGTTAAATGCCTGCTTTCCAGTGGCACATTGAATCAGTGCTCCAGTCTAATGGCCACTGGTGATCCGTCATTAGCCATCCTGGCTTGTTAGAGCTCCAGTGGCATGTAGATGTGGCTCACAGATTGTATGTAATGCCACTTACCTGGCGCAGTAGATTGACCCTGCTGTAGTCATTTAGATAATGAGCAAATCTCCTCACAGTGGCTGGCCTGCCAGAAGCACCGGCAGTTTCCTGCAGTCCTCCGCTCACTAATGGCATCATAACTCTGCTCTTTGCCTTCGGTCGATTTCATGTCTCCTCCCTATCTCTCTCTCTCTCTTCTCCAGTTTTTAATCTTGAAGTTGGAAAGGCCGGCGATTGTTCAGAGCATCACCTTTGGGAAGTATGAGAAGACTCACGTCTGCAACCTGAAGAAGTTTAAAGTGTTTGGTGGGATGAGTGAAGAAAACATGACAGAGCTTTTGTCCAGGTGAGACGTCACTGCTGCTGAGTTTTTGTTATCTTGTTAGAGAAACTGTGATTGTTTGAAGCTTGTCGGTGGCAATAAAGTATGTTAAAATACATGCATACATTCATTCAGTCATGGTGAGCCGTTAGCAACACAGCTATCCCTAGTGCATAATATTACAAATAGTTTTCAACCTGAGCCCTATTTTCCCATGTTTTTGTGTCTAACTGACTAATGGAGCGCTACAGGAATGAGTCCTACAACCTGGAAATGAGTTAGCATTTTAGCACTTCTGGTTCGCTTGCCTGGAAGTCAATGGGTTTTTAGTTAGATGCCTGAAATAAGGTCTGTGGTTAACACAAGTGAAAAGATTTTAATGTTTTGCTCTACAACATAAAATTTGTAAGCAAATATCCCACTTTTTATTTTGAAGCCTTTATGAGGTGGTTCCTAACAACTGGCTGAAAGAGACTGCTAGAAGTCATCATGTCGACTTGTCCGCTATTACAGCCTTGTTGTGTATACTCACGCCTCCGCGGTGTCGTTAATTTATAGCCTAACGTTAACGTTATTTGTAGCATAACGTTAGCTTTCTACTTCTGCCGATTGCACTCATCCTTCCAAAATCAGTTGTGAAGATTAGCTTGCTGAACGAAACATGTAAGTATCCTAAATGTGTGTTTGCTTCAGAGCTTATTTTCTGCAATAAGCTAAAACCCAATGGAACAATCCCATTGGCTTTTTGTGGAGGGAACCTGGGCGATGCTAACTTCCTCGATGGCCTATAAAAATACATCATCCCTGGAGCTCTCTATTGGGTATTTTTTGGTATTAATTGGTCCAGTATTGAGGGAGCGCACGGCAGACAGTCTGCAATGTTATCCTACTGGGGCAAACTGGCACCACCATTTACATCCACCAAAAGTGCTGTTTTTTGCCATGACATGATTATTGTAAGTTTTTGATATAATGGGAAGAGTCTCGCTCAAAGAGATGTCTCGGCCTGAAATCTGGTGAGGTGACATGTGACCAGAAGACAGCGGTGGACTAGTGAATACATCCCTGGTGGAAACACGAGTGCCGAATGGGCAGAGTTTGTTGTGTTGGAGTACAGAAAGTGTAGCTTAGTGTTATCTAAAACTGTGGTTTCCAACCTGGGGTCTGGGCCCCCCTTAGAGGGACACCAAAGATCAGGACTGGTCTTCTCTGAGGTTTTCAAGATTAGATTTGCTCATATATAACTAACACCCTAAATTTCATTTATTTAATCACAAAAATAATAAAATGATCAGCTCCAACAAAAAAAGATCATATCATGTATCTGCATTCACTTGGCAAAGCTGTCAAGATGTCATCACTTTATTTCTGTTGACAAAACTGATGAGATCTGGTCAGTAAATAAATATGATTTAGTAAAAAGAAGACTAACTCATTTAATACACTCTGCTCTGCTTTTCTGAGACACAGGTAGTGGCCTTCAAGGAAAATAGGTTAAGAGATTTTCAATGTCATGGCTGGATATTTAGATGATTTCAGCAATGTGGCCGACTGTATTTATTTGAGCCAGAGTATATGGATATTCAGATGAGACAAATCACAATGACACTGGGACATAATAGTAAACAGACGGGATCAAAGAGAGGTAAGAAGGTTTTATTTCTCTGTAGGGTCTTTTCCATAATGCTGTCAGACTTATAATATCAGCCTGAGTGTGTCCGTGGCAAAAACAGCTTTTAGTGACTGTAACGTGACGCTGACATCGCTCTCTGCCTTTGGGGCTGCTGTCAATACTGGCCCAGTCTCAGACTGTTGTCCCCATTAGTCAGGAAAAGGGTCCAGGTTTGAAATAAATAAGCTTTACATATCGCAGTCTGGAGGAAAACCTCGGACTGATACATTCCTAGTGGTAATTTGGTTTATATGATGGGAGTGATGAGCAAAACGTGCCTTCGCCCAAGTTGACCATTTTGTATAGAAGTATGTAAAAATAATATACAGTAATAGGATTAATATTTCATATTAACTGCCCGCTCTGGTGATACCTGATAAATGTAAAATTCTACCGTTTATTGAATATATTTCACTCCTGCATGTACACATGTAGATGTAGTAGATGTTCATACCAGCTTTATTTTATCCTCAGTACTATACAGAAACACCTGCTGTCAACGCCACAAAATCCAGTTAATCCTTGAGTTTCCTACCATTCCCAGACTGTCTTTCCCTCCATTAACAGAAGAGGACAGACCATAGCTGCCAGCTGCCGAACTGCCAAACAAAGTTTGCTTAATTGCCAACAATCCAAAATGTACCAGCATATGGGATCAGTTTGCGTCTCAAACCAGTAATGTAATTTGTGAAACAGATGCTTCATCTATTTTCCATTCTTTGCCTTTCCTTCCCCTTCCAGTGGCCTTAAGAATGACTACAACAAGGAAACGTTCACCTTAAAGCACAAGATTGATGAGCAGATGTTTCCCTGCAGATTTGTCAAAATAGGTGAGAGCTGGTCTGGTTTCCAGGAGCACCTTAATCTGACTCTAGGTCTTTGTGCTATGGATGTTTAGGAAGTCCTTCACAGCCCCCGTCAATGGACAGCGACAAATATTGAATGGAGTGCCCTCCTCATCAGTTAACATAATACGAAACCAGTCAATATAAGACAATATGCCAACAGTAAGTAATGACAAAGTGAGGTTATTGAGCCAAGTAGACCCAGTAATAGGCCCGGTCTTTTCAATCAAATACCTGCAAAGAAGCTGTGCTGAAACTTTTATAAAAGCAGTTATAATCTCACCTTCACTACTGCTTTCTCCTGACAAGTAGAAGGAAGTACACTCATCTTATTTCTATCTGTCGTGTGCATTGTTTTCCAGCTTTTAGGTGGTTAAAATATTGGGTCTTTTTCAGTGTATGTTTGCCCACATGGAGTAACAGCGATGATGTGAGAGAGCAGAACTAACCCGAGCTGTCTGAGGCTCACTCATTAGCCACGTTAACATGCTCCAAATTTCTCCAATCCCATCTGAACCTCGATCGATCGGATCCAAATCCACTGTTTATATGGACACTAAATAAAATGATCCCATCATGACGTGCGTATATGTGCACTGAGCTGTTAATCAGAATAAAGTCTTTGGGCATGCGCAGAGTTTTCCAGGAATAGTTGAAGAAGAAGAAGCTGAACTTCCTCCTGTGTTGTAAACAAACGCCACGTTGTCTGTCACATGTCAGGCTGACGTCGTGCACATGCTCAGTGCAGATAATTTTACCCAACCAGGAAGACATGATCCGAATGTGTGTACATGGATGCCGATCGGCATAAACCACCTCTTTCATTCGGAATGAAATTTCTTTCCAATTGAGCCGTGTTGGATCAGAATCTTCCGACTGACGTGTTTACATGGAGCATTTTTAATGTGATTTGGCCTTTATTCTGATTATATGTGTCCATGTAAACACAGCTATTGATGTGTAGTGCTGTCATGCCGCTGACCGTGCATCTGTCTCAACGTCGCTGTTTTAGTCACTACCAATTCATTTATTTTAATTAGTCTTTATTAATGAGGCGGTCTCATTGAGGTTAACACCACTTCTCCAAGACTGAACCGAGAACAAGAAACATTCACAAAACACAATCAGCAAAACTGAACCATCACAACACAATAAACAGGAATGAATAATATCAGATAATAAAGCTTTATACGTAGGCGATGTCTAAGGTCAAGTAGTTACTGGATCGTGTGCTGTACTTACTAGATTTAAATGACAGAAGAGATGTGAGGTTTGGAAGCTTCAACAGTCGGCTTTTATAAATGAATAACGTGAGGTGACTGTGAGGAGGTCCATTTAACTGTCTGATACAGATGAGCCCAAAATACTTTGTTTGTAATTAAGCATAATGCAATATGATAATAATAACTGATAACTGACGTAGGCCTCGGAATGGTTGCATATGAATTTTAAGGTTTTTTTAATATTTATTTAGTGTTTATTATTTCTAAAAGGCGCCTTTGGTGGCTTCTGGTGGTCTTAGGAAAAAGATGCATGTGAAGATGTCTGTGTTTTTACACCGTTTTCCTCTTTCTCCGTGTCTCTCAGTGCCTCTGATGTCTTGGGGTCCTAGTTTTAATTTCAGCATCTGGTACATTGAGCTGCATGGTATCGAAGATCCCGATGTGGTGCAGCCCTGCCTTAACTGGTACAGCAAGGTGAGTTCCCGATGGTAGCCTGGGGCTTGGAGATGTGGGGTCGGACTGAAGAGTGGATTACAGATTCAGCAGGCCTCAGTCTGTAAGTGGGTGGATTAATCAGCTGGCAGGAGGACTAAACATCTGCAACAAGTTCGCCTCGATCTCTCAGGAATGCCTGGAGGGAATCTCTTCAAATATGGCACAAACCTGGACTCAAAGAGGAACTAATTAGAATTTGGTCAAAGTTCACGGTCACTTCGACCTCACAAACACATTTTAGGCATAATGCAAGAGTTTATATGCTAATTTCACACAAATGTGTGACAGGATAAAGTGATGAAGTAACAGACTAAACTGCTAGTAGACTGGTTGGTGGAGGCATTCGACCGCAAGGTTGTTGTTTTTCATTTAGCAGAATAATCCAAACTTCTTAAATTCATCAGTGCTGCCTTATTATTGTCATAGTATTGGCCAGCATTCCTTGTAATAACAATAACATGTTCACTAAGTTAATACGTAGGATGTAGCAGCATGGCGACTTTGCTAAAAAAGAAGTTCAAGCTGACCCAAGTTGTAATAAACCAGAGTTATCCTGTAACACAAACATGTATATGGAGTTATCCTCCATAAAGTTCAGCTAATAATTAACAATATATAATTTTCAGATGCATACTTGTAGTTTCTACTAGGACCTTAAAATGTGCATTAGGTTTTTAAAGCACCTCTTTTCATTCTGTCAGAACGCCCTTCCTCTATTCAAAAAGCCCAGTTTGCTCTGACTGGTCAGCAGGATCGCTCTGTGGTGATTGGTCAACTAAACGGTTGGTCAACTGAAAGGTCAAGCCTCATTGGTCGGCGCTCCAGCTTCGCTCTAACTGTCTTTGATTGATGCCGTGCCAAACTAGCTGCGAGGCACAGTGTGTTACTTGGTGACATCACCACGTTACAGCAGAAAAGGTGGGATTTAGCACAAAGCATAATAGGTCCCCTTTAACTCAGGATATACTTGTTAAAGGATAAGTAAACACATCTAAAATGTTGAGCAAGCTTTTGTTATTTATACCCTTTTCCATCCAAAGTAAGTGCGTATATGCTTTTTTTTTTTTTTTTTTTTTTAATATGGGAAAAGTTATTCAGTCTCTTTCTAACTATAGAACCAGAGTTTCTGTCCTGTTTGAATGAAGTGTGTTTTACCACAAAATGACTATTGTCTGACTGGAGTCTGGTGGCTTTGAGGAGAGCAGATTAATTGTATGTTTTGTCCAAATCCTTGTTGATTTTATTTATTATATATTCACGTCATTGTGCCTCACTTAGCATCAAAAATTAGCGTGTCCACCATGTCATGTTTTCATCACTGCCGATCGAGGCTGGAGCTGATAAATTCCTGTAACTACTGCAGAGTCATTTGACCTGGGAATGAATGCTGACTGTAACCTTTTCCACTGACAAAAGCCAGATCTTAGTGGGTGTTGGTGGGTTTTTACCCAGTGGGAGAGGGGCTTTAGTGTCACCCGACTTCAAATAGAACTGCTGTTGTCACCTTTAAATGAACTGCTCCAGACGTGTGGCTAATAGTTGTGACTTGTGCTCTTGGACCGATCGGTTTCCTCTCCATTGTTCCCTCGCAGTACAGAGAACAGGAAGCCATCCGCCTTTGCCTCAAGCACTTCCGACAGCATAACTACACAGAGGCCTTCGAGTCCCTGCAGAAGAAGACTCGGATAGCGCTGGAGCACCCGATGCTCACCCACCTACATGACCGGCTGGTGCTGCAAGGAGACTTTGACGCCTGCGAGGAGCTCATAGACAAAGCTGTGAGAGGTATCGTACTCGGCCTCATGGATGACTTCAACCTTTGTAGGAACATCCTTAATTTCTGCCTGTTTCTGCTTGTCTTAATGATGATTTTTGCCATATTTGGTCCTTTTCTCTCCACACTAGACGGTTTGTTTAACCAGTATATCAGCCAGCAGGAGTACAAGCCCAGGTGGAGTCAGATCATCCCGAAATGCAACAAAGGTACAAGCGCCCAAGAAATCAACCGAGACGACATGAACAGTGAGACCATCTATTCAAGTGGGAAATATTCCCCGTCAAACATTTCAGCACGCTGTGAAAGCTTTATGGCCTTGTAGCTAAAACCACGCCTCCCTCTGCTCCACCTATTCTACATCACCCCCCCCCCCAATCTTTCATCTGCATCATCTCCCATCTCCCACGCTCATACACCATCCTCGTCTCCTCCTCCTCCTCTTTGCAGGTGATGGTGACGACAACAGGCCAGGGATGAGGGGAGGACATCAAATGGTGATTGACGTCCAGAGTGGTGAGACCCACGCAGCCAGTGTTATGACTTGGCTGTTTAACCGACACTCTGACTCATACCCGCCTACACAGACTCAGAACGCAAAGCTCTATTACTGTTTAATGAAATTAACCCTCCCTCCCCTTCCCCTCCACCTCTAGCCCTTCTCCTCCTCCAAAAGACTACAGCCCTGAGGGCATTTCTCTTCTAGGAGCACATAAATCACGACTTGTTTTGATAGAGACACACAGCTATTGTTTTTTATTTCTGTGTCTGCCGACGTGCTTTGTGCTGTACTTTCCTGCTGGTCATCTGAAAAACAAAAGCCTGCATTGTATGTGAGCGAGAAAGAGTGATGCAGTGTCTGCGTCTTGTGTGAGCTGAGAGAAGGCCTTGCATCCCTCTGGTCGGTGTCTCGGGCCGCACACACTGATCCCATTTTCTCCAGTGGCAGTAATATTTTGCCTTTTGATTGTGATGGAGCTTGACGAGGAACATAGGCGGTATTACAGAAACTTCTTAATTCGCAGACACAATCTTAAAGGGTGGGTCCATCTGTGTTCTGATCCCTTATTTTCAAATGGAAAGGCTCACTCAGCCGTTAGCAAAAAACAGTGCTGTTGGCCTCCAAAGTAAACTAATCAATAAGGTTATGAATAGTGTGAACGCTAGCATTAGCTGAGTCAACGTTAGCTGTGCCAAGTTTGGAAAAAACTGAAAGGGTTGGTTTGGATTTTTTGAAGTGGAGTCATTTTTATACTGTGAGGTGAAATGATTGTTTTGTGAATTGACTCTGGTCTGGTGTTAAAGACCGCGATATAACGGCTTCAGTTACTGTCAGAAAGGGCCGTCTGATGGCGAGGTGACGTGGCTGTGGGCAGGAACAGCAGACGGATGTCAACTGCTCAACAAAAGTAAGGGCACACTTCCATCACACATCAGATCTTGATGAACGAGTTCAATCTTTGCTGATGTACATGATGTATAAATTGTTGAGAACAAAATGATGTAACAACGGTCAGTGGAAACCAAAACCCAGGAACCGGGGCCCGCTGCACCAGGGGGAACCAGGGGGAACCCGGGGCCCGCTGCACCAGGGGGAACCTGGGGCCCGCTGCACCAGGGGGAACCAGGGGGAACCCGGGGCCCGCTGCACCAGGGGGAACCCGGGGCACGCTGCACCAGGGGGAACCAGGGGCCCGCTGCACCAGGGGGAACCCGGGGCACGCTGCACCAGGGGGAACCAGGGGGAACCCGGGGCCCGCTGCACCAGGGGGAACCAGGGGGAACCCGGGGCCCGCTGCACCAGGGGGAACCCGGGGCCCGCTGCACCAGGGGGAACCCGGGGCACGCTGCACCAGGGGGAACCAGGGGGAACCCGGGGCCCGCTGCACCAGGGGGAACCAGGGGCCCGCTGCACCAGGGGGAACCCGGGGCACGCTGCACCAGGGGGAACCAGGGGGAACCCGGGGCCCGCTGCACCAGGGGGAACCAGGGGGAACCCGGGGCCCGCTGCACCAGGGGGAACCAGGGGCCCGCTGCACCAGGGGGAACCAGGGGCCCGCTGCACCAGCGGGAACCCGGGGCCCGCTGCACAAGCAAAAGGTCTGACATTTGCGCTGAGGATTTAATCTTGGTACCTAACAGCAGTCAGGATACTGTTGGCTATGACATGGAGGTCTGTGGGACTCTCCAAGGACTTGCCTCTCCAGACTATTACTGACCCTCCACCAAACAGGTCATGCTGGATTCACGGCTTCTCCAGACTCCTTCATGCCTGTCACATGTACTCGGTCAGTCTGCTCTTATCTGTGAAGAGAACGGGGCACAGTGGTGCCAGTTCTGGTGTTCTCTGGTGAATGCCAGTCGAGCTGCAGGGCTGTGAGCACAGGCCTCATTAAAGGACATTGGACCCTCGTGCCGCCGTCATGGAGTCTGTTTCTGACAGTTTGATCAGGAACATGCACACCAGTAGCCTACTGGAGGTCATGTTGTAGGGCTCTGGCAGTGCTCCTCCTGGTCCTCCTCACACAAAGGAGCAGATACTGGTCCTGCTGCTGGGTTGTCCTTCTACGGTCCTGTCCAGCCCTCCTGGTGTAATGGCCAGTCTCCTCGTATCCCCTCCAGGCTCTTGAGACTGTGCTGGAGACGCAGCAAGCCTTCTTGGAACCGCAGGTATGGATGTACTATCCTGGAGGAGCTGGACTACCTGCATCAACCCGACTGGGCTGCAGGTACCACCTCATGGTAAAGTAGTAACAGGGACGCTATCAGAACCAGAACTAGAGAAGAACCAGTCAGGAAGGATCAGGACAGAGAAACAGTCTGTGGCCACCACATATAAGATCATTCCCTTTGGGGGTTGTCCTACTGTTGTGTCTCCATTTCACCTGTTGTGACTTTCATTTGCTCCAAAGCAGCTGAAAGTGATTCACCATCACTTGTTCTTCCTAAATGGACAAATTGATCTGCCTGACGTTTAACTGACTGGTGTTATACTGGGATCATTCAGTGTTCCCTTCATTTTTTCAGCAGTATCTTTAGCCAACTAAAAACATCGTTATCAGTTTAATTTAACGTTACATGTAGAATATTTTCACCACTTTACCTTAACATCAGACAGCCCTCTCTGATGGGGAACTGAAGCCATTAAATTGCGGTCTTCAAGACCAGACCAGACTCCATTCACAAAAACATCTCAAAATTCATCTCCAGTAGTGAGGATTGACTCTGTTTTAATGATTATGGTCCAGCAAAAAAAACAAACACTCTGTGGCTTTAAATGTGATTCGCCCTCTGCTCTGTCATCAGTCCGATCCTCATCCCTTCACATTTGCTCCTCAATTGGTTTTCGTTTTGATTATTGTGGAGTTTTTAGCTATAGAAGCTGTGTGTGTCTCAACACTGAGCATGGCTTTTAATTTTAAATATCCCCAGTCCTGTCCCCATCCTGTCCCTTTTACTTCCCATATCAATCCTTGGTAATAATTTCCTTGTATTGAGCTAAGTAGGGCTGGGCAATATGGCAGTATCTATTGTCCAAACAATAGTCAAATGTCTATTGTATTGTTTCTATTCTGGTATAGGCTATGCCTATGTTTACTTCTGTGTTAGCTAGAATTTTCAATTAAAACTGTTATGTTAATTTTACACTTTATTGAATTACCAGAATTGATGCTATATTGTGATATATTGTTATAGATATATGAAATGTGCTTATTAATATACAGAACTAATATACAACATGATCTCATACTGAAATATTTCATCATACACAGTTAGACAATGTAATAGTGCTCCTGGCCGACAGGACGCCTTTAATCCAGTGTTTATTTCATACAGGTTTACCTCAGTAGCCACACATTTCTTTATTTAACCAGCCAAGTCACTCCAGAGCAGTCTTATTAACAACGGAGGTCTGGCAGAAGACAAAACCCGGTGAAGGAAGGAAGGGGGGTGACAAGCATTACACACTACAACAAGTATTACATAAAAGAAAATGCAGACAGGCACACAACGTATGATCACAGTGTCCTTAAGGATGACCTTGATCCAGATAACCTTTCAAACACTACAGCACACTTTCATACAAAAAGTTCAATCTTCAACTGATTAAAAGTGCAATAAATTCATTTTTTACTGATCTTCATCCCAAAGCCTTTTGTTAATCATTACCAGTGACTCACTGAGTACTTTTTGGCTTCCACAGCTCTCTTTCTGGCCCGTTCTGTGTCTCTTGTAGTCATGGCACAGTTTATTTCCTCCTACACAAGTCTCTGATACAATCACTACTTCACACAGCTCCCATGTGCCTGAGCTGCAGCCTGCATTTGACCCAAACACTGTTTTCACAGCAGAGACGAGCCAATTTATTAGTAAGAGACACAAAGACGTACTGTAGTATATACTAGTACATCAAGTGCCTTGCTAGATCACGTCCTCTTTTGCAACCTTGTCACTGAGTTGTTCCCAATCGTGGTTGGAGAATATTAGAAATGATAATGGGTGGGAACGTTACAGTCCAGACCAACCGGTTCCCGGGGCCGTGGGCTCGGTGAGGCCTCCCTCGCTGAGGGGAGGAGCAGGGCCTCCTGCTCCCGGTGGGACCGTCAGCTGGGGAGCACTGACCGGTGTATGCTGTAAAGTTCTTCATTTTCTCCCTACATGCACCACACTGATGCATTTATCTGGAAATATACACAATCAGTCAGAGTTAACGCAGATTTGTTTTAACTCCACTAGTTTTTTTTGAGGCATTAATGTGATTTTTAGGCTGTAGAGGGCTCAGTTTAAAACGCTTCAGAGACCAGGTCATACTAGCTTGTTGTGAAGGAGGTTAAATAACGCTGCAAACCTGCACTACATTTTTGAGACGCTGTCATGGCCATTTTCAGAGGACCTCTGACCTCCAGATGTGTGGATGTAAATGGGTTCTCTGGGTCCCCACCAGTCTCCCCTTTACAGACATGCCCACTTTATGATAGTCCCAGTCAGTCTGGATCAAGTCCTAGTCAAGTCAGCACTCTGACACACTGACAGCTGTTGTTGCCTGTTGGGCTGCAGTTTGTCATGTTCTGATTGGAGCAGATTGTTGATGCTAAAGTCAGAACCTGGGAGGGTTTCTGGACAATATCTGGTATTGATTAGTGTTGTTATTGATTTACAATAATAAATGTATACATACATTTACATAAAGCAGCCTATTTGTCCACTCCCATATTCATAAGAGTATTAAATACCTGACAAATCTCCCTTTGTGGCACATTTTGAATAAATAAAACATGTAATTAATTGCGATGAAATATTTTAATTGATTGACAGCCTTATTCCAAAGTCAGTGGGTTATCGTGTTAAATAACCAAGATCTCAGTATTGACCAAAATGATTGTGGTTATGATTTTTGCCATAACTGAGCCACTCTTCTGAATTATTTATGTAAAAATAAATAACATTTTTCTTGTAATATTTGGAGCTGACTACAGTGGCACATTCGTCACAAAGATCAGGGGCAAAAGAGATAAACACACGACACAGAATCAGCACTTCGAGTCATTGATCACCATCATCTCTACACATGTATTATGGTCATTGCAAGCACTCTTGTAACATTTGTATATTAGATTTTAATTGCTGCTAGACTAATTTAACGTTGTCTCTTATTCTCTCTAAACACTTTTCTGGTCTGTTTTCATTCAGCTTTAGAAATGTGAATATGCGTGTAAAAAGATTTTTTGCAGTGAGCGTGTGTGTCGTTAACCTGTGTAAAAGTTTACACGTCGATATCAGTGAACACAGAAATGCTGCCAGCTGGATCTTTCATTTCATGCCTCCCTTTGTTGAGAAATTTGTCTGTAAAGCGTGAGCCAGCTCACCTTGGGGAGCTTTAAATACTTTCTGAAAGCACCACTTTAATCTGGTTATTCACGTTAAAGTGTGTGACAGCGTCTGCTGAGTGGAGGGATGGTCGAGCATTGGAGTTCAGCTGGCTGCAGGCAGAGCAGAACGAGGATGCTTAACGTTTGTTCGCTTGTTAATTCCCTGCAGAGACCGTTTACCTGTTTGGGGGCTGGGACGGCACACAGGACCTGGCCGACTTCTGGGCCTACAGTGTTCAGGAAAACCAGTGGGCCTGCATCTCCAGAGACACTGAGAAAGAGGTGTGTGTGCTCAGACGTTAGTCAAAAATACAGATGTTTATTGAGAATACACTCTAATACATGAATACAAATATTTTTCATACATCTGTGTAGGATTAGAGTTGTAAGAAGGTTTGCTTCTTAAAGACCTGTCATCGTTCTAGTGTTTTGAACGTGGATGGACGGACACACACACACACACACACACACACACACACACACACACACACACACACACACACACACATATCAAATAATACCACCAAATGAATGAAACACATGAAGCTAGAGCCCCTGGTATATTAAACTCCATCCATCATCAACCACGTATCCCAGTAGGGGTCGTGGGGGGGCTGGAGCCGATCCCAGCTGGGTGAAGGCGGGTTCACTCTGGACAGGTCGCCATTCACGCTCACATTCACACCTACGGGACATTTAGAGTCATCAATGTCCCGGAGAAATGTGTGTGTGTGTGTGTGTATATATGTATATATGTATATATATATATATATATATATATATATATATATATATATATATATATATATATATATATATATATATATATATATATATATATATATGAAACTCACTGAATATCAGATAAGATGTAGAGCACACTCGTCTTAAAATGTAAAGCTGCAACAAGAGAACAGAACCTAACAGATACGCCGGACTCGGTGTGCCGTGTTCTGCCGGCTCTTGTTGTTCTTGGTTGGTTGATGCTTGGCTGCCCTGTTAATACGCGTACAGGTACGTACTGGAGAAAACACTGGTTTGATCTCTAGAATGCTGTTAATATTTCAGGTTTTTATTTGATAGGTCAATTAAATTTCACTTGCTTGATCAAATTCTTAACGACCAGTTAATAGATCAATCGATTAATCAATAACATTCCAACTCTAAATTTACTGAAAAGTATAGATGTTATCTTTTTGCAATATGTTTTTATCTAATGAAATTATAATCGCTGTTCAGCCTTTTAAAAACAGCGTTTTCACTCACCGACTCAAACCAGCTCATTTAATCTGATCAATCACTTCATTCAAATTGAGGATTATTTTGTTTTCAGGGTGATAACATTGTAAAATATGGCAACAGATAATCAAAGCTCTAAGCTTTGTAAAAACTGACAGTGAATAATAGTTCTTCTGACATATTGACGGCTGGAGACTAGTTGACTAGTTGACTAGTCAGATACAGTATATGTACGGTGTACCGTATGTCTGACAGGTGAACTTGTGTGTCTCCTGTGAATCGATCAGAGCGGTCCGAGTGCTCGTTCGTGCCACAAGATGTGCATCGACTCCCAGCGGCGCCAGATCTACACGCTGGGCCGCTACCTGGACTCCAGTGTCAGGAACAGCAAGTCTCTGAAGAGCGACTTCTACCGCTACGACATCGATGCCAACACCTGGACGCTACTCAGCGAGGACACGTCAGCCGACGGCGGGCCGAAGCTGGTGTTTGACCACCAGGTAGCTGGAATTGGTCCTTTTTCTCTAATATAAATACTGGCTGGGAAACTGGCACCAGCTAAATATTTCCCATCAGATCTTATTCAAAGCTTGAATTTGTATTTGGCTAGTGAAATCATTTAGTCTACCCTCATTGATACATATGGGGTGGACAAAATATCAGAAACACCCCTCAATTCTACAGCAGCATAAACTGCAGTGATCATAAAGATCAAACCACTCTAAAACAGTTTCAACAGAAACTGAGCATTATAACTTTCCTGAAGGTAAGATTTACTGACGTACTGTTCTAGTGGACTGTTTTCCTCTGTAAGATGGGTGTACTTAATAATCTAGCCCTCACTTAATTAAGTAGCCCTGGTAAAAATGGCACCACTGTTCATTAATTAACCTGATATTTACTGTATATATGGAAAACAAAACTTGATATACAAGTCAAAAATGAAGCAGCACTGTGGCCCCTGCTGAACTCACACTTCCTGTTCCTTCGTTTTTTGTCGTCTGCTCTTCCTCCAGATGTGCATGGACTCAGAGAAACACATGATCTACACGTTCGGCGGTCGGATCCTGACATGTAACGGCAGTGTGGAGGACAGCCGGACGTCAGAGCCTCAGTTCAGCGGCCTGTACGCCTACCACTGCCAGGCCGGGACGTGGAGCCTCCTGAGGGAAGACTCGTGTAACGCCGGGCCCGAGGACGTCCAGTCCCGCATCGGCCACTGCATGCTCTTCCACACTGTGAGTCGTGTACACATTTTGGATTTATTTCTATTGCTGTGAGGACAATCCTGTCTGATCAAATTAATAAGATACTGTTAGCATGATTCATTATTTCTGTTTCTCCATTTTTGTCTCCTGAACCTCTTCCCTTTTACAGAGAAACCGCTGTCTGTATGTGTTTGGAGGTCAGAGGTCAAAGACGTACCTCAATGATTTCTTCAGCTACGATGTGGACGGGGACCATGTAGAGATCATCTCTGATGGCACCAAGAAGGACTCAGGCATGGGTAAGCACACGGTTTCTATTTAGAAAGTCAGTCTGCTATCTATTATAAAGAATCTACAGTGGGTGGTTGTGGAGGCCAAAACACTGCCACCAAACAAGATGCATAAAAACAGCCACCCCTGTTGTTTTCTACGTACCACCTGGCTGTCGGTGCCGTGCGGCCCAGTTCGTTTTTTCCCATTCACTCCCTGTTTGCTCCCATAGCAGCTCTGTCTCTGCTCTTATGTCCTTAGAGGTCCAACGTCAAAATTATCTCATAATATTACTTTCCAGTTAAATCTTTCAACCAGCGTCAGTCTTGATCATAACTACCAGAATTTAACCCTTTAAATCTTTTTTTAGTTATGCAATGCCACTGTTGTTTTTTATAAACAAAATGATTCTGTGTACTACTTTATTTTAATTTTTTCAGGCTGGGATTTTCAGTGATTAGCAGCACTGAGGACAGACTAGTAGTTGAGGTTGAGAAATATCCAGAGTTACACTGCCAGCAATGGTGAAAAAGATCTGTAGCTCTGGAGATCTCATCAGATGACAAATCAAGTTAAGTAGTGGGTGTCCACACATGATTTAAAGCTAGAGTGGAAGACATAATGTAGTCAGATCTTTTACTTGAGTAAAAGTGCTAATAACAGTGTAAAAATACTCGGACATGCTACAGAGTAATGCCTCCTATTGGTGCTAGTGACTGCACTTGATGAGCATCTTATGACACCAAGGAAGGTTGATCATGAAATATGTCTTAAAATACCATTTGGAGAAGAGTGAACACCAGCTCCAAGTGCCCATAATTAGTAGGTATATAATATATTGATGATGAATGATGAGGAATAAGATAATTTAAGTACTTCTGTTGTGCAGATAATGGCATTTCATATTTCTCCTAAATCAACTAAGGTTAATACAGACTAGTTTAGGATAAATGAATGTATTCTTTATTCCAGGGAAAGTGGAGGCTTCCTAAAGATTTGTTTTTCTTCTCGATCTAGAAAATATTGCCTTTGTCACATTTTTGCATTTTGTCAGATAATTATCATTTTGGTATCAGCCACAACAAACATTATTAATTTTTGTTATCTGCATCTCTAATAATTACTGTAACCACCATCATGCTTGGTTAGATTTTCACCAGAGTGCTTAGAGCAGTGTAATCTAATGATAGGAAATGCCAAAGCAGCAAACATGTTGTACTCGTTGTACTCATGTTGAGTCGTCCACTGCCCAGAACTGTCTAGTTCACCAAATCACCTCCTCTGCTGGCGAGCTCCCTGTGGCTTCTCTACTTCTGTGTATGACAATATCTGCTTCAACAGCTCCGGCAGCAGCAGGCCGACACTTCCTGCCCGGACGGACGGACGGACTGAGATCTCAGCTCCACCTCCAACACCGTATAAATAGACCTCTGTCTGCCGGCCGCTCACCTCTGCCAGAGCCAGGCGGGAAAGAGAGTCTGGCTGCACTGATAATACAGGAGAGAGAAAATTGAAAAATCCTAATGGGTGGACGAGTGAAACGGGGCAGGAAAGAACAGAACGTGTCTTGGCAGGAAGGAAGCAGAAAGCACAAACAGTTCTGTCTTCCTCTGCCATTATCAGTCTCACATGTTGCTGTGTGGATCAGTGCTGCAGCAGCATCTCACTGGGTCACCCTTCATGTGCTGACCTGGAACTGCTCAGGTTAAGTTCACTTAGTTGATGTCACTGTAATTAATCAATTGTTGTGTGTGTTCCTGCAGCGGCAGCACAGTGACTGAATAGAAATGCAGTCTCAGTTACCTCTATATTAAACATAATGTTACTGTTGAATCACAGCAGGCTGGACTTGGCAGTGCTTTGCTATATAAAGGGTTATTGTTGTGAAATAAACCTGGTGAAGGGGTCTTGCATCACTCTGAGGGGGTTTATATCACAATAATGCCCCGCTCGCTGTTCATTTTCCCACTTGGCTGTTACATAAAGAATGAATAATTTGACACAGATGGTCCTCCAGAGTCCAACATCAGGACTGCGTCCACAGCAATGGTCTGCTATAAAGAAATAGCGAACCGTAGAAGGTAGGGCTGTCACAGTCATTGCTATTGACAACCACAGAGGATAGCAAGCAACAGCCACAGCCGCTGTGGTAAGCTGTCAGTGTGTCAGAGTGCTGACATGACTAGGACTTGATCCAGACTGACTGGGACTATCAGAAAGTGGGCATGTCTGTAAAGGGGAGACTGGTGGGGACCCAGAGAACCCATTTACATTCACACATCTGGAGGTCAGAGGTCAATGGACCCCTATCCTC
>CAMQGK010000151.1:0-17500 GCA_947000775.1 Pterois miles | reverse complement strand
TTGAGGACAAAACAAGACATTTGAGGACGTCATCTTGAGCTTTGGGAAACACTGATCAACATTTGTCACCATTTTCTGACACTTTATGGTCCAAACAACTCCTGTAGTTTTGCACTATAAGGCTCACTTAAAATGGGCCAGCTCACTTAAAATGGGCCAGCTCACTTAAAATGGGCCAGCTGTTTAACTGAGACACTGATGATGAAGGATCTGATGGATCTGTGGACGAGGAATGAACTGATAGTGAGTGTATTGTTGAGTATTTCATGTGTTACAACTGAAAAATGTTGAGAGTTATTAAAGTTATCGAGTTATTAAATGAATTGAATGAAGTTTGACTTATCTGACTGTTTTGTTTCGTTTAATGCGCCTTATAATCAGATTCGCCTTATAGTGCAAAAAATACGGTAATCATTTAATTGAGAAAATAATCATCAGATCCATCTGCAATGGAAATTAGTTCCTGTTGGATAATAGTGCATTTTACAGCTTTTCCCCGAATTTCCCTCCGGGGATTAATAAAGGTTCATCTTATCTTATCTTATCTTATCTTTTAGGATCTAATGATTTAGATAAGGGCTGTTCAAGTGTTTGTACCGAAAAAAAACATGCAAATTAAGAGAGACAAACAAGACAATATAAAATCATAAGCTCAGAGGAAGCCGAAACCAGTAGTCCGCACACGGCGTGCGCTCGTGGACTGAGACTGCTGAATAGACTGTCTAACCAGTGTGTATTTCCTGCGTGGCTCCAGGTGCATTACTTGTTTGGCGGGAACCCCGGGAAGTCTTGCTCTCCCAAGATGCGCCTGGATGACTTCTGGTCCCTCAAACTGTGTCGGCCCTCCAAGGAGTACCTGCTGCGCCACTGCAGATACCTCATCAGGAAATACAGGTCTGTAGCAGCACAGCAGCCACCGCTACAACACTCCTCCCACCACCACTCCAGCACATGGACTGGCTCTTATTGATGCGTACACTGTTAGGAGTGTCAATACTGATGCTATCAAACAGATGGCCTGTTAGCCAGGAGTGACCAGTTCACATGAAATGATTGATCCCCACTCCCACGGGGGATCACTGGTGTTTGTTGTTGACATCATTATGTTACAGGGGGAATGTAAAGACACCATCAATGTAAAAATGAGCACATGTCAAAACTAAAATATAGTGTCAGTTGTATTTTCAGTCTCTACAGGCCGAAGCTATTAGGAAAAATATGTTTGTGTGTTTAGTTATTAAAATTTGGCATAAACACAACACATCCGAGGGCCGCACGGCGGCGCACGGCGGCGCACGGCGGCGCACGGCGGTGGTGGTTAGCACTCTCGCCTCACAGCAAGAGGGTCGCAGATTGCGTGGGTTTTCTCCAGGTGCTCCGGCTTCCTCCCACAGTCCAAAGACATGCAGGTTAACTGATGACTCTAAATGTCCCGTAGGTGTGAATGTGAGTGTGAATGGTCTCTATGTGTCCTGTGATGGACTGGAGACCTGTCCAGGTGAACCTGCCTTCACCCAGTGCCAGCTGGGATCAGATCCAGACCCCAGAGACCCCCAACCGGATGAGAGGTTGAAGATGGATGGATGGATGGATGGACAGCACATCCAAGATTATTTATGACACAATTTCAATACTTCTAGCAATTATTAAGGTTTAATCACTTCCAAATCTTTTTGCTTAGGTTGTACAGAAAAAAAACCCTAACCCCTAAAAACTAAACGGGAGTTTTTAGACCAGGATCCCTGAACATGAGGGTAATATAAGGAATAAAGATGACAAATCCCCTGAGGCCACTTTACCTCAGCCGGCCATGATGTGTGTTCCCTTAAATTTCAAGGCATAGAAATGGCACAAGGTGTTAAAAAGGGGTGTCCGTCATACATTAGTCTGCCTCTCTGACAGACTATTCATACATCACTAACTGAGATATCGATGGGTTTAAATCAAGACCTCCTGTTGAGTTCCCTCTTAATATCTATCTACAGTCTACTCCATTTGGATTCTTGTATTTTATGTTCAACATATTTTCTATGACATCTTTTTATATTTTTCTATATCAGCACATTTTGTGATATTTTTCAGTATATTTTCAGATTTTTATGATATCTTGGTATATTTTTCATATTTTAGCACATTTTTCTATGATATATTTCTGATATCTTTAAGGCATTTGTACTGTACACTCTGGTGTACACAGGTTTTTACTGTCTTATGGGGTCATAGCTCTTAATTCTACCTTACATGTGATTGATTCCCTTTATTTTTGCATTTTATTTCTGTGCTTTTTGGTGGTGCTGCTGTAGGTAGTTTCAGCCCAATAGCCACGGAGCATTCATCAGGTTATAGTGTACAGTTTGTCAGAATAGACTTCATTTATTAATGTCTTCAATAGAGATTATAGAAAAATAAAATCATACACGTATGTTATGGTTGAGAGTGTCACCATATCTGAGTTTTTATGGTGTGGCTTTTGCCATACTTTTCTGGTCTAGGGCTTTCAAGATATATAAAGTGTATTTTTTTATTGTATTGCTGGTGGTTTCTGACTGTTTGTGTCACGCCTCCTCCTCCTCCTCCTCCTCCTCCTCCTCCTCCTCCTCCTCTGAGAGGCGTTGTCCTGGTGGTGCACAGATGAATCCTGGTATGTAGTCATACAGGCCCTCTCCTGATTGGTCACTGTGCCTCACCTGATATATTCAAAACTGCTAGTACGTATTGAATGATCACTCTGATGACGGCTTACAGCTGAAATGTGTTTGTTTCTTTGCCCAGAATAAACTAAAAAAGACCCTTCATCTGAGTGAAGGTGATTTGTTTCTTCCGTTTACCGCTTGTTGCCTCAAACGTTCATTTGTTTTAGAATAGCAGCCGTAAAGTCAAACAGAGGGGCTCGTGATGGGAAACCTGGCTGCTGGCCTGTGGTTATTTCTGCTGTGCTGCCATCTAGTGTGTTTTCTGGGTGACTGCCGCCCCAATCAGTGCATGTGATGTTCACCACCAGTGTGTTTTGATTGGCCAGGTTTGAGGAGAAAGCCCAATCGGAGCCCCTGAGTGCACTAAAATACCTGCAGAACGACCTCTCACTGACGGTGGACCACACAGACCCTGACGAGACCAAAGAGGTACTGGAGTCGTCTTAACTGCATGCTTGTGTTATTTCCACACTAGTTTGGTTGTCAGTCTAGGGTTTTATATTCTTGGCTAGACAGGGGAAGCTCAAAGAAATGAGCATGTCGAGAAATGAAAAGGAGAATCAGAGGCGTAGGTGTGTAAAAGGGATGAGGTGGAGATGTACAGTGAGGTTAATAGAGACAGAGAAAATGTAAATCTGTGGTTTGTGAATTATGCAGAAGTCTCATTGCTCTGTATCTGGAGCTGTAGTGTGTAACCTCCATGTGTCCAGATGGATGTGTGATCAGAAGGTGTATTCTGCCCTCATTTGTATGCTGAGCCTCCAGCAGGACCTGCTGCTGCAGCTTCATCTGCTGTGGCTGTCTAACATCCAAGTGACTGAGACGCTCGTGTTGTGTTTCAGTTCCAGCTCCTGCCCTCGGCTCTCTTCAAGTCCAGCTCCGACTTCATCCCGCTGGGTAAGAACCCCACCTCTGTTCATGGTGAACACCAGGGATGTCACGATACCAAAGTAATAGTCCATACAACACTGGCAGAAATCCCACCATTCTCAATACTCAACCTGGTACCATGGTAAAAGCAAAACAACAAATCCCATGTACTTCAACATCCTCTCCTTTACTACTGTTTGCATACTGGTTTTTGCAAATAAATCATTAATCCCTGATGATCCACCAAGTTTAACAAGACAGCCTGTTTCCCCCTTGCACCTTACTTTGTACCATGATTATGCACCATTCAGTGAGTAGGCAGGCATGATGGGCTACAGTACTCAGGGACCTTTCTACATGCCTATGAATTAGCCAAGCGGCTAGCAGACTTTACTCGTGGCTTGTTTTCTCTTACTTGGTTTAACGTCATCATACGTCGTTATTTCAACTCGGCGTTGTTGAATCAGAGCAGCTGATAGTCTCTCAGGGAGCACAGACCAACGCTCCACCTCTCCGCCTTCACTGGAAAACAGAGAGGAGAGGGGGAAACAAAGAGAGGAGAGCAACAGTAAACGACAATAAAATCCTATTTTTATAGATTACAGCACATTTGTAGTGGGCTGCAGAAAGATTCATGGGGTGTCCCTGTGATGAGTGTGGATCGAGGTGGGTCACAGATCACAGATACTGGAACTGAAGCTTTTTGTGGACTTCTGAAATAAGAGGGGAGTCCAGTTCTCTCTTTTTAAAGAAGACTTTGAAAGTGTAGATGATGGTTGTCAGGGTATAAAACCACTGATCTTTATGAATCAGCACTCCATAGTCTAACCATGGCGCGTTTAAATTGAATCATATCGAACCGTGACACCCAGAGAGTCCTGCTCCTTTGAGTAATGACCAATCATAGTCTGCTAAACATTTATCATATTTACACATCTACACCAGAAATCATTAATGATGAAAGTCCAACATTTTTTCTTTGACGTTTCCCGTCTGCCTCTGTCAGGTTTCTCAGACGTTGACCAGACGTACGCTCAGCGGACGCAGCTCTTCGACACGCTCGTCAACTTCTTCCCAGACAGCATGACTCCGCCCAAAGGCAACCTGGTCGACCTCATCACGCTCTAGCCCCTCCCACCCCGACGCCTCCACGCACTGGGCGGCAGAGACCAGTTATTTTTCTATTCCTGAACCCTTGTGGTGGGATTACACTTCATCCTGAACTCGTCACAGTGCCGGTGTGCTGCCACAGTCTGCTGGTGAGGGTCAGAACACACTAACAACGCTGTGGTAGTCGGATATGAGCGCAGCTCCACAACAAGACGTGTGCTTTCCTTTTCCAAGAAACCTGTTTGTTTTTTTCCTTGCTGATGAAAATCTCTTCAATCTCTGCCAAACAATGCTCTGTTTTGCATCTTCACTCCCCAGAAAGATTAAGGCCAAAAAAGAGCATTTGCATTTGTTTTCATAAAGTACTGGATTTATGCTTTGTACCCAGAAGTCCACACGGTCCACCACAGGCGTCCATTGCGCCCCAGGCGACGAGGTGGCGTCCACTGGGGCCGGTTGTTGTGGAAGATCAGCTGAAAACTCCCCACTTGTTAATTAGTTTGAAGTCAGGAAACCACTTGACTCTCCAAAGCTTTAAGCTCTTCTGTTCTTTTGGGAGGATCCATTTTGCTTAGCTTGCTTTTCTGCAACACATGCCCCTTTTTTATGATTGTGACGACCGTGCAGAGGCAAAAACGATTTAATAGTGTTGTAGTAACAACAGAGGAATGATTCTATGAGATAGAGTTTAATATATATACATATATATATATATAAAATATACCTTTTCTATTGGTTTGGGTTGTTATGCTGTGAACTGGCTGGTTAATTAGCGTTTACTACAGGAGACACAAGGTGAAGTTTCTTCCTCAGAAGTTAATGGACTTAATTCAAATTATGTACAGAATATGTAAATATACATATTGGGATTATTTGGGATTGAACCGATTCTGTGCTGGATCAGGTTCTTTCCTGTTCCTCTTTATCAAAACGCCGGTGTCCGCCAACAGAACCGGAGCTTTCTGGCTCCACATGGACAAATTCAACAGACTGGGAAGAAATGAAAGCAGTTGGTGTGCAGGTGTGAATGAAGTGCTGGTTCCAGTTTGACCGACTGGGTATTTTATGTCAGTGTTGGCAGCATCTTCTTTCAGTGTGATGCAGTTTTCCTTTACTTTATTCTCCTTAGAAATCCCAAGTTTCTCCCAGAATAGATCTGTGAAGTAGGCAGCAAGATTAAAGGGATAGTTCAGGTGTTTTGAAGTTGGGTTGTCTGAGGTTCTGATCTGTAGTCAGTGTATTGAGTCAGTGTAAAAAGGTTCAAACCGCTTTAATATTAAGCCACAATACCAAATTTTGCCACTAGATGTCGCACTTGACTGAGCAGCTGGTTCACCTGAACAGCCCACCGTAAGCAGCCTGGGTATGACGAGCCCTTTTAACGTCTAATAGCTAAATTTAACAATCCACGGTCTACAACACGCGAACAGCAGCTCTTTCTAACCGTAGCAAGGTGGACAACCAGCTACAGTCGTCCTCCCAACTGGACACGTCACGGCGGTCTCTGGTCGGCCGGCGGTGAGGCGAGTGGTCGGGGAACGCTGTGGATCAGATAGTTAGAAAATGGCATGAAATACAAAGAGCTCATCATCGAGGTACCTGTATCTGTATCTGCAGCATCATTTCACCCAGGCAGGATATCTGTAATCACATTTTGACTCACTGTAACTCTAGTTGGAGATATCTTCGTCATTCTGACCAACATTTAATTTTAGATATGTAAAAAGACACCGTAGATATCTACAGTTGAGATTTAAGATTACTTGAACTGGGCTTCAGACTAGTCAGAATTAAATTGTAGATATCTGAAATTGAAATTACAACTAGACATAATTCATTTGCAGACATCCACAATGTGAATTATGGATATCCAAAACTGAATTTGGGATATCTGAAATGAAAAACCCCATTAACATGAAGGGTAAAAGTAGTTTGAGTCGTACTAGTTAAAATATAATTACAGATATCTAAATTTAGCATTTTGCCAGGTCAAAATAGAAAATGAGATATCCTGAATTAGAGTTTTGTCCAGGCAAAATGAAGTTGCAGATGTCTGTAACGAGTATCCTGTCTAGTTATTAAATGTTAAAACAGCTTAGCATAGCCTGGGCTGAAGTTGTTGCTATCTTCAGGGCTAACCCACTTCACTTTAATCAGCAGGTGGCAAGTAAGACTCGGGAACTAGGCTCGTGTCTTGAGGAGTTTTAGCATTTCATCGCCACCATCTAAGCTGTACACACACTGCGCTGCTACGTTCTGTGCTGCTAACGTTATTCAGCATCAGTCACACGATCCATTCAGCATCTGTCTCGACCACACACTCGCTAACGTTACGGGCCGCTGGGCCTGTAATACTCTGACCGACGGAAACTGGCAATACTCTGACTGACGGAAACTGGTAATACACTGACCGACGGAAACTTTTAATACACTGACCGATGAAAACTGGTAATACACTGACTGACGGAAACTGGTAATACACTGACTGACGGAAACTGGTAATACACTGACTTGTCTGGTCACCTGCCCAACAGAACAGAGGAGCTGTGTTGGACCGATTGACCGACATAAAAACTACTGTTTCAGTCAAAGGAGTCTGGTGGCTTGAAAGAGAGTATAGATAAAGGCTTCATTTCCTGTCAGAAATGGCTGCCTGGCAGCGCGGTACAGCAGGAAACATTCTGAGTATAGCGTACCAGAGGACTGATATTGATTGTTTAGGTGTATGCTGCTTCCCCGTCCACAGCAGTACATCACTTTCTGCAAACTCCAACTACTGTAGTAGCTGATACACTGACTGTGGAGAAATACTTCATACCACCCCACTTTAAAACATCCACACTATCCCAGGTGTTATCCCACTTACACCGCAGCCATCATTCAAAGGCGTATTTTCTGTTTCTGATAGCGACAGCGTGATGCTTGATTTACTGTCGTAGGAGAAAGTGAAGCTGTGGTAGTGGAGAGAGGACATCCACCACAAAGGTTCCTACTGTACTAACAGGAACAGATCCTGTCCTGGTGTCAGATACAACACCACTAAAAAACAGGGGGAATATTTAGGGTAGAAAGGTTTGCTGTCTTAGCGAGGAGGCCGGTTGTGTAAAGCAGGTTTTCTTGTGTGGATGAAGAGAAGAGTTGAAGTGTTGCTTGTAGTTGAAGTTGGAAAGTTTACCTCTGCTGTCACTAACTGGGAATGATGGGCGCCATGTTCACTGGTGCTTCCTGCTCGCTCAGTCTCCTCATTTACCGTCTTCCGTGACTCCCGGTCGGACGCCGACGGATTGTTTTTCAGCGTGATCGCTAACATCCCATCGTGTTCATTGGTCAGGTGGAGTCAACGAATGATCGTCTCTCCCAGCCCGACGTTTATAACAAACTGTGATGCATCAGAGCACTACGTCACCTCTGGCACATCTGCTACGACTGTTAACCACTGTGGATAGTTGGTGTGTGATTAACAGGACCAGTCCGTTATCTGAGCCTGAAGAACACTGGAGACGAGGGCTGAACCGGGTCTCAGCTCGATGAGACTGATCTAAACATCGTGTCTTTCATATTCGACGCTGTTTAGACGCGAGACTTCAGAGTCGCAGAGACTGAATGAGACTTTACGACCACACACGAACCAGATACCAGTCTTCTTTTATTTGACAATAATTTACCTTTTATGCTCTTATTTTGAAATTAAAGGGCCATACTAATGTTTTGCAGGTTCAAGGCCATGTCATTACTACAGCAGTATCTAACTACAGTGAAGTTAGCATTAGCCACCATTAGCATCTTGTCATATGTGACCAATGAAGAGTTTGATAAGTGATTCCTCTTAGACATGAAACCAACACTATAATCCAGTGTTTCTGAGTGTGCTTCCTGCCCTGCAGACAGCTGTTTCACTGTATTTCAGTCGGCCTCAGAGACTTGTGACGTAGCCCTCGTACTGAACATCATGTCTGGTTTTGGTTTTTTGTTCAGGTGACATTAATACTTAAAGTAAGAAGTGGCTGATGTGCTGCTGAAGTGAAGTGAAACCAGCTGCTAGGACAGAGAGGAACTACAGTATGCTGGTTGGCAGGAATGTTGGAGCAGTAGTTAGATACTACGGTGCTACAGATGCACCGGTCCCGCTCCTTCAGTCCCAGTACCGATACTGATACCTGGGCTTTGGGTATCGGCCGATGACAAGTACTTCGATACCAGTGTTGGTTAATGAGCTGTGTGGAAGAGACTGGATCAGTCTTCTACAGTGAAGGCAACGTCAGGCCGAGCTTTCCTAACTCTGAAGAACAAAACGTGATCAATAAATACATCGATATAAATTTACTTAGTTGTTCTTTATTATTGAACTAATAGATTGTTAAACTGGTCAATTTGAACAGGAATTGAAGTTACAGTTTACAGTTTATACAGTACATAATCATAAATTAATCGCAGAGATCGGCCCCATTGTCCCCAGTGTCCGATCCAGCTGTTGAAATCAGCCTGATATCCGATCCAGTATCGGTGCAGAAGACGAGAAGATCAATACCACACCAAGCGGTGTCCATCTTCTCATCGGATCCTCGGCGAGAAAGCAAGTTTTCCAACTATTCCTTTAAGGGCACGTGATTTGTAGCGAACGGGCTGAAATTTGCAGACCATAAAAACAGCGGTATGGTCCTTTTTAAGTGTCAGATATGAGCTTTGAGTGGACTTGTGATGCTTCACACTGAATGCACTTAATGTGTGATTATATCTGGTGAATTCAGCCTCACTTCCTCACTCACTTTTTCCTGCTTTCAGTTGATAATGTGCGTATTTACACTACTACAGAGTGCACGGTAGTATAAGATGTAAAACCCCTCAGGGTGCTGGTTACTGTGACTGTGGGTGCTCTGCTGCTGCATCTATCATCAATAGAAGTGATCTCGCTGGTGTGTTTCACTGGAGATGAGAAGTTATTTCACATTATTTATGGAGCTGAGCAGCATTTGATTCCCTAAATTCATCATTGGAGGACAAACCTGAACCGTTTACTATGATGTTGCTTGAACAGCACTATTATAAGATATTTGGTGTTTGTTATGCGTTAGTGATTTGTTGGAGGAGGGAGGTGGCCCAGTCGCACAGCAGTTTGTGAAATAGTCACGAAATTTAATGTATTGATTCACATACATAAGTTTCTGTCTTTTTTTGTGATGGTCAGCACGAAATCAGTTTGTATGTAATCTGTGAAAAGGAGGTCTAGAGAGCGGCAGACGGCGTGTGGTGAGGAGGACGGGGTGGATGGCTGGGTTAAAAAACGCAGTACTTTGGCCCAGGACACCACATCTTTTCCTAAACCTAACTAAGTAGTTTTGGTCACATAGTTATGGCACTTCTGGTGGTATTTGACCTGAACCACAACGTTTTTCTAAAGCTAAGCAAGTCGATCTGCTCCTAACGAAGTAGTTTTATTTTGAAAAAACTGGAGCTGACATTGACCGCTGCCACGTTTCCTGACATTCATAGGAAAACACACTACACGCACATCGTTAAAAGTTGTGCTGAGCTTCATGAAATAAGGGAGATCTGTGTGTATGAACACAAATCATACAGATTAAACTTCTGACCGTTTTACTAACTGCTGCTGATGTGTGTTGAGCTGTGCTTCTGCTGCCTGATACGACTACATGGAAACAGATCAGTGATGGGAAAAAGACACCAGAGCAAAAAAGATTACCTATATATTTAAAAAATTAAAATGCTATGTGCAGGATTATTTATATTTTGACATGTAAGGCTCATCATGCTTGCAGTAGAATTTATTTTGTGCCAGAATAAAACTGTTTAAAAAGACTAATTGAAAGCACCTTTGTTAAAAAAAAAAAAAGCCAAATACTACTTTTCTCTTTGTTGTCAGAGTAAATATCCTCCACACAACTATGATTGATAGATGGAAAGATGTTTTTGAATTTTCTTGCCCTTCTCTGGACCCCTGGGCGGGTCTCCGGAGATTTAAGGCTGGTGCTCAGATCAGTGAGCACTACTGTGGATACAGTGAATGTGTAGAAAGCCTTGTAGTATTGCATTGTATGTAATGTACATAATGAATAAAGATTGTATTTTGTTCAGGTTTTCTTAACTGCCGTCTTTGTGCTGTGTCTGCCCCCCGGTGGCCGTGTGTCGTCGAACCGGCAGCTGTGCCCAACAGAAGTACGGTGCCGAAGTGGAAAAAACTGCCTTTATTCGCAAATCTGAACAGGTAGAACAACGAGACCGCCGAGGCGATCCACAATTTACAACTTCCAGTGTGTCAGACCCCTGCTGTTTGCCTTCAGCAGCAAACAAACCATAAACACATAAAATACTGGGAACGTACTTTGGTGAAAATATCACAGCTATAATAAAGTGAAACAGTAGACACACAAACACAATAAAACAACAAAGAAAAGGTGGATTGGAGTGCCCAAAGTGATGGATTCACTTGTGTATAAGTACATATATATATACTGTATATATTTATATTAACTTCTTAATGGGTTTAAAAGGAAGTAAATTATTAAATTGACCAGAATCCAAAATTAAATGTGCCCAGGATCTGCTGAGGGTTTTACATCAAGTCAGACACCTTAATAAGTCAGGTGACTCCACCCATCCAGCAACTGTGATAAAACAGCAACTATTTACAGTGTCCACCTCAGTTTTTAAAGCAAAATCAGCATCGGCCCCGTATTATTCTGTTCAATAATATTCGATTGATTGTTGAGCATCTTGTTTTGACTCTGCAGTTTCAGTGTATTTACAGGATACCTCCACCTTCTTACTACCTGGGTGCTATTTTAGTAGTTTTGCCATCACTGCCGTCAGGAAGAATTACATTAGCTGCTCATGTTTGGTGCCCTGTGGGACTGTATCCACAACCAAACAGTTATTATCACTCATATTAGCATTATTACCAAACTGTCCACTGCAAACAGACTACAGAGATGGACTCATGAAGCTAAAACATCTTGGTTGCCCCCTGGTGGCCGGTTGCAGGACAGCTTGTACGTCCCGCCTCCTCCACGTTTTTCCTGAAGATGGTTTCTGTCATTTTCCAGAGTTCCTATCACATTGATGTTAATTAGTTATTAGATGCTATAAAAGGGGGCGAGACGTCGAGCTGTGCTCGGCCGGTGATTGGCTCAGGCAGGTGACCTCGATACCGTGGCTCCACCCCCCTGATCACTACTGCACAGACTCTGGCACCAAATGACGTCAAAGTCTTAAGATGGCAGCGCCCGTGTGCGGGATATATATATATATATATATATATATATATATATAACAGGCTAAAATATATTAATATTTTAGCCTGTCATCAACCACAGTTTCACTTAGTTTGAAAAATGGGAGTTTTCTTTTGCTTTAAAGCAGGACGATGCAACTTCTGTTGGATCTCAAGTCAAACGGACAGAATAATCAACAACTGCATTTCTCCTCATTTCCCAAGATTCTCCTGTAATTTGCATTAAAGACACTTTTCACTCGGCGACCTGACGGGATACAACATGCATACCTGGTGAGGTGTTTACTTCCTGTTTTACTCGTTATAAGACCACTGAACTGGTCACATCATACCAAGTACTGCAGCAAAGCCCCGAGTCCAGGGGATGTTTTATTGCTTATGGATTTTTGAAGTGAATAAAACATTGGGGCAAAACTTCAAAAGACTTAAGATGAAATAAACCAGAGTTTAAGTTAAGTTTAGTAATCTGACTTATTTTTGAAGGAATGATGAGCTGATTTGTCTTTTAACAGTACTGAGTGAAATCCTCCGTGTATGAAAAGGGACGAAACGAGACTTTTTGTTTGGGATGAACACATGGAAACAACTTTAAAGGGGAACAACGGCCGTTTTTTAAACTGGAGGCTGTATGATATGATGGAAAAATACTGCAGCTTGCTCATGTATGCGCAGATTGTGAGGTCGCGCCAGGAAACCGCGAGGTGGCAGCGTCATCGCGGTAAACCGCAGCGGCCTGTCGGCGATACGAGTGGCGTCCAGCTTAAATACGCAGGCTGTGACTTTCTGAATCTGCTTTGTGTTAACCAGCACTTACAAGACGAGACCGTTTCTGGTGTCGTCGTCCTCCAGACCACCACAGCACCAGTCGGGCGTCTCGGACCAACAGAGTCTAGAACCGCAGAGCGCGACAGGAAGTCCCACATCCTAACTGAGCTAGCGTTTTAGCACTGCCGCTTCCCTCGTCTTTTTTTTTTTTTTATGGGTTATTAGTTTGATTCCTGAAATAAGGTCTGTGGTTAAAACACGAGAAGAGATTTTAACGATATAAAACTCGTACTAATCCCCACTAGTGAATTTTGAAGCTTTTGCGTGTCAGTTAGCGGCTAAATGAGACTGAACGTCATCGCGTCCTCCTGTGCAGCCCTGTGGTTTATACGAGTTAGTTTAAACCTCGACGGTTGCATTCACGCATCAAACATCATACAGGTGGTGTGTATTTGTGAAGATTAGCTTTCTGAATAAAATGTGTAAGCATCATTAACGTTTGTTTTTTTTTGTTTGAGCTCATTTTTTGCAGTAATCTAAAACCCACTGGACCGGTCCTGTTGGTTCTTGTCGAGGGAACCAGAGCGATGCTAACTTCCCGGTGGACCTCGTCCCTGGAGCTCTCTGTCTACCCTCCACAGTAATATCCATGTTTTAAAGCTGGCTGTTATTCCCCTTTAAGTCTGGTGTCATATAGACAGAAAACACAACAATATATATTTATAAAATGTCTCCTCTGTACACCCTCGAGTCAAAATGTGGCATTTTGGATTAAAACCTGTCATTTCTGATTTTCTCTCCACCGTCTGCCTCACGCAGCGTCTCTGTGGACGTTCTGTCCTCTACAGACTCCCACTAGTGGACGATCAGCAGGACGCTCTGCAGCATCCTGAGCTCTTCTATCGCTAAGCTAGTAACTAGAACCACAGAGGCCTCTCTGCGTCTTCCTCCTTCCTCCTCTTCCTCTGTGTGACGGCACGTTTACATATTGTACAGGCAGTGATTGATTTAGTGGATTATTCAAACTTATGTTTCCAAGGCCACTGTGTAAATATGATCGGTAGGTTTTTATCTCGGTTCTTTTTCCCACCAGATGACAGTAAACTGTACCGAGCAGCGTTCGCTCGGGGTGCAGGGCTTCGGGGACAGCGGTCCCGGGGTCAGGAGTGGACCGTCAGGGCTGGCGTGGAACAGGAAGTGCAGATTCTTTTGTTTGTTTTGGTGTGGCTGGAACTAGCCGGGTCCTCCTTCGTCTTCGTCCCCGGTCGTCTCTACAGGTGGGTGTCCTCCTCGTCGGCTACGTCCTCCTTCAGCAGGTTGTCGATGGGGACGATCCAGCTGTCGTTGAACTCCCCGTTCAGCGCCATCTTCTTCTCCTGCATCTCCGGCTGCACCTCCATCACCTCCAGCGTTGGGTTGTCGTGGTAACCGTTCTCCACCGTGTGCAGCTCCTCCGTCAGGTGCTGCTGTAGAGCGTAAAAGGACGACGTCTCAAAAAACTGGAATCAGATTTGATCCTTCATATTTGATAAGGCTGTGGGTTAGGGTTCCCACGGTAACACTTATTGGTTTTAAAGGCTCTAATGTAAAACACATCAACACAACTTGATTTTTAGGTTGTAGCAGCTCAGAGAGAAGATACTGGTCTGATATGAAACCTGATGAATCTATTGATCCCGACCAGGTCAGACTAAATAACGCTCCAAACTTACACTAGATTTTAGTGAGGAAAACCGTTGACCTCTGACCTCCAGATGTGTGGATGTAAATGGGTTCTCTGGGTCCCCACCAGTCCCCCTTTATGATAGTCCCAGTCAGTATAACTGTTATTGTCTCCTAGTCTAAATGGTGGATCTGAGTATTTCTACATACTGGGTCCCTGAACAGTCCTGAACCCCATAAACTGGGTCTCAGTGTAAAGCTGAGACTCTGGTGGATCAATGAGTCCAACTGGATCCATGTGTGATGACGTTAGTCCCCATAGGAGCCATTTCATTGATCACTGTATAAAATGACCTGTGGTGACCTCTAGGATACTACTACTACTACTACTACTACTACTACTACTACTACTACTACTACAGAGGATGGGGTCTTTCCTAGCTACACTGACTACTACTACTACTACTACAGAGGATGGGGTCTTTCCTAGCTACACTGACTACTACTACTACTACTACTACTACTACTACTACTACTACTACTACAACAGAGGATGGGGTCTTTCCTAGCTACACTGACTACTACTACTACTACTACTACAGAGGATGGGGTCTTTCCTAGCTACACTGACTACTACTACTACTACTACTACTACAGGGGATGGGGTCTTTCCTAGCTACACTGACTACTACTACTACTACTACTACTACAGAGGATGGTGTCTTTCCTAGCTACTCTGACTACTACTACT
This sequence comes from Pterois miles, assembly GCA_947000775.1. NCBI lineage: Eukaryota > Metazoa > Chordata > Actinopteri > Perciformes > Scorpaenidae > Pterois > Pterois miles. The sequence goes on along the minus strand of CAMQGK010000151.1, from coordinate 2,400 downwards.
ACTACTACTACTACTACAGAGGATGGGGTCTTTCCTAGCTACACTGACTACTACTACTACTACTACTACAGAGGATGGGGTCTTTCCTAGCTACACTGACTACTACTACTACTACTACTACTACTACTACTACAGAGGATGGTGTCTTTCCTAGCTACACTGACTACTACTACTACTACTACTACTACTACAGAGGATGGGGTCTTTCCTAGCTACACTGACTACTACTACTACTACTTCTACTACAGAGGATGGGGTCTTTCCTAGCTACTCTGACTACTACTACTACTACTACAGAGGATGGGGTCTTTCCTAGCTACTCTGACTACTACTACTACTACTACTACTACTACAGAGGATGGGGTCTTTCCTAGCTACACTGACTACTACTACTACTACTACTACTACTACTACAGAGGATGGGGTCTTTCCTAGCTACACTGACTACTACTACTACTACTACTACTACAGAGGATGGGGTCTTTCCTAGCTACACTGACTACTACTACTACTACTACTACTACTACTACTACAGAGGATGGGGTCTTTCCTAGCTACTCTGACTACTACTACTACTACTACTACTACTACTACAGAGGATGGGGTCTTTCCTAGCTACACTGACTACTACTACTACTACTACTACTACTACAGAGGATGGGGTCTTTCCTAGCTACACTGACTACTACTACTACTACTACTACTACAGAGGATGGGGTCTTTCCTAGCTACACTGACTACTACTACTACTACTACTACTACTACTACTACAGAGGATGGGGTCTTTCCTAGCTACTCTGACTACTACTACTACTACTACTACTACTATTAATACTACTACTACTACAGAGGATGGGGTCTTTCCTAGCTACACTGACTACTACTACTACTACTACTACTACTACTACTACAGAGGATGGGGTCTTTCCTAGCTACTCTGACTACTACTACTACTACTACTACTACTATTAATACTACTACTACTACAGAGGATGGGGTCTTTCCTAGCTACACTGACTACTACTACTACTACTACTACTACTACTACTACTACAGAGGATGGGGTCTTTCCTAGCTACTCTGACTACTACTACTACTACTACAGAGGATGGGGTCTTTCCTAGCTACACTGACTACTACTACTACTACTAGTACTACTACTACTACTACAGAGGATGGGGTCTTTCCTAGCTACACTGACTACTACTACTACTACTAGTACTACTACTACTACTACTACAGAGGATGGGGTCTTTCCTAGCTACACTGACTACTACTACTACTACTACTACTACAGAGGATGGGGTCTTTCCTAGCTACACTGACTACTACTACTACTACTACTACTACTACTACTACAGAGGATGGGGTCTTTCCTAGCTACACTGACTACTACTACTACTACTAGTACTACTACTACTACTACAGAGGATGGGGTCTTTCCTAGCTACACTGACTACTACTACTACTACTAGTACTACTACTACTACTACTACAGAGGATGGGGTCTTTCCTAGCTACACTGACTACTACTACTACTACTACTACTACTACTACTACTACAGAGGATGGGGTCTTTCCTAGCTACACTGACTACAACTACTACTACTACTACTACTACTACTACTACAGAGGATGGGGTCTTTCCTAGCTACACTGACTACTACTACTACTACTACTACTACTACAGAGGATGGGGTCTTTCCTAGCTACACTGACTACTACTACTACTACTACTACTACTACTACTACAGAGGATGGGGTCTTTCCTAGCTACACTGACTACTACTACTACTACTACTACTACAGAGGATGGGGTCTTTCCTAGCTACACTGACTACTACTACTACTACTACTACTACAGAGGATGGGGTCTTTCCTAGCTACACTGACTACTACTACTACTACTACTACTACAGAGGATGGGGTCTTTCCTAGCTACACTGACTACTACTACTACTACTACTACTACTACTACTACTACAGAGGATGGGGTCTTTCCTAGCTACACTGACTACTACTACTACTACTACTACTACTACTACTACTACAGAGGATGGGGTCTTTCCTAGCTACACTGACTACTACTACTACTACTACTACTACTACTACTACTACTACTACAGAGGATGGGGTCTGTCCTAGCTACACTGACTACTACTACTACTACTACTACTACTACTACTACTACTACAGAGGATGGGGTCTTTCCTAGCTACACTGACTACTACTACTACTACTACTACTACTACTACAGAGGATGGGGTCTTTCCTAGCTACACTGACTGCTACTACTACTACTACTACTACTACTACTACAGAGGATGGGGTCTTTCCTAGCTACACTGACTGCTACTACTACTACTACTACTACTACTACTACAGAGGATGGGGTCTTTC
>CAMQGK010000149.1:445000-785952 GCA_947000775.1 Pterois miles | reverse complement strand
TTCAGTTCCTTTAGCAGTTGCCCTTTCGAACCCACAGTTCCCTTTTTGTCTGCTGTCCCCTCTGCGACCCATTTTCCCCTGTCCTCACAAATCTAATGTTGCAGTTTTGGGTCCTCATTTATGACTTACAGTTACTATATTGTGCCTTGTTGCCGTATGATAAGAAACCACACTGCTGACGGTTTATCTGGTATCATAGGTGAAAAGCCACACTGCTGACAGATGTCTTCTACCCACCTATCCAATACACACTCATTTATTCTTCCCCTATAATAGTAGCTGTTTCCTCAATCTGTAGATCACTCTGTTGCAGACCCCAGACTCTGTACACTGTGTTCTCCTGGTTGCAACCTGAATAAATCTCTTTTGCTTGTACTCCAACAACGAAGCAATTTCTCCATCTCACCGTGACAAGATTTAACCACCACAACTTGGCGTCACAAACAGGATTGTCCGAGGGTCCGTCGGGATCAACAGGACACCGGTGGCGGCCACCTGGACTCCAGGATCATCCTCTACCTCCAGCAAAAAATTAAGGAGAAGAGAGGACCGGTCTCCTGAGATCGACTGACTGACTCCGAGATGATCCAGACGAACAACTACGGTCCATTGAACCATTGAAACATTGAAGTTCCATTTCCTAAAGTTTATAAATTGCTAAAGCAAATTAAGGTAATTAAACTGAATGATTATTTCTAATTCTGATAACCGTAATGAATTAAGTTCTATGAATAACTTAACTGAAAGAAAGAAAGAAAAGAAAGATATTCCTTTATTAGTCCCACAGTGGGGAAATTCAGTTTTACACTCTGTTGTTCACACAGTACAGTTCACACAGTACATATACATGTCAATGGAGAGATGTCAGAGTGAAGGGGGCTGCTCCTGACAAGCGCCCAGAGCAGTTGGGGGGTTTGGTGCCTTGCTCAGGGGCACCTCGGCAGTGCCCAAGAGGTAAACTGGCACCTCTCCAGCAACCAGTTGGTCTTGGTCCATGGGGGGATTTGAACCCGGGTCCTCCACATCCTAACCCAAGTCCTTATGGACTGAGCTACTGCCGCCCCAAACCCGGGGCCTCATACATTAATTAAATGAATTAGGAAATATTGTTTTTCTGAGTCTGTGGAGTATAAAATTTGTGATATTCATCATTGTCCTGCTTTACTTCCTGTTCACTGATATCATTTATTAGTATAAGAGTAGTGGGTTTAAGCCCCACTTAGAATTACTCCTGTCAAGAAAGGGTTAAAGTCCCTTGAGGCAGTCGAGGGTTACTCCTGTCAAGAAAGGGTTAAAGTCCCTTGAGGCAGTCGAGGGTTACTCCTGTCAAGAAAGGGTTAAAGTCCCTTGAGGCAGTCGAGGGTTACTCCTGTCAAGAAAGGGTTAAAGTCCCTTGAGGCAGTCGAGGGTTACTCCTGTCAAGAAAGGGTTAAAGTCCCTTGAGGTAGTTGAGGGTTAGTCCTGTCAAGAACAGCTTAAAGTCCTGTGAGACAGTCGACAGGTTACTTGTGTAAATTTCTTGTTTTAAGTCTGAGACAATAAAATATACCCTGTATATTTTGAGTAAGTTAATTTCATAAGTACAGTGATAATTGGATTTTACAAGTGAACAATGGGCACCTGTGGAAATAAAACTGAACAATGTGATCCGGACAGTCCTATAATGATAGACATGAAAAAGAAGTATGGTCCTGAATGTTGTGAATGTTTGCAATACTGGGTTGAAAGACATGGTTTTCCACAAGGTACAGTTAAGAGAAAGTTTGCAAAAGGAAAAGGACAAATTACTGTCCAAAGGGAAGGTTAAAGTAGAAAAGATACAGCAGATGGAGTTACAAGAAAAGTGTCTGAAGCAGTGGGAAGAAGAATGTGAAACTAGAGAAAGGAGAAGGTTATGTCAAACAGTGACAATGTTGAAAGTAGGGAATGATGAAAAGGGAGAAAAGAAAAAAAGAATCAAAGCCTAAGAGTAAATATGCATCTCTATACCCCACTCTCGCAGGTCATGGTGGGCCTCTGTGCACCGATCCACTTCTCGACCTGTCTCCTCCTCCCTACAACCCAGCTCAGGATGGGGTCCCTCCTCCTGTTCCAGTCTCGCCTGCATCACCTACTCCAGCTCCAACTCCCTCCTCTCCTGATACCTCCCTCTCTGCCTCTGCTCCGACCACACCCTCAAGTGTCTCTCTCTGTCTCCCCCCTGCTGGTGCAACCACGTCATTGACTCCCCAGCCTGACACACCATTGGCGGGCCCAATTTCATCACGCCTCAGACCAGGGGATGACAGGTCATTGCTGACACGATAGAGTTCACAAGCTTATTCTGCCATAACTGGTTCACCGTGGGGAGGGGAGGAACAAGGCATTGCTGGAGGGGAGATAATCCAGCTACCAATGGTACAAGTGATGGGGGGCCAACAACCAACCAGGCTTTGTCTTCCGCCCATGGACATCAGCTGACATCGTGGAAGCTGCTGCACACCTCCCACCCGTAACCAAAGGTGGCCAAGTCTTGGGACAGGCCGTCCTAGACTTCATCAGAGACTTTACCCAACCACAACTGAAATGGGTCGGGTCATGATGCGTCACCTGACTCCAACTGACTTTGCCAAAATCAGAGAACACTTCACTGGCCCCTTGCAACCCACCTCACCTGACTGGCCTGATGCTCAGGACGACGGAACAGACAACAGCAGGTACAAAGGCTGAGTTCACAGACAGGTTGATGCTATTAAACAACAGTTTCCTCTCCGCAGTGACCTCTCTAAGGTCCATGCCTGTGTCCAGAAGAGGGACGAGCCTGTGTTGAAGAGCATATGCATTGCTCAAACAGGTATTTGATGATCACAGTGGTGTCACTATTAACCTGCTGACCATTCAGGTCATGAAATGTCCCCTTATGAAAGCCTACTGAAGTTAACAGTTCCCTGGAAGGGCTCTTGCCTGACGTCAGCCATGCTGTAGGAGAGACTTTGTATTGGCCACACTGAATCATCCGTGCGCCTGGCTGAAATGGTAAGACATGCTAAACATGCACACAGACGTTTACAGGAGAAGGCTGAGGCAGACAAGAAGCGCAGCAAGGACGTCACACACAAGGCCCAACTTCAGCTGCTCAACCAGCAAGCAGCAACTGTGACGTCACCACAGCAACCACTTCCTGTGCAGCAACAGCGAGGCAGAGGCATGCAGAGAGGAAGAGGATGCTGGCAGAGCCAGACTCCACGCCCTGGTCCACAAAGGCACAGCCTCAAATGACTATGACACATGTTTTAATTGTGGCCAGAAGGGACATTGGGTGAAGGACTGCCCATACTCCAGACGAGGCCGTGGGCGTGGTGGATCCAGAGGCGCTCCTGACGGCTTCAGTGGGAACAACAACCAGATGTCCAACTGACCGTCGGCAGGGGGAGGAGCAGCGAGAGATGTGCCCGTTGCCCAGACACCCAGCCCAGATGACCATAACAAAGGGAAGGAGAACACACATACACAAACACACATGCTTACACCGCTGCAGCAACACAAACTGTTAACAGAAGCAATTGATTATTTAGAAAAGAAATCACAAGTGAAGAAGAAAAACAATCTATTTTTCCTGACATCAAACTCAGTGGTAGGGGTATGCTCTCCATTGATGCATGTGGAAACAAAGTACTGGAAAGATTCACTGTCCATGCAATGTGGACTCATCCTGATCCTATGACGAAAGTAAAACACTCTTTTGTGTTATCTGTTGTCTGTCCATTCAACCTCATGGGACGGGACCTGATGATGACTCTGGGAGTGGACCCAATCTCGACACCAGATGGCGTTAAAGTCGTGCGGAGAGGTTCCTCACTAACTCCCCCTGATGACAACCCAGAGGAAGCCTATGTTTTGGCTAAGTACCAGACTTCTCCATCTTTGCTCTATGTCTACCAATGGAAGGTTCCCTTAGCGATTGCTAAGCCACTTATGGATCGTGCACATGCACTGGTCAGCCTGTCAGTGCACGTTTTGCGAGCTGAGGCTGTCCACTGTACGTCACACGTTTCCCCTTACCCTGACCGTGACTATGAAGACTTTTTCTACACTGATGTTAACGACTCACTGAAAACTGAGACTCTCTATTGGACACAAGAAAGATGTGTGTTATCTGTTGATTTGACAATTGGCCAACAATTCCTATTTTTCATCAAAGGATCCTATCCACACATCTCTCTTTCCAAATCCAAATTTGAACAATGGAGAGATTTGGGCCCATGGGTTAAAGCATGCACCTCTTTGACTGATTGGCAACCCAGTCCTGACTCGCTTGTATTGTATTCACCAAAGGGGGAGTTTTCAAAACTAACTGCAAACTTAAGTTTTCGTCTCTCATGTCTGTCTATCTGTTAGAGGATGCAGACCGTGACTCCGAAGGCACACCCATTTCATTGAGTGCATCTGATATTCATCACGCCCTTAATGATGTCCCTCCATCCCTATGGGAGAAAGGGAAATAAGACGCAGGCCTGATAAATAACTGTGAACCTGTTGTTGTCACTCCAAAGTCTGACTATAGGCCCAAACGACACCAATACCCACTGAGTCAAGAGGCCATTGACGGTATTACAACAGTTTTCACCTCATTGCTGGAAGCAGGCGTCATTATTCCATGTGATGACTCTCCTGTATGTACACCTATCTTCCCTGTCAAGAAATACAGAGAACCTCCAGCCCCACCTGAATGGAGATTTGTTCAGGACTTGAAGGCAGTGAATGCAGCCATTCATGCCAGAACTCCAAACATTCCAAATCCATACTGTTAAGGATCTGATCAACGGCGGCAGAGGACTCCAGAGCAAACACAGAGGCGACAGGTCGTTGGCAATAATCTGTGTCTTTATTACAATCAGTTGGTCAGTACACAGGAATCAAGCAATTGGGAAAACACATCCAAAATGGCAGACTAAGGGCTAGGTCAGTTAAACAGGCGGAGATCAAAACACTGGTAGGCATAAACTCACTGGGTAGAAACGCTGGAACTCTCGACATGAAGCACAAGATGATCTGGCAAGTCTGAGGGAATGGGGAAGACACATTATATACAAGTGAGTGAGTGATTGACTATACACAGGTGGACACAATCAGGGCAGGGGAATCACGATGAGACTCAGGTGAGTGGTGCAGAATCAAGGTCGGGGGAGGTGCTCAAACGTAGTGGCGGGAGCATGCAGGAGAGGAAGTGCTGTGCTCTGGAATGAGAGGAGAGGTTAAACATGCCAAAATAAAACAGGAAGTGCTCAACTGAAAAGCATGCAACACGAAACACAGAAACAGACTAAGACCTGGGGTTCCTGACACATACACTTTGTTGACTCAGGTTCCTGCTGATTCTAAGTGGTTCTCTGTTGTCGATCTCTCAAATCCATTCTTCAGTGTTCCCATAGATAAAGACTCCCAGTTCTGGTTTGCGTTTCAGTTTAATGGGAAGGGCTACACATTTACTCGCTTATGTCAGAGATTCTCTGAAAGTCCCACCATCTACAATGCAGCCCTTTGCACCACCCTCGCCCCTCTGCAGCTCAGAGAGGGTACAGAGGTTTCCCGGGATTAATAAAGGTTTATCTTATCTTATCTTACTGCGCTGCTGCAGTATGTGGATGACCTCATGATCTGCTCACCGACCAAGGAGCAGTGCATTGCAGATTCAGTTAAACTGCTTAAACATTTGGCACAGGAAAGTCATAAAGCCAGCCTCTCAAAACTGCAGTTTGTGAAACAGGAAGTTACGTTCCTAGGACACATGATTTCCAGCCAGGGCAAAACTATGTCTCAGAAACAAATTCTGCCATTCAAACTATTCCCAAACCTGTGACTGTGAAGCAGATGCTTTCCTTTCTTGGTATGTGCTCATACTGCCGCTCCTTTGTTCCACATTTCTCGGAGAAGGAAAAACCTCTTCGGGCAATATGCTATGGTCCTGGGAAGACATCTCACTCACCTGGCGAGTGGACTCCGGAAGCAGAAGATGCATTCTTGAGTCTCAAACTCCAGCTCCTGTCTCCTCCCACTCTGGGAATTCCCGACCCATGTAAACCTTTCACCCAGACCGTGGATGAACGTTCAGGTTGCATGACTTGTGTTCTTTTGCAACCTCATGGAGACAAGCTCGGCCCAGTGGCCTACTTCTCAGGGAAACTTGACCCTGTAGCTGCAGGTATGCCTCGGTGTCTCAGAGCAGTTGCAGCAGCTGAAAAGGCCCTAGTGGCCTCCAGGGACATAGTTGGTTATGCTCCCCTTACTCTTCTTGTGCCTCATGCTGTAACACTAATCCTTTCTGAGCAGAAAACATTTCATCTCTTTTCTGCTAGACATTTGCGGTATCACACTTGTCTTGTTGATATGCCCAATGTCACTATTAAGAGATGTAATGTTTTAAATCCTACCACTCTTCTCCCCCTCCCGGAGGATGGGGAACCACATGACTGCATGGCCGAGCTTTCAGCTGTCTGCTCTCCAAGACCTGACCTGTCCGACACACCTCTGGCTAACTCTGACCTTGTCTTCTACGTTGATGGCTCTGCCTCACGTGATCCTGACACTGGCCACTGCAGGTCTGGATATGCTGTATGTTCTGACTATGATGTCGTTACATCATCATCTCTCCCTGCTCACATGTCTGCACAGGCAGCTGAGCTTATTGCTCTTACTGAAGCTTGCCGACTGGCTGCAGGTAAGTCTGTCACCATCTACACTGATTCCAGGTACACTTTTGGAGTTGCTCATGACTTTGGCACTCTTTGGAAACACAGAGGATTCCTCAAATCTGATGGCAAGCCCATTCTACACCACACACTCACTGCTGATTTATTGGAAGCCATTTTGTTACCATCTGCCATTGCTGTATGTAAATGTGCTGCTCTCTTCTGACCCTGTTTCTGCAGGAAATGCTCGATAGGATGCAGCTGCTAAAGCAGCTTCTCTCCTCCCTACTTCCCTATACCCTGCCTTCACACGCACACACAGCTTGGTCTTGGTTCCTGATTCACTCTCAGCAGTGCAGTCTCTAGCCTCCCCTTCTGATAAGAAGCTGTGGCAGAGCGCTGGTGCCACCAATAATAGTGGTATTTGGATTGGTCCTAATAATAACTCCTGCCTGCCTTCTAGTCTGTTCCCTCACAATGCCATGTTGATGCATGAGTTAGACCATATCAAAAGGGGAGTGCAGGCTATGATTCTTCAACCTATGCTCAAAAGTATTGCCAAGCCTGCGTCATTTGTGCACACAAATGCAGGAAGAGCAATACAGCCTATCCAACAGGCTGCACATCCACCTCCAATCAGACCATTTGAACACCTGATGATGGACTTCATTGAACTCTCTCCATCAGAAGGCAAGTCCTACTGTCTAGTAATGAGATATGTGGTCCAAATGGGCTAGAAACCTTCACAGCCTCAAAACATACTGCATCAGTAGTAGCAAAGGCCCTACTCACTGAAATTATTCCAAGATGGGGCCTCCCAACAAAAATCTCAAGTGGCAATGGTCCCCACTTTGTCAATCAGGCCATTTCAGAAATTTCCATCTATCTAGGCATAGATGCAAGGAAACACTGTGCTTACCATCCAGCCAGTGGGGGGCGCTGTGGAGCGTGAAAATGGTACCTAAAGAACAAACTGGCAAAGTGTTGTGAAGACACAAAACCTCCCATGGACAAGATAAGGTTATTCCTTTATTTGTCCCACAGTGGAGAAATTTACAAAAGCACTCCCTCTAGTGCTGATGTACATGAGGATGTGCAAGCCACCCAAAACTAACATCAGTCCCTATGTAATACTGTTTGCAGCCCCTCCTTTTGTAGGAGTGGCAGCCTCCAAGGCCCCTGCTCCATCTACAACACAGTGTGAAGATGCAATGCTAACCTACTGTACAGATCTGACTAAACATCTTGCAGAGATTAGAAGGCAGGTGACAGCTGCCCTTCCCACTCCTGCCAACACCCCTCTCCACCAACTCCAACCCGGTGACTACGTGGTGATGAAGGACTTCGGCGGAAAAGCTGGAAGCACAAGAGGTGGCAGGGTCCATTCAGAACCTGTTGGTGACTCCCACACGGCTGTGAAGGTCACTGAGAGGGCGACCTGGATCCACGCATCCCATTGCAGGAAGGTTCCTCCTCCTCCTGATCCCTTGCCAAAACCAGACAACACTGCCATTCAGGGTGAAGTGAAATAGCGCTCCCTCCTTGCGACAAGAGGCGTGCCACAGCCTCAAGTTCAGTAAGAGGTGAAATAGCGCTCTCCATTGCTTCAAGTAGCGTGCCAAGCTACCACCATAGACTGTTATTTCTTTCCACAGATCGTGCTAAAAAGACAACCGTTGGAGTGCTGAGGATGCGCCAGGTGACTAGTACCTGTTGCAACCCTTGGGCATCTTTGTGACGTACGCAGTTACACTGCTGCTCCCCTACTAAACTTGCCAACAGGAAGAAGAGCACCGCACCTACACAAACAACACATAGAATCCATGCCATGTCAGATGACAACTCTCACCTAACCACACCCGCACCTGACACAACGACACGACCACCGCTTTTGCATTCCCCTGTTATCGTCGTTAGGAGGGTCCTTAACGACCCCACAGATATGCGTCTGATTCTGACCTTGATACCGTTGTTTAACCTTTTCCACACCCACTATGCTTTGTACATTGTATAAGAGCCTGTCCTCTACAAACACAGCATTATACTCTCCCTTGAGTGTATGTATATTTTTTCTCTGTTACCATTACTTATCAAGCAAGAAACCAGCTCAAAGTGTTCAGTCTGAAACTGTTTAATGGTGATACGTTTTGATTATATTTCCGAGGTTTTTTATAAGTTGTTAATGTTAAGTATTGTTTTTGTAATCATTTGTTTTTGCTATCATCTTATGTTGATCCTTTGGATCAAAAGGGGGAATTGTGATGGCAGTCGCCCTCTTGACCCTTCAGTTCCTTTAGCAGTTGCCCTTTCGAACCCACAGTTCCCTTTTTGTCTGCTGTCCTCTCTGCGACTCATTTTCCCCCTGTCCCCACATAAATCTAATGTTGCAGTTTTGGGTCCTCATATATGACTTACAGTTACTATGGTATTGTGCCTTGTTGCCGTATGATAAGAAACCACACTGCTGACGGTTTTTCTGGTATCATAGGTGAAAAAGCCACACTGCTGACAGATGTCTTTGTCAGGGGGCTGGGTAATTAACCAAAGGGAGAGAGAGAGAGAGAGAGAGAGAGAGAGACAGAAACCCCACACGCAGAGACACAGACGAATTTAACAAAAGGCAAGTCTTTAATGTAAGACTGAAACAATTAATTAAAATAATACAAAGTAATAATTTGAACTAGAAAGAAATAACTAAGCATGAAGAAACTAATAAGAACTAACAAGAAACTAATACACCAAAACTAGAATTAACACAAGACTAAAATACACAGAGAGACAGGGAGAATACACCAGTGCACAAACAGACAATTAAAAATCATGACACCCAAGTGTGCAAACCTACCAGGAGGAAAAGAAACAGGCAACACGGAGAAGCACGAGTAGCAGCTGGATACAGAGCACGGGGGGATCACAAGGACGTGAACAAATGCACCGACAAGAACAAAGGGAAAGGGGCGGCTTAAATACAAGAGGGAAAGACAACCAGGTGAAACTAATCAGAGGAGGAGCAAACAATCAGGGAAAGTAGGTCAGGGGGTGTGAACCAAGAAAACGGAGGGAAAACACACAAGGGCAGGAAGTAAAACTAGAAATGATATGAAGACGCAAGACTTTCAAAAATAAAACAGGAAACAACCAAAGACAAAACACCAGGACCAGGACAGGGAGTGAAACACAAACAAAACACTAGAACAGAACTCAATATAACAAAGCAGAACCAAATAATAACTAACAGAAAAAACTAACTAACATAAAAGTCCATAGGTCATGACAGTCTTCCACCCACCTATCCAATACACACTCATTTATTTCCCTATAATAGTAGCTGTTTCCTCAATCTGTAGATCACTCTGTTGCAGACCCCAGACCCTGTACACTGTGTTCTCCTGGTTGCAACCTGAATAAATCTCTTTTGCTTGTACTCCAATGACTCAGAGCAATTTCTCCATCTCACTGTGACAAGATTTTGCCACCACAATTTACTTGTGGTGGCAAAGCAAATTCGCACCTTCACATTCACATTGAGTTCAACTTGGGTGGACCTTCAGTGTAAATATCACCTCATGGCGATGGTCACTCACCTGCATTCGTGCATGTCGTGCCTTAAGATATTGCAACCTTCAGAAGGTAAATAGCCTACCTCTGTGAATTTGGGATCTGAGCACATCAAGCTTTATTGTGTCAGAGTCAGATGTTAAATTTGTTTGCTGAGCAAACTTTTTGTTGGATCTGAGCAAATTTTCTGTTGCTTCTGTTACACAGGTTAGTCTCTGTCAGGCTCCAGGTCTCTTAACAGGCTGGTAGCCAGCGGCAGCACTGAGTTTAATCTGTATACTTTCAACGTTTGCTCAGCAAACTCTTTGGTTTTGCCGTTATTTTTCAGAAATACCCAAAATTACATCAGCATCTTAACAACACCATAGCATATGCGGGTGGCAGTTGCTTGCTTGGTGATTGTTTGTTTAACAAACATTCTGTTTCTGCCATTAGACAGTTTAGAACTAGTTTGCTGATAACAACAAACTTAAGAACAAGAAGTCCAGCTCCAGCAACGGCAGTGCTTAGTAGCAAATTGATGTTACACTCAATGCCTTGTTTTCCTTTATTTTTGTTGTTAATTGAATAAACAAAATTGGTATCAAATTAAATGCTTATTGCTAATTTTACACTCCTCTATTTATCATGCATTTTATCTCACTCACTCATCTTCAACCTCTTTTCCGGGTCGGGTTGCGCAGGCAACAGCTCCAGCAGGGGACCCCAAACTTCCCTTTCCTGGGCCACATTAACCAGCTCTGACTGGGGGATCTCTAAGGCGTTCCCAGGCCAGTGTGGAGATATAATCTCTCCATCTAGTCCTGGGTCTTCCCCGGGGCCTCCTCCCAGCTGGTCATGCCAGGAATACCCCCCTAGGGAGACGCCCAGGGGGGTCATCACCAGTTGCCCGAACCACCTCAGTTGGCTCCTTCACAAAGAGCAGCAGCTCTACTCCGAGTCCCTCACGGATGGATGAGCTTCTCATCGCCAAGGGAGACGCCAGCCACCCTCCTGAGAAAACCCATTCGGCGACTTGTACCCACAATCTAATTCTTTCAGTCATGACCCATCTGTCATGACCATAGGTGAGAGTTGGAAAGAGGACTGACTAGTAGAAATGAAACACCACTCCCACTGCTCCGATTCTCTGGCCAGTCTCACGTCTCCACACCTTCACTTGCAAACGACTCATTCCCTACCCAGAGTAGACAACCCATCAGTTTCCTGCTGAGAACCATGGCCTCAGATTTAGAGGTGCTGATCCTCTAATCTAACCCTAACCCTAACCCAGCCATTTGGCTCACTGCTGCGAATCGATCCAAGATGTGCTGGAGGTCGCAGACCAATGATGCCAGCAGGACCACATCATCTGAAAGCAGCGATGAGATCTTGAGCACAACGATCTGCCAACCCTCCTCCCCCTGACTACACCTCGATATCCTGTCCATGAATTTAACAAACAGGATTGTGACAAAGCACAGCCCTGGTGGAGGCCAACCCCCACCAGAAACAAGTCTGTCTTACTGCCGAGAACCCCATCACAGCTCTCACTTTGGGAGTACAGATGGCAGATGGGGGAGATTTGATGGCCCTAAGACGTGATCCCCTAACCCAATACTCCCACAGTAAGATTGGTAGAAAACATAGTGGGCACTACAGCTTTGTAAAAAGTGCTTTTGTAGCTTAGCTAGCAGCCCCTCGGCTGTCCTATCTTTCTCATCTCCAGATAGGTTTCTGTATTTTTCTGCATGTTTTGTCTCAAAGTGGCAACTGAAGTTGAATTATTTGAATACAGCCACAGTTGTTGCAAAATAAGCAGACAGTTTAACCACATACCTCCATGCAAATACTTAGCAGTCAATGACTTATCACAGACGTGCCGCTTCAGCAGGTGATGCTATTTCAAACATCACTCACATCAATTTACATCAGTGTCAAGTGTGACAGCAAGAAGCACACTAACAATACACAAGAATTTTTAAAAATTCATTTTCTTTCCTGCTTTTTTTAGTTTTTTGCGCAAAATTGTGTTTGTCTGAGACCTCCAGGGTGCCAAGCATAACCATCACAAGGGCAGATCGGGCCCAGGTCTGTCCCAGAGTATGTCCCAGGGGACCCGGTCATACGCCTTCACCAAGTCCACAAAACACATGCAGACAAGATGGGCAGATTCCCAGACCCCCTCCAAGATCCTTGCGAAAGTGAAGAGCTGGTCTATTGTTACAGGGGCCAGGATGGAATCTGCATTGTTCCTCTTCAATCCAAGGTTCCACAATCAGCTGGATCCTTCCTTTCCAGCACCCTGGAGTAGACTTTACCAGGGAGGTTGAGTAATGTGATGCCCCTGTGATTGGCCCACACTCTCTGGTCCCCCTTTTGAAGAGTAGGACCACCACCCCGGTCTGCCACTCCTTAGGCACTGTCCCCACATTTCGCACAATGTAGAAGAGACATGTCGTTCATGACAACCCCTCCACACCCAAAGCTCTCAACATTTCTGGACGGATCTCCTCAATCCCTGGGGCTTTGCCACTGTGGAGTTGTTTGATTACCTCAGTGACTTCCACCAGGCAAATTGACAATGATCACCCATCAGCTCCCAGCTCTACCTCTGCAATAGAGGGCATATTAGTTGTGTTCAGGAGTTCTTCAAAGTACTCCTTCCACCACCCGATTACCTCGTTGGTTGAGGTTATCAGTGTCCCATCCTTACTTTACACAGCTTGGAGGGTTCCCTGTTTTTCTCCTGAGGTGCCAGACCGAAAGTCCTTCTCCATGGCTACTTCAAGCTCCTCCCACACTTGCTGCTTTTCCTCCTTCACGGCAGCGGCTGCCGCCCTACGGTCCTGTGGGTACCTTGCAACTGCCTCCGGAGTCCTCCAAGATAACATATCCCGGAAAGACTCCTTCAGTCGGACGGCTTCCCTGACCACGGGTGTCCACCAAGGGTTACCACTGCTTGAGGTACCTAAGACCCTTAGCCCACTGCTCACCACCATAACCTTAGCAATGGAAGCTTTGAACATTGCCCTCTCAGGTTCAATGACCCCAGCCTCAAGAGGGATTTCCAGAAAAGCTCAGCCAGAGTTGTTAGTTGAAGATCTCTCAGTCACAGGCCTCCTCTAGATTAGTCTGGGTTTACCACGTCTGTCCAAATTCTTCCCCCACCCTTTGACCCACCAGATGGTGATCAGTTGACAGCTCCGCCCCTCTCTTCACCCAAGTGTCCACAACATATGATCTCAGATCAGATGATACGATCACATAATCGATCATCATTATTGCTGCAGACAAATATGACTTGCTTGTATCAGCATTTGGATGGAGGCCCTATAGCACAAATGACCACCTCATGAATGTTGAAGCAGAACGCTGTAATATGATTATCTTCAACTAGGGCTGTCAGTTGATTAAAATATTTAATCTGGATTAATAGCAAATTAAAAGTAGCCTCACCAGATCCCAGGAACAACATCTGAAGCCTCAGTCCACAAGAACACAGTCCTGGGGAAGCAGCTCAATGTGCTGTAGGCAAAGTCAAATGTTTGACTACTCCCACCCACTCCTTGTTAATAAAGACACCATGGGCTGTGCCAGACTGACTGCAGGCAGTGCAGGATTACATGGTTTTCCTTCAGAAAGAGACTTTGTTCCAACGTGAACCATCTAAAGAAGAAGATAACTACTCTGTGTGTTCGGACATCTGAGAAATGGCGTTTTTACTCGGAAGGCGTTTCTTTAAATGCAGAAGTGACATTAAGAGAGTCGTGACAGCGACCCAGCCGTACTGGTAAGTGTTTTCTGTTTGATTTTTACATAAATGTGTATGTTCAACTCTGGACTTGAACCCTGCAACCCTCACTAAGAACAAAACAGTGGAAATGGATTTTTCAATATAAGCCGCTACCAAATGGTTCCAATGATGCTTCATGGTAAAAAAAAATGAAAACAATGTACTGTTATTATGGTATAATAGGTTAATATACCAACATTTGGGACCATGGGATTACTAGTAGTACCAGCACTAGTATTAACAGCAGGTCCAGGAAATTTAATCATGTACATAGACACTAATTTCCCTTTTGTTTTTCATGATGCTCCACTTGACTTTCATTTTTCATGTATTTTCCTACAAATGTCCGACAACACATGATACATGTGTTAATGTCCACTCCAGTATTTTCAAAATAAAACTACTCAGTTAGGTTTAGGAATAGAATAACTTGGTTAGGTCTAGGAAACAAATCACTCAATGAGGTTTAAGAAAAGATCACAGTTTGAGATTAAATAACACCAGAAATGCTGAAGTATGGAAGATAACTGACAAATAAAAACTCTTGGTTGTGGTTTCAACCAGGACACAAACATCTGTCTTCTGGGTGAAAGTGACCTGGTGATGCAAACTGACAAACCAGAGCAAAATACCATCACATTTCCAGGAGGCAGAGGCAACACAGCTGTAACAATGCACAACTTAGACCAGAGACCAATAACACAATGTCAGACATCAAGATTCAGTGAAAATGACAAGAAGCTGTCATTGAGGGTAATGGGGACCATGGTGTTGAGCATCACAACCACTGATCTACTTTTTGAAGGCCAAAGAACAACACAGTGTTGTAATGTTATTATGGCTGTAATTCTTGTCATGTTTGGTTTGGCTGTGATGTTTTTCACTGGGCAGAAATATTCTCCTCTTATCCATCACTATTACCTGTTTCCTGCAGCTCTTCGGTGGTCTCAGGCAAAAAGCATGTTAATGGAGTGGATCTGTACTATGAGCAGATAGGCAGAGGGAAACACGCTGTGCTGTTGTTTCCTGGTGCTCTGGGTAAATACAACAACACATCTCTTCTTAATGGTGGAGAGGAGACTTTCTGGCTGGATCTCTCACACCCTGTAGCTCTGCCTCATGTCCTTTATGTGTGAAAACCTTTTCTGTCTCTGACACCACAGGATGCAGTCAGACTCATTTTGGACCTCAGAAAGAGTCGCTGAGTAAGGAACGTTTTACTCTAGTGGCCTGGGATCCCCGTGGTTATGGACGATCCAGACCCCCAACCAGAGACTTCCCCCCTGACTTCTTTGAGAGAGATGCACAGGACGGAGTGGATCTGATGAAGGTCAGATGATCAGCCATGGATGATAATAATTGTTCCCCCCAAGGGGTCCTGAACAAGGAACATGGGTCTGTAAATCTAAGAGCATGGATCAATAAATTGTCGTCCATTTTGATGTTTAGTAAACTGTAATGAAAAAAGTGAAAAGAAGTTCAAGCACCTTTGGGTGGTGAAGCACCTTTGGGTGGTGAAGCACCTTTAGGTGAAGCACCTTTAGGTGGTGAAGCACCTTTAGGAGGTGAAGCACCTTTAGGAGGTGAAGCACCTTTAGGAGGTGAAGCACCTTTAGGAGGTGAAGCACCTTTGGCAGCGTTTACAGCGTTGAGTCTTTTTGGTTATTACACAACAATCTTTGAACACCTGGATGCAGATCCTCTCAAGCTCTGTCAGGTTGGATGGGGACCGTCGGGGGACATTTTCATTGTCCTGGACCAGGTTTTCATTAAGGATATCTCTGTACTTTGCTCAACCCTGACCAGTCCCCCAGTTCCTGCCACTGAAAAACACCCCCAAAGCCTGATGCTGCCACCACCATGTTTCACCGCTGGGATGGTGTTGGGCAGGTGATGAGCGGTGCCTGGTTTCCTCCAGACATAAGTCTTAGAGACCACAGAGTTGAGTCTTGGTTTCATCAGACCAGAGAATCTTGTTTCTCCCAGTCTGAGTGTCCTTTAGGTGATTTCATGTGTCTTTCACTGAGGAGAGGATTCTGTCTGGTCCCTCTGCCATAAAGCCCAGATCGGTGGAGTGTTGCAGTGATGGTACTCCTTCTGGAAGTTTCTCCCATCTCCACTCAGGATCTCTGGAGTTCAGCCAGAGTGACCATCAGGTTCTCGGTCACCTCTCTTACCAAGGCCCTTCTACCCCGATTGCTGTTTGGCTGGGTGGTCAGCTCTCTGGTTGATCCAGACTTCTTCATTTAAGAATTATGGAGGCCACTGTGCTCCTGGGGACCTTCAATGCAGCAGAAATCTTTTGTAGCCTTCCCCAGATCTGGACCTCAGTTTTTCCTTTGGAATGAATTCTAATAAAACAGTTTCTGCTTTGTCAGTCTGGTTGCAAAAAAAGAAAATGTGAAAACAGTGAAGAAGTCTGAATACTTTATGAAAGAAAAAGTGGGAAATTATAATTGTGGCAAAAGAAAGTTTTAAAATGATGTAAGACAGAATTAAATTGTAACACCAGCTACATGAAAGTACTGGTTTCAGAGTAAATATATCAAAATTTCCTTCATGATATAATAAACATATCTTTTAGACTTAAAGTAAGGAAGTCAAAGGATTTTGCTGCGGCACAATTACTCTTTAAATGTTAAAGTACAAATTATACCTCAAAACTCGTCCTCTGATCTGTGCTGTTTTGTCGTGATGGTCAGCACAAAATCAGTTCCTGTCTTCTGTAATTGTTAACCAGGAACTATAAATAGCAGTGAATGCCACAAAGGGAGGAGGTCTGGGTGGATGAGTGGCTCAAAAAACACAGGACTTTCACCCAGGAGACCGCGTAAACCTCAAAGTTGATTTATTTGTCATGAATCCTCCATACTTAAGTTACAGTCCTTATTGAAACTCAAACCCTGATCTTTTCCTAAACCTATTTCTCATTTTATTGACAGGCTCTGGGCTTTGACAAGTTCTCTCTGTTGGGTTGGAGTGCTGGTGGAACCACCGCTCTGATTGCAGCAGCAAAAAACCCTGATGTGATCCACCAGATGGTTCTACTGGGAGCCAGTCCCATAATGACCAAGCAGGATGTCATTGCTCTTGAAGGTAATCTGCCATTGTAGTCCCAGACTGTGTGAACTACGTGACCTGTGCATGGTGTAATCGTTTATTAACTGTGTATTGTGTGTCCTTGTGTGTGCATGGGTTTCTGTGGGAACACCTAGGACTCCGTGATAACATGCTGAGCTCTCCACCCTCGAGGTTGAGGGACTCTTTGATAGCAGTTTATGGACTGGAAGGGTTTGCTAGAACCTGGGGAGCCTTCTTGGAAGCATTTATCAAGTTTGCAGAAAGACCACAAGGTACTGAATCCATGTTATTACAGACTCATTACACAAGTGAATCTGAAACTTCAGATAGAATTAAACCAAATGGAGAGGAAATGCTCAGACACAATGCAGTTATAAAAGAAGTTGTTGTATTAATGATGTTGAAGTATTGATTATATATAATTACTGTGAGTTCAGCCCAGGCGCACAGCAAAGCAGGTCATAGACCCGTCTGTCAACCAGAAGAAAGTGTGTCACAAGTGTCATTGAGACGTGAATATTACACACCTGCATGTAGTGGCGGAGGTCTAACTTAAGAGCTAGTTACGTAGAACATAAAGTAAGAAAGACCACTTATAGAAGAGAGGTGGATGAGCCCAACAAACAAGACTTTCAAGCCAGTAGAGACATTAAATATGTGACCAGAGAATAGAAATAATACAGGTTTACTGTTGTAGGCAGACATTTTACTGGTGTCCTGTAGTTGCTTTCAGTCCAGAATGGCGGAGGTGTACCTCTGCTGCTGAGCGCTGACATCACACTGAAACGAACAATTGACTTTCACTTCTTATCAATGTACAGTTCGTTCTTTGGTTCGAAGCCGGTGTTTTGTTTTGCAAGTTACGTCAGTGATGTTTATCACATGATGTTTCCCTTACTGACATTATGTGTTTTCTGTACATGCTTTTTTTTAATCTACTTGCTTATTTTAAATCCAACCATGAAGTTTTCCCCTTAACCTAACTAAGTGGTTTTGTTGCCTTAACCTAAATGAGTGGTATTCTTGCATGAACCTAAGTCAGTGGCTTTGTGGCCCCCTGCTGGTAACGTAGGGTCATACAGGCCTGATATTTTAACGTCTCTGAGAGGATAAACGCGACACGCTATCCTCTGATGGACAGACGGGTCTCTTAAATGCTTTGGTGTGATACTGGGTTGGTCAGTTTGCAGCGTTTTGCAGAGTGGATGTGTAGTAGAAAACACAGAACTGATGGAATCTAGGATGGAAGATATTTGTTTCTGCCACCAAATCTACTACTTTTATACACAGGGAACAGGAGACTAAATTTGAGGTTCTCTTTAAAGGTGTTATGTTCTAATAAATGTCAGCTGAAAAGACAAAATATTGACTTAAATGTCCTCTGGTCAGGGAGTATCTGCCTGGAGCTTCTGCCCCTCATCAGATGTCCAACCCTCATTGTCAATGGAGACAATGATGACATTTGTCCCCTCTACCAGGCAGAGTGCCTCTTTAAACACATCAAGGGATCACGGTGAGAACACACACACACACACACACACACACACACACACACACACACACAAGACACACAAAAATATGACAGTTACCTCAAATTCAAGAAACAACATGACGTGTACACTATACCCTCTTTTTTGTCCCAAATCTAGATTTCACCTGTTTCCTGGTGGTTCACACTTTATCCACCTGACTCACTCTGATGAAGTCAACAAACTGGTGGAAGACTTTCTGGAAGACTGATGGATCACCATGACTCCTTTTTGAAGATCCAATGACAAGAATAAAAATCAGTGACCAAAGTGCAGCAGTAACTCATTGAAAAAACAAGATCATAGATCATCATCATAGATCAATGTTGAACCAACGATGAACTGGATCAAGGTTGATACCACAATGTTGTTTAAATGTTGGACTTTTCAACACATGATGAATTATCATCATGCTTCAATGTTTAAGTCAGGGATAATGTACAACGAGCCAATCATTGCTGTGAAGTAAACCCTCGACAGGGCGATGCCTTTCATCTGTACAAGCTGGACATTTTCCTGCTTATTACACAACTACTGACTTAAGAAATGAATAATTAAAAAAAAGATTTTCATCTAAAGCACTCTGCTGGGTCTTGACAAACAACTATAAACTCCTGTACATCATCCATCTCCTAGATGACTTTCCAGCCATTACACTACCTTATTCACCCTCAGTATTTGGTCTCCACACTGACTTCCACCCTCCACAAACTCTGAGTTCCTCTCTCCGCAGAGAAAGCAGAAGGTCTCAGTACTTCCAGAGAATCCAAACATCCCTCACTACCGAGAAAAGCCACTGGATTTCCTCCTGAATTTCCTTCCTCCTGATGCACCAAACCCCAATTTCTTCCATTGCTAGGCCACCTCAGCTATGCCATCAGCATCTTCACAAGATGCCATCCTTTACAGTATCGCTCTCCAAACATTTTCATCATACCTGACTGGATGGTATTGCTTTGTAGCGCTATTGCATTGAGCAGATTAACAATCATTAATTCATATCAAGATTCATATTGACAATTAATAATCCCAAATTATTAATTGTAAGACAAATTATCATAAAATGTGAAGGAAAGGGGTAACATTCATCTTTAAATATTACCCACATTTAACTTCAATACATTACTAGCAGAATGTAATTGAATGAATGATAAAACTGATAGAATCGAATAGAGAAAAATTAAAGGAATACAGCAAATACAAATGATGAACATTCACGGATAGAACAAATTAAAGATGACCAGATCAATTCAGTGACTGATATCTCTCTGATTGGATTTAATAAAGAGTTTAAGAAGCACCAGGGAAGATTGAGAATCAGTTTCAGGTTATACATGTAGACGTGGTCTAATTTTAATTGTAAAGGTTTTTAACTTATTAGTTGACTATGAATTGACTATGAATTGGGTCATTAGTCTAGTCATCAGACTCTTTCTCCTCTGAAGATACATCTATACATCAGCCTCTCTGAGTAGATGGTAGATGGAGGTTGTGCTGTCTGGAGCAGAGCGGCAGCAGCTTCTGTCTGGAACAGTTTGGATCTTCTGGATCCAACGATGCGACCCGGCTTGAGTCGTCTCTCTCCCTCAGTGGCTCTCTTTGGTTCCTCGGACACCCTTGTTTTTGTATGGCTGTCACCTCGATGCATGTTTCCATCTTCGTCTCTCTCTTTCTGGGGAGGCATCTCTGAGCCATTTCTTCAGACCCCCCCCTCCTGGGAGCTGGATGGGTCACTGGATTCAAAAGATTCTGGACCTAAAGTCTTTCTTTAAGTCCATCTTCACAATGGCTGGGATTCACCAGCACGTAGATACAGCGGAGCTGCTTCAGGCTTCAGTAGCTGTTTCAGCCGTCAGGGCAGAGCGGCAACAACAAACAACAACAAACTGTTGTAAATAAATAGGGCTCAGACAAGAGAGAGACAGCGTAGCAGAACAGCATTCGTTTCTTTAGCCGGACTAGATCAAGTCAAAAAGTTCAGAGCCTCCTTTCAGGTAGACTGGGTGCCGGTATCATCTGGGTGTGAGGTGTCGGACCTGAGTCCTCAGGATGGAGAGCTGGTGTCCTTGGAGTGTTCCAACCCTCTTGTGGTTTATGGGCACAAGGAGGGGGGAATGCAGAGGGGCACAGTTCTAAGAGCTGAAGCACCCCGAGGAGGCTGAAGCCCCAAAAATAGCACCGTTAGACTAAATGTTTGAAGTTTCTTATTATCAATTGAGAAAGGGGATGCGCTGTTTAGTTGGCGGGAGAACAGGATTCTCCTCCCATCTGAAAACTACTTTGATTCTTTAGTAAAACTTATTTTGTCAGACAAAACTAATTGACTTGTTTCAGCATGATTAATTCTTCCATATTTGAAATCTGGGCTTCATCTCTTTCAAATACATGGTATAATGATATATGGTACAATAGACCTCATCTATCACCACCACCCTCTTCTGCTCTTCGTCCTCGTATCTGGTTGGTTAGCCAGGAACTGGTTGTCAGTCTGGAAGCTGAAGTCCTACAGAAACTTGGCCGTGTTGTTCTCAGCCACCTTCTGTGGTATGGCCCATTGGGATCTGGGTACTTCTATTACGTACTGGTTACAGATGTTCCTGTGCACTGTTCCAACCACTTGGTTTTGCCTCTCCATGTACGCTGATCCAGCTAACATTTTACACCCTGCTACTATATGTTGTATATCAGGGGGCATCTTTGGACAGTCTACACCTTGGGTCTTTGGGGCCATTTTCTTGATATATTCTTGGACTTTCCATGTTTCATCCAGGACTGTAGCCTTGACGCTCACTAGTCCTCAGCCTCCCTCTTTCCGCTTAGTGTACAGTCTCAGGGTGCTGGACTTGGGGTGAAACCCGTCGTGCATGGTGAGGAGCTTTCTTGTCTTGATATCTGTGGCTTGTATCTCCTCTTTTGACCAGCTTATGATCCCAGCAGGGTATCTGACGACAGGTAGTGGTTACGGCTGGAGAAACAGGCACGCTTGGACTCAATTGCAAACACAGTGAAGGCAGGTTGTAGCAAAAATCAGCGTCATTAATCACAACAAGAGGTCGGTACACAGGAATCAAAAAATGCTGGCAAACAAATCCGAATCAGCAGGCAGAGGCAAAGTCAAAAAACAGGCAGAGTTTCTAATGCACGAGTAGTCAAAAACACAAGGAAATGCTGGAACGCTTGAACAGTAAATAGGCAAGATGAACTGGCACAGAGGGAAGGGGAGACTCACATTAAATACCAGTGAGGGGAGGGACTGACGAGAGACCAGGTGGACACAATCAGGGTGGGGAAAGACAATCAGACTGAGGTGAGTGGTGGATGAAATTAGGTCACACAGGTGAAGAGCAGGAAACACCAGGCAGGAAGTGAAGTGTTCTGAAACGAGAGGGAGTGGTAGGATAACCAAAATAAAACAGGAAGTGCACACAAAAGACGACAAACAAAACAACCTAAGACCTGATATTTCTAACAGTAGTGCGTATTTGTTGATGGCTCGGATCTTGTTACTCTTACCATTCGGTTGACTTTTCAGGACTTGCGTTACTCTCTGGATGTATTTGGCTGTGGTTGATTTCTTTGCGGCCTACTCATAGCTGTCTTGGATATCACCTATGCTGCCCTCTTATAGGTCAACCCCTTCAGTTCTGATCATCCTGCCTCTCTTTGAGACCATCCAGCCACACTTGACCAGTCCAAATGACCCATCTTTGTCAATGCTGTAGATCCTGGTGGTGCGGATCAGTGAGTCTATATCTTCCTGGCATACAGCTTGATGTCATCCATGTAGAGCAGGAATCACTACCACCACTACGGAATCTGGACCCATAGCCACTCTTTGTGATAATCTGGTTGTTGTTGAAGTGTGTGTGTGCGTGTGTGTGCATGTGTGTGCACATGTGTATGTGTTCATTGGGCTGGAAAGCGCAATAGTATGACCCATTGCACCACTAAATGTGGCCGGGTCAAATTGACCCGGGAAGACCACAGGTGCTATAAATTTTAATAAAACACACATAATTCAACAAAAAATAATCATAATTTGTTTTACTTGCATAGAGCATAGTATGGAACCATTTTAACTTTTGAAATCGGGTCAAATTTGTGACGGCTGAGGTGGCTGGCAGGGTTGGACTCAAAAGCAGAACTCTGAGAGCAGGTTAAGTTAAACAATGCTGGGTCTTTATTAACAGAAATAGGTCGGTACACGGGTTGGCAAAACTCACAGTCAGACAAATCCAGAACGGCAAGCAAAAGGCAGAGTCGAAGAAACAGGCAGAATGTTCAGGAACGAGGAATCAAAAAACACTAGGAATGCTGGAACGCTGTAACACTGGGGAAAACAAGACGATCTGGCACAGGAGGAAAGGGAGACGCTGCTTAAGTACTAGTGAGGGAAGTGACTAACTATGGAAAGGTGGACATGATTAGGGGCGGGGGCGACAATCAGGCACAGGTGACTGGTGCAGGTAACTAGGTCAGGAGGAGGTGCTCAAATGTGAAGGCGGGAAGCATGCAGGGCAGGGAGTGAAGGGAACTGCAACGAGAGGAGAGGTTAAACATGTCAAAATAAAACAGAATGTGCACCAAAATAAAAGCATGCAACACGTAACAAATAACGTAAGTCCTGCGGGACGTTACAGGACCCCCCCCTTCTAGGGACGGCTCCAGAAGTCCCAGGATTGTTCTTGTGGCGTCTGTTGAATTCTCTGATGAGCTCGGGATCCATAATGTTCTTGGCAGGTACCCATGATCTTTCTTCTGGACCATAACCCTCCCAGTCTACCAGATATTGTTTGCCCCTACCCCGTGGGCAGACGTCCAAGAGGCGCTTAACCGTGTATACAGGGCCGCCATCAATGAACTGGGGGGGAAAGGGTGTTTGGAGGCTGGGACAAGTGGACTCTCTTTCTTGTAAATTTCCCCACTGTGGGACCAATAAAGGAATATCTTATATTTAACAGGTTTTAATCTGCCCACAAGAAAAGTGGGGTGAATCTTCATGGTCCTGGGGAGTTGTAATCTGACAGCTACGGGATTGATTACTTTAGAAACTGAAAATGGACCAACAAATCGAGGGGCTAATTTACGAGATTCCACACGGAGAGGGCGATCTCTGGTGGACAGCCATACCTTCTGGCCCGGTTTGTAAACTGGGGCAGGGGTCCGGTAACGGTCTGCTGTCCTTTTGTATCTGGCCGTGCTCCTCAACAGCATTTGACGTGCCCCCCTCCAGATAAGCTGGCAGTGTCTAACGAGGGCTTGTGCTGAGGGAACGCTGGATTCAGCCTCCACCTCCGGGAAGAGTGGGGGCTGATACCCGTAGGCACACTGGAAGGGGGACAAACCAGAAGAAGAGCACGGAAGTGTATTATGGGCATACTCAATCCAAATAAGGTTCTTACTCCAGGAGACTGGATTTTGTGCCATGAGACACCTTAATCCAGTCTCCAGCTCCTGATTTAGCCTCTTCGTCTGGCCGTTCGACTCAGGATGGTGACCAGAGGAGAGGCTAACAGAGGTGCCGAGCAGGGAACAGAAACTCCCTCCAGAATTGGGAGATGAACTGGGGACCCCGGTCCGACACAACGTCCCTGGGAAAACCGTGGATACGAAACACGTGAGATAACATAACCTCCGCCGTTTCTTTGGTGGAGGGCAACTTAGGAAGGGCAACCAAGTGAACCATTTTGGAGAATCTATCCACCACCGTAAGTATGGTAGTGTTACCTTCGGAGAGGGGCAGACCAGTGACAAAGTCCAGAGATATGTCAGACCAGGGTCGATGAGGGACAGGAAGAGGGTGAAGCAGGCCGGCAGGAGGCTGGTGAGAAGCTTTGTTCCTGGCGCAGACTGGACAGGCTGCGACATACTCCTTCACCTCTCTCTCCTTGGGCCACCAAAAACGCTGCCTGATGAGGAACATGGTCCGACGTGCTCCAGGATGGCAGGCGATCCGAGAGGTGTGTGCCCAGAGGATGACCTGAGAACGGACAGTTGAAGGCACAAACAATCTGTTGTTGGGGCACCCCTCGGGTACCGCTACATGAGTAAGAGCGTCATTAACAATGTTCACTATGTCCCAGGTAACAGCACCTACAACACATGACGAGGGCAAAATGAATGAGAGCTCACTGGGGGCATCTTTGGGGTCAAATAATCTGGACAGAGCGTCTGGTTTTCCGTTTTTGGAACATGGCTGGTAAGACAGGGTGAAATTAAATCTGTTAAAGAAGAGTGCCCATCTCGCTTGTCTAGAGTTAAGACGTTTAGCTGTCTTAATATACTCTAAGTTCTTATGGTCTGTCCAGACCAGAAAAGGTTGTTCCGTCCCCTCTAACCAGTGCCGCCATTCCTCCAGAGGTGCTTTCACAGCCAACAGTTCCCTATTCCCGATATCGTAGTTTCTCTCAGCGGGTGTTAGTTTCCTGGACAGAAAAGCACAAGGGTGAGGTTTATGGTCCTTAGCGGACCGCTGAGACACAACTTCCCCAATGCCGGTGTCGGACGCGTCCACCTCGACCACAAACTGGCACTCGAGATCAGGGAGTGTGAGAATGGGCGCTGTGCTGAAGGAGGCTTTCAACTTCTTAAAAGTCTCCTCAGCTTCAGCGGACCAACGGAACTTGACATGTGGCGAGGTTAACGCATGGAGAGGAGCGGCAATGAACTGAAATTCCTGATAAAGCACCTATAAAAGTTGGCGAAACCGAGGAATCTCTGGACCAATTTGCGAGAGGTAGGGGTAGGCCAATCTGCTACTGCACAAACCTTAATGGGGTCCATCTGAATGGCGTTGGGAGAAACCACAAACCCCAGGAAGGAAACTGTTGGCACGTGAAACTCACATTTCTCTGCTTTGACAAACAGTTGGTTCTCGAGCAGCCTCTGGAGGAACTGGCGCACATGGTTCACGTGGGTCTGTTTGTCGGGAGAGAAGATCAGATCTGTTATGTAGGACTAGGTGTTGCAATCCCTCATTAGACGCATATCTAAGGCACCGATGAGACTCTGTGGAGTTCAAGTGAGTGGTGGCATCCTTCAGGTGCCCTCCTTCACAGGTGTTTCCTGTCCCAGCGTCCCAGGTTCACTCCCTAGATGCCATCAGCTCACTTGAAGGCCCAAGTCGGATCCTTTCTCTTTATCCACAGCCACTGGCTCCCCTTCTCAGCAGCACTGGAGAGGTTCTTGACTGCCTGCCTGTGGGCCTTCCCTCGCACTCCCACTTCCCTGAGGAGCCTGGATGTTGAGGTAGCTGCAAAACCTCTGCAGCCTACTTCCACTGGGTGGATCTTCGCTTTCCAGCCTCGTTGTTGAGCATCCGCAGCGAGGTCGGCATACCTCGTCTTCTTCCGCTCGTAGGCCTCCTCCACTGCACCCTCCCAGGGCACCGTGAGCTCTATGATGTAGACGAGCTTGAGTGAGGGTGACCACAGAACAAGGTCTGGTCGCAGATTGGTAGATGTGATCTCAGCTGGGAAGCAGAGTTTCTTGCCCAGGTCCGCCAGCAGCTTCCAGTCCCGTGCTCTGCCCAGGTGCCCAGGGTCAGCTCTTACAGTGGCGTGGCTAGTGTTGGCTGCCAACTGGATGATGGGGGAGGAAGGGTGTTAATGCTTGTCCGTCGAGTTTCCAGCACTGCTGCAAGACATTGTAACACCTGGTTGTGCCGCCAGGTATAACGGCCTTGGGTGAGGCTTGTCTTGCATCCCACTAAGATGTGCTTCAGTGTTGCTGGACTTGAACATTGAGGGCATGTGGGGTCTTCGCCATACCACTGGTTTCGGTTTGCAGGAGAAGGCAGGACATCATAGGCAGCCCTGATGGTGAAGCTCGCCCTGAACGCCTCCATCTCCCACAGATCTTTCCAGGAGATCTTCCTCTTCTCCACTCCTTCCCATGCCATCCACTGCCCTTGCCTCACCTGCGACACAGCTTGTGCACGCCTTTTTGCTTCCTCTTCCCGCCGAACCTCCTGGACCACCAGCTTGCGTCTCTGAGCTGGATTGGCCTTGCTCCAGGCCATTGTACTGGCCCCGAGACCAAGACCGCTCCTCCCCTCCTGAACTCGGCCCACGATGTCCCTGTGTCTGAGTGCTGCTTTTGCTTGCTCAGTTGCTAACGACGGGGTCCACTTCCTCCCAGTGGCCAGGACGGGGGTCGCTTGGGCTACAAGCGGGTCGCTCGAGTCCAGCAGCATCATCTCCAGTCTGACTTTGGCACACTTGTACTCCTCTGCCAGACTGGAAATGGGCAGTTGTAGCATCCCTTTGCCATAGAGCTCAATACTGCTGAGGCACCTGGGAAGGCCAAGCCACTTTCTCACATATGAGTTCACCAGTCTCTCCAGCTTTTCCACCTTTGAGAGTGGGACTTCATAGAGAGTTAGTGGCCACAGGAGACGTGGGAGTAATCCATACTGCAAGCACCAGAGCTTCAGCTTGCCTGGAAGCAGGGTTCTGTCGATGTTGTCCAGGCCGCTGGCTACCTCCTTCCTGAGCAGCTCTATTTGCTCTTTGTCCTTAAGGGAGGCGTCATACCAGCGACCTAGGCTCTTCACAGGCTTCTCAGAGACCATTGGAATGGGTTCCTCGCCGATGCAGAAGTGGTGGTCTGACAGCTTCCCCTTGACAATGGAAATGCTCCTGGACTTGCTTGGCTTGATCTTCATGCGAGCCAACTCAATATTCTGCTGTAGCTTTCCAAGTAGTCGTACTGTGCAAGCCTTGGTCGTGGTGAGTGTTGTAAGGTCATCCATATAGGCTCTGACCGGTGGCAGCCTTAGCCCAGGTCTTATTCGCTGCCCGCCAACCACCCACCGGGAGGCCTGTATGATGACCTCCATGGCCAGGGTAAAGGCCAGCGGGGAGATGGTGCAGCCAGCCATGATTCCCACCTCCAGCTGTTGCCATGCTGTGGTGTACTCTGCTGTTGTCACACAGAGCTGGATGTCCTGGAAGTAGGCCTTGACAAGAGTCGTGAGAGCTGGTGGGACCCTGAAGTAGTCGAAGGCTGTCCACAGGAGGTTGTGAGGGACTGAGCCAAAGGCGTTCGCAAGATCCAGGAACACAACATGGAGATCTGTTCCCTCCTTCTTGGCGACTTGGATCTGATGCCAGATGACACTTGCATGTTCCACACATCCTGAGAAGCCCGAGATGCCTGCTTTCTGGATTGATGTGTCAATCAGGTTGTTTCTCTTCAGGAATACCGCCAGCCGATGGGCAACCACGCTGAAGAAGATTTTTCCCTCAACATTTAGATATAGAAAGAAAGAAAGATATTCCTTTATTAGTCCCACAGTGGGGAAATTCAGTTTTACACTCTGTTTTTCACACACAGTACATATACAATGGAGAGATGTCAGAGTGATGGGGCTGCTCCTGACAAGCGCCCAGAGCAGTTGGGGGTTTGGTGCCTTGCTCAGGGGCACCTCGGCAGTGCCCAAGAGGTAAACTGGCACCTCTCCAGCAACCAGTTGGTCTTGGTCCATGGGGGTCTTGAACCCGTGACTTCCGCGTCCTAACCCAAGTCCTTACAGACTGATCTACTGCCGCCCCCAGAAGGCTGATCTGGCGGAACTGGCCGATTTCTGATGAGTCCTTTTCCTTGGGGATAAGGATCCCTCCAGCTCTCTGCCAGGACGTTGGTACCTCCTTCTTTTGCCACACGACTTTCATCAGCTTCCAAAGGAATTTCAGGACATCTGGTGCGTTTTTATAGAGCCTGTACGGAACTCCATTGGGACCTGGAGCTGACGCGGCCCTTGCTCTACGCACCGTTTTGTCCACTTCACTCCACCTGGGTGGACTGATGTCTAACTCGTGCTCTGGTGGATTGACTGGTGGCATGTCAGCTGGGAGTGTAGCCCTTTCGTGGCGTCGGACATCTGTGCAGGTTTTTTTCAGGTGTTCTTCCAGATCAGCTTTTGACACTGTGAGACTTCCGCTCTTCTCCTTTGTGAAGAGATTCTTCACAAATTTGAAGGGGTCTTTATAGAAGCGTGATCTTGCGTGCTCCTTCCTTCTGCGTTTCCTAAGGAGGTTTTCGGCTCTCCTCAGTGTTCTAAGCCTACTCTGAATCTCTTCCTGCAGCACGTTTATTCCCTCCTTCTCCTCCTCTGTGGCCTTCCTCCACTGCTTCTTCAGCTGCCTCCTCTCCTTAACTAGGCGGTCTATTTCCGTCTGCCTTCTGGACTGGCGGAGCGGATCGTTTGCCTTCGATCACTCCAAACTGTTCCACTCCATAGGCGTAGATCAGGCTGCCCACTCTCTCCAATTTCTTCATGGTGGTACCTTTGATCCCTTCTAGGATGTTGCAGAGATCAGCATTGATCTCCTTCCACAGCGTCTTGTCACAGGACTTTGGCCACTTGACTAATGGTCTTTGGCCCGGGATCTTCTTCTCTGCTGGTGGGCGTGGCGTGTTGGATTCAGGTTGCTCTCCTGTGCCTTGCTCTTCCTCCTCTGGAACAGGGGTGTTGATGTCCTGCAGACTGTGGTGTGTGTGCTGCTGCTGAACTTCAGTCGACTGATTCGGCCTGCTTCTCAAAAGGTAGCTGTCGATGCGACTTCCCTGTTGTCCCTGTTGTCTTCGCCTGTTGTTTAGGCACCCTTTCTTGCCCTGGTGTATCCTCAGCCCAAGGGTGGAAGTAACCTTTGTCCAGCCACAAATGCAGTTCTGGAGCTTGTGTCCTGCTGTCAATATATCATCAAGATATACAAATACAAAATGATTCAACATATCCCTCAACACATCATTAACCAATCCCTGAAAAACTGCTGGGGCATTGGTTAAACCAAAAGGCATGAACAGGTATTCGTAGTGCCCGCTGGGCGTATTGAATGCCGTCTTCCACTCATCTCCTTCTCTGATTCTGACCAGGTGATATGCGTTTCTAAGATCCAATTTAGAAAACACCTTGGTTCCCTTTAATTGCTCGAACACAGAGGAGATGAGTGGAAGAGGATACCGTTTTTTTACCGTGATTTCATTTAGTCCACGATAATCAATACATGGACGAAGGGTCTTGTCCTTCTTTTCAACAAAAAAGAATCCTGCCCCTGCAGGAGAGGACGAGGGACGGATGATTCCTGCAGCTAAAGAGGTGTCTATTTACTCCCTCATAGCCTCCCGTTCGGGAGCTGAGAGGGAGTAAAGTCGCCCCCTTAGGCGGAGATGTACCAGGTAACAGGTCAATAGAACAGTCATACACGCGGTGAGGTGGTAGGGAGGTTGCACGGGCTTTGTTGAAGACCTCTTTAAGGTCGTGATAGCAAGAAGGAACCCCACAATCAAGTCCGGGGAGTGGAAAACGGTCGGTCTTTGGTTGTCCATTGTAGTACCGTCTTTTACCACAGGGGGCGCCTTGGAAGCCACTGATCTCTCCGAGGAAAAAAGAGACCGACATGTTACTTTACAACCCCCTCCCCAACTCAACACCTCCCCCGTGGACCAGTTGATGTGAGGGTTGTGTCTCTTGAGCCATGGCAGCCCCAGGATGAGTGGGTGCGCTGCGGACTCGAAAATGTGAAAAGTCATAGTTTCGGTATGATTACCAGCAATATTCAGTCTCACCGGTGGGGAGCGATGAGTGACGACCTAAGTCCTTCAGGAGCTCCCTGTCCATGAAGCTGGCGTTGGAACCGGAGTCGATCAGTGCCAGCTGCTGCAGGGACTGGGAAGAGGAGACAACTCTAACCTGTGTAAGAGGTCGAGAGGAAAAGTTAGTAGCAAATGTGTGGCTCACCAGCGTCCTCTCTTTCACTGGTGAGCTCACTTTTTTAACGAACAGGCTATCAGGAAGTGCCCATGTTGACCACAGTAGATACAGCGACCCCCCTGCAGACGGCGCTGTCGCTCCTCCGGAGACAGCTTAGGACTTCCAATCTGCATGGGCTCCTCCGGTCCATCAGAGAGTGGTGGAGAACCCTCTGATGACGTAGGCGGAAGAGGGCGCCAGGCGAGGCGATGGGTCCACTGATGCCTCTGCGGGACGGGCGGTGGTACTGCGGGTCTCCGGCGTTCTCTCTCCTTCTCCTTTTCTCTCTCCCACAGGCGATTGTTGATCCGAATGGCCATGGCGATGACCGCATCTGGATCCCCAGGTAAGTCCAGCGGTGCCAACTGATCCTTGACAGGGTCTGAAAGTCCATGCAAAAAGGTGTCGAGTAGAGAGGCATCGTTCCATCTGCTGTCGGCGGCCAAGGTGCAGAACTCTATGGCGTAATCTGCCACTCGTCTTCTCCCCTGGCGGAGAGCCACCAATGGACGGGCGGCTTCTCTACCTGGCTTGGTATGATCAAAAATCCTTTGCAATGTTTCAGTAAAAAGTCTTAAAGAGGAACATACCAGGGAGTTTCGTGCCCATTCTGCCATTGCCCAGGCTTCAGCTCTGCCAGAAAGGTGCGTAATGATGTATGCCACCTTAGCGCGCTCGGATGTGAAGTGCGCCGCTTGTAAATCAAAGTGGAGGCTGCACTGTACCAGGAAGGACCGATAGTTGTCGGAGTCGCTGGAGGTTTGGTGAGGTGTGGTGAGCTGGTGGAGGGGAGCAGGAGGAGGCACGGACACGGAAGCTGGCGTGGCAAGTGGATCTGGAGCGGGAGCCGGAGCGGAACCGGCATCTGCGCTGGAAGACTGGTGAGTAGCAAACATATTCATGAGTTGTTGCATTTGCACTCCCAATTGATTCACTTGCTCACCCATTGACGCACGGAAACTCTCTTGATGGTCGGTCAGCTGCTTGACTTCATGACAGACGGCGGCGAGTTGCTCCCCGTGCTGGTGGAGCTGTTTACCGTGGGTGCGGATCGTGGTCCGAACCTGATCAGAATTCGCTGAGTCCATGTTGGGCCAGATCGTTCTGTGACGGCTGAGGTGGCTGGCAGGGTTGGACTCAAAAGCAGAACTCTGAGAGCAGGTTAAGTTAAACAACACTGGGTCTTTATTAACAGAAATAGGTCGGTACACGGGTTGGCAAAACTCACAGTCAGACAAATCCAGAGCGGCAGGCAAAAGGCAGAGTCGAAAAAACAGGCACAATGTTCAGGCATGAGGAATCAAAAAACACTAGGAATGCTGGAACGCTGTAACACTAGGGGAAATAAGACGATCTGGCACAGGAGGAAAGGGAGACACTGCTCAAGTACTGGTGAGGGAAGTGACTAACTATGGACAGGTGGACATGATGAGGGGCAGGAGCGACGATCAGACACAGGTGACTGGTGCAGGTAACTAGGTTTAGGAGGAGGTGCTCAAATGTGAAGGCAGGAAGCATGCAGGGCAGGGAGTGAAGTGAACTGCAACGAGAGGAGAGGTTAAACATGTCAAAATAAAACAGGATGTGCACCAAAATAAAAGCATGCAACACATAACAAATAACCTAAGTCCTGCAGGACGTTACACAAATTGACCCGAAGACCACAAATGTTGCATATAGAAGTTTGTCTTGTGCTGATTAAAAGTGATTGAAATGAAAATTGAAATCAATGTAACAGAGTTCAGGAAATAGAATCTATTGAGAAGGTGCAAGGAAGCAATACAAGAAGTAGAAGAAGAAGAAGTAGAAGAGGAAGAAGTAGAAGAAGAAGAAGAGGAAGAAGAAGAAGAAGAAGAAGAAGAAGTAGAAGATGAAGAAGAAGAAGAAGAAGAAGGAGAAGTAGAAAAGGAAGAAGAAGAAGTACTTTTTTCAGATCAACACTGCATTCAAGAGAATCACCTGTCTCCTACTTCAGTCCGAGTTCCTGTTTCAGCTGGACCTCAACTGAGTTTATGACAGGTCATAATTCCCTCTCTATTATCTATTATATATTACTGTAACAAAATAAAATCTCCTTAAAAGAATAGAATAGAAAAGAATAGAACAGACCTTTAATAATCCCACAGTGGGGAAATTTGGTCGTAACAGCAGCACCTTTAAAAACACCCAAGTGTACATAAAAATATATGGAAAAAATACAGACAAATATGCAGTATATACAAATATAAACAGATATACAGGAGTATATACAAATAAACAGGAAGATAGACAAATATACAGGAAGATTTCCTATAAAAAGGGAAAAACAAGAATAAAGTTGTTCGGAATGTTCTTAGAATGTTTGTTTTATGTTGCATGCTTTATGTTGACACTTCCTGTTTTATTTTGTATTCTAACATCCCCTCTGTAACGTCCTGCGGGACTTAGGTTAGTTGTTCAGTGTTGCATGCTTTTATTTTGAACCTGTTTTATTTTGACATGTTTAACCTCTCCACTCGTTGCAGTTCACTTCACTCCCTGCCCTGCATGCTTCCCACCTTCACATTTGAGCACCTCCTCCTGACCTAGTTACCTGCACCAGTCACCTGCATCTGATCGTCCCCCCCACCCCTGAATATGTCCACCTGTCCATAGTTAGTCACTTCCCTCACTGGTATTTAAGCAGCGTCTCCCTTTCCTCCTGTGCCAGTTCGTTGTGTTCCCTCGTGACAAACCTACCAGCGTTATTCCTAGTGTTTTTGATATTCTGTGTACCGAAACTCTGCCTGTTTTTGACCCTGCCTTTTTGCCTGACATCCTGGATCTGTCTGACTGTAAGTGTTGCCTACCCATGTACCGACCTGTTATGGTCTGGAATAAATAACTCAGCGTTGTGTGAATCTACCTGTTCTCTGAGTTGTGCATTTGAGTCTGAGTCTGTCTGCCTAACCCGCCGTTACACCATCTTGTTTCAGAGCACTTCACTTCCTGCCTGCATGTTTCCCGCCTTCAAGTTTGAGCACCTCCTCCTGACTTAGTTTTCTACACCAGTCACCTGTGTCTGATCATCTCTCCCCACCCTGATTGTGTCCATCGTCAATCACTCCCCTCACTTGTATTTAATGTGTGCTCCCCGCTCCTCCTGTGCCAGTTCGTCTTGCCCTCTTCATGACCAAGCGTTCCAGCATTCTCTAGT
Organism: Pterois miles; assembly: GCA_947000775.1. Classification (NCBI taxonomy): domain Eukaryota; kingdom Metazoa; phylum Chordata; class Actinopteri; order Perciformes; family Scorpaenidae; genus Pterois; species Pterois miles. The sequence continues at coordinate 752,411 of CAMQGK010000149.1, read as the reverse complement.
GTATTGACCGCTCATGTTTTTTGACCAGCTGCCTGATTTTTGACTCTGCCTTTCACCTGCTGTTTTGGATTTTGTCTGTTGCCTGACTCAGTGTGTACCGACCTGTTTTGTCCATTAAAGATGCTGTTTTTTGGAAAGTCCAGAGTTTGCATTTGAGTCCTGCCTGTATTCCAAGTCATAATAAAAGTAAGTACATTGATCAGAAAATCTTGGAAAATGTAGATTCACAGGATGGAGTACATTCTTTTATGCATATATATTATATATAAAAGTATAGATATAGTTATTGCACAGGTATTTCACAGTGGTGTGAAGAGATAGCGGTATTGCACAACCCCTATTGCATTGTGGGCAGTTTTTTACACCCTCACATGTGGTGACTGAGGGGCATATTTAGTTTATTGTTCATGGGTATCATGATTCCTCTGGCCGATCTTTATGTTGGGGTCTGGGATGGGGGTGATGGAGTCCTTCCCGTATACGATGGAGAAGGCTTTTCTTCCATAGTGCATGATGGAGGAGTAGTCATAGGGGGTGTTCAGGTTGTTGGTGGCCCGCCTGTAGAAGTTGAAGGCCATCTGTGGTTTGATGTTCTCCCAGTTGATCCTGACGTAGTCGTTGCGGTCGCTCCTGGTCTGCTCGTGCTGGAAGCCCAGAGCATGGTTGATCTTATGCTGGATGATGCCGTGGTAGAGGCAGCCCTGCCTTTTCAGAGACAGGACCTGTCTGCCTCCCGTTCTGCCCAGAAAAGAGAAACATCCGCCTCTGTTCTCAATGCTGATGTAGTCATACTCATTCTGATGAGAAACAAAATGGATGCAGGTGCTACTGTGGAAGGCCTTCATGGCCTTGTCAATCTTCTGCCTCTGAGCTGGTGAACTCGCTGCTCATGGTGAAGGGAATCGTCACCAGGCCAGAGGTTTTTCTTCACAGGCAATTGTGGTACCAGCACCGCATGGCATTTCTGGTCCTGGGAGCCAACATATCTCCCTCCGACAGGATATCATTGTTGGTGTTGTTGGAGGTCAGAATCATGGTGCTGATGTCGACGGTGTCATCTTGGTCCACTTGGTCCTCTGCTCCACTTCCTTCCTTCCTCCATGAGAGGATGTGCCTGAGAGAGTGTGAAGCGGCTGGGATGAGGATCAGCAGCTCTAATTCGGAGGCCATGTTCTCAGCAGGAAACCAATGGATTGTCTACTCCGGGTAGGGAATACCCCAAGTGATGTAGTTCAAGTACTTTGGGGTCTTGCTTGCGAGTGAGGGGACAATGGAACGTGAGACTGGCCGGAGAATCGGAGCAGCGATCTACCGGTCAATCTTCATTCCTACTCTCACCTATGGTCATGAGGGCTGGGTCATGACAAATGGATTTTCTCAGGAGGGGGGCAGGTGTTTCCCTTAGAGATAGGGTAAGAAGCTCAGCCATCCATGAGGGACTCTGAGTAGAGCCGCTGCTCCATTATATTAAAAGGAGCCAATTGAGGTGGTTCGGGCATCTGGTAAGGATGCCCCATAGGCGCCCCCCTAGGAAAGTGTTCCAGGCAGGACCAGCTAGGAGGAGGCCCAGGGGAAGACCCAGGACTAGGTGGAGAGATTATATCTCCACACTGGCCTGGGAACGCCTTGGGATCCCCCTGTCAGAGCTGGTTAATGTGGCCTGGGAAAGGTTTTAGGGTCCCCTGCTGGAGCTGTTGCCCCCGCGACCCGACCCGGATAAGAGGTTGAAGATGAGTGAGTGAGTGTATAAAAATACTTCATATAAGGTATCACAATTTATAAGCAGGTAGCAGTGAAATTGTAATTGTCATAACAATGTAAACTCAGAAAAATATCTCATTTAAATATGATAAATATAAACTGAGTAACTCAAGCAGATACATGTTATCTCTGATCACTGTGCAGACATACTGTAAACCTCAACACAGTCAGTGCATATTAATAATGCAGGCAAGAATGCATGAATTTCAGATGGGATTTAACACCGGAAATAATGTATGAGCTTGCATTCTATATGTTGTTGCCAAGGTAACCAGGCATTTCAGTGTGTTGTTGGTATACAATGATGTAGTTGGATCTAAAATTGAGGGAAAATAGAAAATATAATATAATCTCTAAAACAATCTCACTCAGTTACTGTAAACTGATCTTGAGTCATTCCTAATGTTGAACACAGTTTACTTTTACTTATTGGCCCTTGTGTTTTTACTGTGAACTGTATTATTAATAAAGAGCTCTTTTCTGGGTGTTGTCAGACCTCCATTCAGCCCCTCTCCCTCAGTCTCTGTGGTAACAGTAATAATGATAACTACATTTTTTGATCAGAAAGCTTTTATCAAGGCAAAATCTCAAACTGCTATGGGGAAAGGTTTGCGGCAGGATTTTGTGTCTGTATGTGGTCGGTGATGTCTTTGACTCAAATGTATTTTCCAGCAACCAAAAATCAAAGAATAAAGACATTTCCCCTCACAATTTTGTGTTGTTTTTGTTAATGGATAAGGAACAAAGACATATCATATTTTTATTTTCATTTGTTAACACCTTAAAATCCGGACGTAGTCACATGTTTCCTTTGGCTAAATGCATCAAGTCCATTGCTGTCAACATCCATGCTGACATCTCCATGTGAAAGAATTTGTTTTCTTGTGATAACTTGTGATTTTGGGATAATGACATAAATGTCGATGCTATTCTATGAATTTTTCACTTTTTTTGACACACTATGTGTTACGGTCCGTGGACACAGGCAGGAATGGACTCAAGTGCAAACACAAGGAAACAGGTTCAAGTCGAGAATCTGTGTCTTTAATACAATCTATAGTCGGTACACGGTAAGGCAAGCAGGAGGGCAAACACATCAAAAACGGCAGGCAAGGACTAGGTCAAAAAACTAAGCAGAGGGTCTAAAGCACGGGTAATCAATCAAACTCACAGGAAGAACGCGGGATGACTTGACGCAAGGGAACAAGACGATCTGGCACAGAAGGGCTGGGGAGCACACATTAAATACTAGTGAGGGAGTGATTAACTATTCACAGGTGGACACAATCAGGGCGGGGGAAGCACGATAGGACGCCGGTGAATGGAGTGGAAAGTAGGTTATGAGGATGTGCTTTAACGTGAAGGCGGGAAGCATGCAGGGCAGGAAGTGAGGTGATCTGAAACGAGAGGGAATGTTAGAACTACAAAATAAAACAGGAAGTGTCAAACTAAAAGCATGCACATGCAACATGAAACATTGTCAGGAAGTATAAATGTTAGTTTGCCATTTCCGGTTGCATGCTTTTATTTTGGCGCACTTCCTGTTTTGTTTGCATTCTAACCTCTCCTCTCATTGCAGTTCACTTCACTCCCTGCCCTGCTTGTCTCCTGCCTTCACATTAGAGCACCTCCTCCCGACCTGATTATCATCACTAGTCACCTGCGTCTGATCGTCATCCCCTGCCCCGATTGTGTTCACCTGTGCATAGTTATCCACCTCCCTCACCAGTATATAATGTGTGCTCCCTTTTCCTCCTGTGCCAGTTCGTCTTTTGCCGTTCATAGCGAAGCGTACCCGCCATTCTCTCTTTTTTGATATCCTCGTGTATAGAACCTTGCCTGTTAATTACCTTGGCTTAGCCTTTCGATTTGGATTTTGTCAGCCTGTTTAAACCTGCTTCTTCGTGTACCGACCTCAGCCTGGAAATAAACTCTGTTTTTTGTAATCTGCAACTGTCTGAATCTGCATTTGAATCCACACCAGTGTATGTCACGGGGAGCTGGGTAAATAACCAAAGGGAGGGAGAAAGAGAGAGAGAGAGAGAGACAGAGACCCCACACGCAGAGACACACCTACAGACAACAAAAAGCGAGTCTTTAATAGAAGACTGAAAACCAATAAATTCCAGAAATACAAAATAATAATGAACTAGAAATAAATAATAACTAAGTGCAAAGAAACCACAAAAACTAATACACCCAAAACTAGAATTAACACTAGAACTAAAATACACAGAGACAGGGAGAAACTAATACACCAAAACTAGAATTAACACTAGAACTAAAATACACAGAGACAGGGAGAAACTAATACACCAAAACTAGAATTAACACTAGAACTAAAATACACAGAGACAGGGAGAAACTAATACACCAAAACTAGAATTAACACTAGAACTAAAATACACAGAGACAGGGAGAAACTAATACACCAAAACTAGAATTAACACTAGAACTAAAATACACAGAGACAGGGAGAAACTAATACACCAAAACTAGAATTAACACTAGAACTAAAATACACAGAGACAGGGAGAAACTAATACACCAAAACTAGAATTAACACTAGAACTAAAATACACAGAGACAGGGAGAAACTAATACACCAGTGCACAAACACAGACAATTGAAAAGCATGACCACCAAGAGTGCAAACCTACCAGGAGGGAAAGAAACAAGCTACATGGAGAAGAGCACGAGGAAGAGTAGAAAAACAGAGCATGGGGGAATCACAAGGACGTGAACAAATGAACCGACAAGAACAGAGGGAAAAAAGGTGACTTAAATACACAAAGGGAAAATGACCAGGTGGAAACTATCAGGGGTGGGGCAACAATCAGGGAAAGTAGGTCAGGGGGTGTGAACCAAGAAAACAGAGGGAAAAACACACAAGGGCAGGAAGTAAAACTAGAAATGATATGGAGACACAAGACTTTTCAAAATAAAACAGGAAACAACCCAAGACAAAACACCCAGACCAGGACAGGGAGTGAAACACAACTAATACACTAGAACAAGAACTCAGTATAACAAAACACAACCAAATAATAAACTAATCGAAAAACTAACACAAAGAGTCCATAGTCATGACAGTGTATGTAACCTGCCCTGACAAACATAGACAAAAACACAGACTAAGACCTCACATTCCTGACACTATTAAGACTTTTAGAAACGGTTTTTGACATATTACTCTCTATATATATATATATATATTTTTACTTTTATCAACTAACTGGACTGAGTTTTTCTTTTGTTTTTTAACATACAATACTGTTTTTTTTATGATATATTATGACTTTTTTCAGCGTCCGATAAAATGACTTTAACTCGATGTACTATTCTGTGACTTTTTCAATATACAATTTTTTAAAACTTTTTAAAAATATATTTTGACCGATGATATTCTTGCTGTTTTCTCATACTATACTATTAATTTTTCTCCAACATACTATACTCTCTTTCTCGACACACTATACTATGAATTTTATCAGACATACTATAGATAGTATGTCTGATAAACTTCTTTTTTTTTCTTTTTTGGGACACAACAATACGGTGTGTGGGATAAGTCTGGGACAGTTGAGAAACTTTCCATTGGAAATGAAATTATTACATTAAATGTGTCGTGGATTATATATAGCATAATTTGAATTGTTGGGGTTCACATACTGTATGTGAGGTGGCACCACCCGACACGAGCTCTGCGCTACGTCACACGTGTGCTTACAAGGGTTGGGATGGTTCATAAAATTCACGGTTTTGTTCATTTCACAGTTTGGTGTCACAGTTTTCAGTTCGGTACATTTATGGTACAGCAAAGAGGCAAATTTCCAATTTCAATTTGAACATGCTTTTCATGTATTTTGCCTTAACAACATCAGGAACAAAACACTTCTTCATCATCACATCTTATGGCCGGACTTCTGATCTAAAAGAAAAGTGGCACAGTGATATTTAAAAATAATAACAATAATAATAACAATTATTATTATTATAATTACAATTACAATATGAGGAAAAGCTGCCATGCGCAATAACGTTGTTATGATGAGATAAGATAAGATGAACCTTTATTAATCCCCGGAGGGAAATTCGGGTGTCATAGCAGCAACAACAGTACAATATCAGGAAGTTGAGGTCTAGAGTTCTGTGCTTCTCGTTGCATGCTTTTATTTTGCCCACATCCTGTTTTATTTTGGCATTTAACCTCTCCTCCCGTTGCAGATCACTTCACTTCCTGCCCTGCATGCTTCCCACCTTCTCGTTTGAGCACCTCCTCCTGACCTAGTTATCTACACCATTCACCTGCGTCTGATTGTTTTCCCTCGCCCTGATTGTGTCCACCTGTGCATAGTCATCCACTCCCTTCACTAGTATTTAATGTGTGCTCCCTTTCCCTCCTGTGCCAGTTCGTCTTTATCTCTTGTGAAAAGCGTTTCCGCATTACTCTCATGTTTTTGACTACTCGTGCTTTGATACTCTGCTTGTTTTTGACGTTGCCCTTAGCCTGCCATCCTGGATTTGTCTGCGAGTGTTTTTGCCTTACCGTGTACCGACCTGAAGCCTGTATTAAAGACGCCGATCATTGTGAACTGCTCTGAGTCTGCTTTTGAGTCCAAGCCTGCGTGTGTAACCTGCCGTGACATACAGATGAATACAATATAAGTAAAAGAGAAGGTGCAATGAAGGAAAAGAAGGTGCAATGAAGGAAATAAAATAAATAAGATAAGTAAGTGAGTAGTAAGTAAAGTGCAGCAGGTGGGTGGGTGTCACGACTGGGAACACAACAGGAGTGGCCTGTCCCCGAAAGGGAGGCAATGAGAGAGTATATAGACTCCTCACTGGCGGCTGGAATCACCCGTCCCTCCTCCTCGCCTGCTGGAGCAGGCTTCTTCTTCGTTGAGAAGAAAGACAAGACACTCAGACCTTGCATCGACTACTGTGGCTTGAACCACATTACGGTAAAGAACAGGTACCCCCTCCCTTTAATCTCCTCAGCGTTTGAGTTGTTAAAAGATGCAAAGATATTTTCGAAGCTGGACCTTCGCAACGCTTGTCATTTAGTAAGAACTAGGGAGGGGGATGAGTGGAAGACGGCATTTAATACCCCTAGTGGGCACTATGAGTACCTGGTTATGCCATTTGGGCTCACTAACGCACCCGCCGTCTTCCAGTCCCTTGCAAATAACGTTCTCCGGGACATGCTCAACCAGTTTGTCTTTGTTTACTTTGATGACATTTTAATTTTTTCCCCAGATGAGCAGTCCCATGTCCATCATGTCTGCCAGGTGCTCCAGAGGCTGTTGGAACATCAGCTCTTTGTGAAAGCTGAAAAATGTGAGTTTCATGTTCTGACAGTCTCTTTCTTAGGTTTTGTGGTATCCGCGGACAATATGCAGATGGACCCAGCAAAGGTCAGCGCTGTGGCAGATTGGCCTACCCCTAAGAAGGTTCTTGGGGTTTGCCAATTTTTATAGACGCTTCATTAGAAACTTTAGTGCCATTGCGGCCCCCTTGCACACGCTGACGTCACCCAAGAACAAATTCAAATGGTCCCCTGAATCTGACAAAGCCTTTAATAGGCTAAAAGAATCATTCAGCTCTGCTCCCATCCTCACACTGCCCGATCCCAGCCGACAGTTCATTGTTGAGGTTGATGCCTCTGACTCTGGGATTGGTGCTGTTCTTTCGCAAAGGGCGTTAAGAGACAATAAGCTTCACCCATATGCCTATCTGTCCAGAAAACTTTCTCCCGCAGAGAGGAACTATGACATAGGTAACAGGGAGCTGTTGGTGGTGAAGGCGGCACTTGAGGAATGGCACCACTGGCTGGAGGGAGCAGAGAAACCCTTTTTCATTTGGACGGACCATAAAAACCTTGAGTATATCCGTTCTGCCAAGCGTCTCAACTCAAGACAAGCAAGGTGGGGTCTATTTAATAGATTCAATTTTACTTTCTCCTACCGGCTGGGGTCTAAGAATGGAAAACCAGACGTATTGTCCAGACTGTTTGACTCAATTGACGTTCCCATAGCCCCCTCTCACATCCTTCCCTCCTCCTGCGTGGTGGGAGCTGTCACCTGGGATATTGAAAAAAAGGTAAAAGAGGCCCTGGCACAGGTAACGGTACCCGAGCAGTGCCCCGATAACAGACTCTTTGTCCCTGCTACCATGCGTTCTCAGGTCATCCACTGGGCCCACACCTCTCGAGTCGCCTACCACCCAGGAACATGCCGCACGATGTTTGTGATTAGACAAAGATTCTGGTGGCCGGCGATGGAGAGAGATATCAAGGAGTACGTGTCGGCCTGTTCCATCTGCACCTAGAGTAAGGCCTCCCACCAACCTCCATCAGGTTTGCTACAACCTCTTCCTGTGCCTCATCGCCCCTGGTCCGATATCTCTTTGGACTTTGTCACCGGTTTGCCTGCCTCTAAAGGTAACACCATAGTACTCACTGTCGTAGACCGTTTTTCCAAAATGGTTCAATTTCTTGCCCTGCCGAAGCTGCCCTCCACCAAGTAGACGGCAGAGGTAATGTTGACTCATATATTTTGCATTCACGGCTTCCCAAGGGATGTGGTGTCGGACCGGGGGCCACAATTCGTCTCGTGTTTCTAGAAGGAGTTTTGCTGCCTGTTAGGAGCCTCTGTCAGTCTGTCCTCTGGCCATCATCCAGAGACCAACGGTTAGACTGAAAGATTGAACCAAGAACTGGAGACCGGATTAAGATGCCTAGTGGCACAAAATCCGGTCTCCTGGAGTAAACATTTACTATGGATCGAATATGCCCATAACACTTTGCCATGCTGTACATCTGGTCTCTCCCCCTTCCAGTGCGCATATGGATATCAGCCTCCATTGTTTCCTGACCTGGAGGGAGAGTCTAGTGTTCCCTTGGCCCACGCCCTTTTCAGACGTTGTCAGCGCATCTGGAAGGGGGCCCAACAGATGTTATTGAGGAGCTCAGCACGGTACAGGAAGATGGCAGATCGATGGCGAACACCGGCCCCCACTTACCAACTAGGTCAGAGGGTCTGGTTGTCCACCCGAGATCTGCCTCTTTTGGTAGAATCCAGGAAGCTGGCTCCTAGGTTCGTAGGTCCTTTCCCTATCTCCAAAGTGATTAATCCTGTGACTGTTAAGTTACAGCTGCCCAGGTCCATGAGGATCCAGCCGACCTTCCATGTGGGATGGCTGAAACCCGCAGTTGACAGTCCTCTGATCCCAACCTCCAAACCCCCACTGTCGTCCCAGATCATCGACAGAGATCCAGTTTATACAGTAAGACGATTGCTGGATGTCCGTCGCTGGGGGCGGGGTAAGCAATACTTGGTTGATTGGGAGGGATACGGACCAGAGGAGTGGTCGTCGGGGGAGGGGGGGGGGGTTTGATCAGGAAGTTCAGGTCTTAGGTTCTGTGTTTCTCGTTGCATGCTTTTATTTTGTGCACATCCTGTTTTATTTTGGCATTTAACCTCTCCTCTCGTTGCAGATCACTTCACTTCCTGCCCTGCATGCTTCCCGCCTTCACATTTGACCACCTCCTCCTTTTTTTGTTTTCCCTCGCCCTGATTGTGTCCACCTGTGCATAGTCATCCACTCCCTTCACTAGTATTTAATGTGTGCTCCCTTTCCCTCCTGTGCCAGTTCATCTTTATCCCTTGTGAAAAGCGTTTCCGCATTACTCTCATGTTTTTGACTACTCGTGCTTTGATACTCTGCTTGTTTCTGACGTTGCCCTTAGCCTGCCATCCTGGATTTGTCTGTTAGTGTTTTTGCCTTACCGTGTACCGACCTGAAGCCTGTATTAAAGACGCCGATCATTGTGAACTGCTCTGAGTCTGCTTTTGAGTCCAAGCCTGCGTGTGTAACCTGCCATGACATACAGATGAATACAATATAAGTAAAAGAGAAGGTGCAATAAAGGAAAAGAAGGTGCAATGAAGGAAACGGCAATAAAATAAATAAGATAAGTAAAATATAATAAGTAAAGTGCAGCAGGTGGGTGGGTGTCACGACTGGGAACACAACAGGAGCGGACTCAAATGCAAGACTCAATGCAAGGGCAGCTTCAATAAATCAGCATCTTTAATCTAAACAGGTCGATACACGGTAGAGCATCAATCAGTAACAATGTCCAAATCACAAGGCAAAGGGCTAAGTCAAAAAACAGCTTGGGCTGATGGAACACTTGACTCCCTCTCTAGGTCTGGAAACAATGGAGGCTGATATCCATAAGCGCACTGGAAGGGGGACAGACCAGAGGCAGAACAAGGCAGGGTGTTATGTGCATATTCAATCCACGTAAGATTCTTGCTCCAGGAGGCCGGGTTCTGCGCCACCAAGCACCTTAACCCGGTCTCCAGTTCTTGGTTGAGTCTTTCTGTCTGGCCATTCGACTCTGGGTGATGACCAGAAGAAAGACTCACTGATGCTCCCAATAAGGAGCAAAATTCCCTCCAAAACCGTGAAATAAACTGTGGCCCCTGGTCTGACACCACATCCTTGGGGAAGCCATGGATGTGAAAAACATGGTTCAGCATCACAATAGCTGTCTCCTTAGCAGAGGGCAATTTGGGCAGAGCTATAAAATGGACCATCTTAGAGAACCGGTCCACTACAGTTAGGACAGTGGTATTACCTTCTGAGGGAGGTAAACTTGTGACGAAGTTCAAGAAGATGTCGGACCAGGGACGATGAGGCACGGGGAGGGGCTGGTGGTTGGTGGGACGCCTTGTTTTGAGCACAAGTGGAACAGGCAGAGACATATTCTTTGATGTCTTTTTCCATTCCCGGCCACCAGAAGCGCTGTCTCACAACGAATAGGGTGCGTCAGGTTCCGGGGTGGCAGGCCACTCGTGAGGTGTGGGCCCAATGGATCACCTGTGAACGCATAGCTGTGGCTACAAAAAGTCTGTTATCTGGGCACCCAGCAGGTGCTGCAAGATCTCCCAGAGCCCCCTTCACCCTCCTTTCAATGTCCCAAGTAACAGCCCCCACCACACAGAAGGGAGGCAAAATGGTAGAGGGGGCCATGGGAGTCTCACTAGAGTCGAACAGCCTCGAAAGGGCGTCAGGCTTGCCGTTCTTGGACCCGGGTCTGTAGGAAAGTGTGAAGTTAAATCTGTTGAAAAATTATGACCATATAGCCTGTCTAGAATTAAGACGTTTGGTTTACCTTATGTACTCAAGGTTCTTGTGGTCTGTCCACACGAGGAAGGGTTGCTCTACTCCCTCCAGCCAGTGGCGCCATTCCTCCAAGGCCGCTTGACTGCCAGAAGTTCACGATTGCCAATGTCATAGTTTTTCTGTGCGGAGGTGAGCCTTCTAGAGAGGAAAGCACAGGGGTGAAGTTTGTCATCCTTTTCAGCTTTCTGCAACAGAACAGCCCCAATACCAGTATCAGAGGCCTCCACCTCAACAATAAACTGGCGGTGTAAATCTGGCAGTGTGAGGATGGGAGCAGAGCAAAAGGTGTCTTTCAGCTTGTTAAAAGCTTGTTCTGCCTCAGTGGACCACAAGAACCTGACCTTTAAAGCGAGGTTAAAGCATGTAATGGGGAAGCTATGGAGCTATAGTTCCTAATAAACCTGCGGTAGAAATTGGCGAACCCCAAGAACCTCTGAACCATCTTACGGCTGTGAGGGGTTGGCCAATCAGCCACTGCACTGACCTTGGATGAATCCATCTGCATATTATCAGGTGAGACAATGAAACCAAGAAAAGAAACGGAGGAGACATGAAAGTCACATTTTTCGGCCTTCACATAGAGTTGGTTGTCCAGGAGTCTTTGGAGCACCCTGCGGACATGATCAATGTGAGATTGCTCATCAGGTGAGAAAATCAGAATGTCATCCAAGTACACAAATACAAAATGGTTGAGCATATCTCTGAGGATGTCATTAACAAGTGACTGGAAGATGGCTGGAGCATTCGTGAGCCCAAAGGGCATTACGAATACTTCGTAATGCCCGCTGGGCGTATTGAAAGCCGTCTTCCGTTCGTCCCCTTCTCTTATTCTAACCAAGTGGTAGGCGTTCCTGAGGTCTAGCTTGGTAAAAATCTTCGAGCCCTAAAGGAGCTCGAAAGCCGAAGAGATAAGAGGAAGAGGGTACCTGTTCTTAACAGTTATTTCATTGAGACCCCAATAATCGATACAGGGGCGCAGGGACTTGTCCTTATTTTCTACAAAAAAGAACCCCGCCCCGACTGGAGATGAGGACGGGCGGATAATGCCAGCGGCCAGAGAAGAGTCAATATACTCCCTCATCGCTTCACGCTCCGTGGGCGGAGAGGGAGTATAATCTTCCTCTGGGCGGTGACGTCCCCGGAAGAAGGTCAATGCCACAATCGTATGGTCTATGAGGCGGAAGAGAGGTGGCCCGAGTCTTATTGAACACCTCCTGCAGGTCCAGATAGCAGAAGGGGACGCCAGTCAAATCCATGGAGACGGTGACCTCTGGTGGCAGTGAAGAGGGTGCAGTTCCTGGCTCCGCGGATAGGGGTGCCAAGAGTCTGTCAAACTGCTTTGTAGGAGGAACAGATAGTTGGCAGGTTAACTTACATCCCTCTCCCCAGTTCAAAATCTCCCCAGTAGACCAGACCATGTGTGGATTGTGTCTCTTGAGCCATGGTAACCCCAATATTAAGGGGTGAATAGAGGACTCGAAAATGGGTTTCAGAGTGATTTCCAGCAGTGACCAGGAGAACCGGTGAGGTGTGATGGGTAACCCTGCAGAGGAGCCGCTCGTCCAGCACGTTTGCCTCCAGTGGGGTCTCGAACGGAATACGTTGGAGTCCGAGCGCCTCCGCCAGACAACCATCAATGAAATCTTTATCGGAGCCGGAATCCACCAAAGCTGGATGACGCAGGGACTGGAATGAAGAATAAATCTGGGTCTGTCAGAGAGGTCGAGAGGAAAAGTTCAAAGCAGAAGTTTGGCTCACCAGTATCCTCTCCTTTACTGGTGAGCCCTTTCTTTTACTGGACAGGAAGCCAGGAAGTGTCCTTGTTGGCCGCAGTAAATGCACCTCCCCTCCCGCAGGCGGCGCTGGCGTTCCTCAGGAGAAAGTTTAGCTCTACCTATTTGCATAGGCTCATCCGCCCCAGCAGGAGGAGACGGAGAGCCCTCGGAAGTGACCTGGGTAGGAGGAAGCCAAGCAGGACGCTAAGTGGAAGACTGCCTTGCCTGGAACAGAGGAGGTACTGCAGGCCGACGGCTCTCTTTTTCTTTTTCTCTCTCTTTCTCTCTCTCCCCAGTCTGGTGTCGATCCAGATCACCAACGCGATGACAGCGGTTGGATCTGACGGAAGATCCAGCGGCGCCAGCTGATCCTTCACTGGGTCCGAGAGACCATGCAAAAAAGTGTCCATAAGAGACACGTTGTTACAGCTGCTATTGGCTCTTAACGTACGGAACTCAATAGCGTAGTCCACTACCCTTCTTTTCCCCTGACGCAGACCCACTATTGCCCGAGGCCGGGAGTCGTGTGATCAAATATCTTGCGTAATGTAGCAGTAAACAACAAATGAGGAACAAATTGGAGAATTACGCGCCCACTCTGCTGTCGCCCAATCCTCTGCCCTGCCTTCTTATCTGGTTACCCAGCTGATTAACTTGATTCCCGATGGTGGCTCGGAAACTCTCCTGGTGTTCAGAGAGTTGTTTAATGCCTAGACAGGCAGCAGATAATTGTTCCTCGTGCTTCCCCTGAGCGCGGATCGCAGAGCGGACCGGGTCTGAGTTTGCTGAGTCCATTATGTGGCCAGTTCGTACTGTCATGACTGGGAACACAACAGGAGTGGACTCAAATGCAAGACTCAATGCAAGGGCAGTTTCAAAAAATCTGCGTCTTTACTTCCTGCTTGCATGCTTCCCGCCTTCACATTAGAGCACATCCCTCTGACCTAGTTTCTACACCACTCACCTGCGTCCGATCGTCATTCCCCGCCCTGATTGTGTCCACCTGTGTATAGTCAATCGCTCCCCTCACAGGTATTTAATGTGTGCTCCCCATTCATCCTGTGCTAGTTCGTCTTGCCTGTTTCACAGTGTTGAGCTTACCCGCATTTCCGAGTGATAGTCAGTGTGTTTTTGATCCTTGCCAGTTTTTGACTCTGCCTTTTGCCCAGTCATTTTGTACCTCTGCCAGTTTTTGATTACCGTGTATCGACCTTTGCTGCATTAAAGACGCCGATTTTTACCTTATTCTGTGGTCTGTGAGTTTCTGCATTTGAGTCCAACCTGTCTGTGTTGTGAGACGTAATACATGCAAACTAAAAAGACCCAAGACATGATTTTCCTCACAGGTGGGCATTGTATATCCGTTCACTATAGCAATGAGGATATGACTTGTGATAATACTGTGTGTAATACGTGTGTCATGGTTATGGACTTTTGTGTTAATTAGTTTTTCTGGTAGTTTATTATTTAGTTCTGTTTTGCTATACTGAGTTTCCGTTGTAGTGTATTGTTTGTGTTTCACTCCCTGTCCTGGGTCTTGTCTTTGGTGGTTTCCTGTTTTATTTTGAAAGTCTTGCGTCTCTGTGTCATGTCAGCTTTACTTCCTGTCTTTGTCTGTTTTCCCTCCTTCTATGATTGTTTGCTCCGCCCCTGATTGTTTCCACCTGGTTGTCTTCCCTGTGTGTATTTAAGCCACCCCTCTCCCCTCTGTTCTTGTCGGTTCATTTGTTTAGTCCCTGTGATCTCTCCGTGCTCCGTTGCCCTTCCACTTTGACTATCGTGTGCTTCTTTGTTTTCCCTGGAATTTCTCCTTAGACTCCCTTCTCCTCGGTATAGTTTCGTGTCTCTTTTGGTCTGGTAGGTTTTCTGTTTAGAGGTCTCCCCGTGCACTCTTTGTTGTCCTGTTTCTCACTGGTCTGTGTGTTCATTTGTATATCTTCACTGTCTCTCTGTGTACTCTGTGTTTAACGTTGATTCTAGTTTATGTGTATATAGTATTTAGTTAGTTGTGTTGTATTTATATTTCTTTCAAGCTACATTTTATTATAATTTTGTATAACTAAATTTTGATTTTGTTTTTGTCAGTCAAAAATGAAAGACTCGCTTTTTGTTAATCTATCCGTGGGTGTATTTTCTGCGTTTGGGGTCTCTCTCTCTCTCTCTCTCTCTCTCTCTCTCTCTCTCTCTCTCTCTTCCTTTTGTTAATAACCCAGCAACCCTGACAAAGTGTGCATATTAGCTAAACTGATGTCAGCCTGGTGGTTTTTAAAGTCAGAACCAGATTAGAAATGAATATTTAAATCCAACTAGGACACATGTTGTTTCTAGAGCAGCAACAGTGATGTTTACAACAGAAAAGTCACCATAGAAACTCATTAATATCTCACTGGAAACAATCTGACATATCAATAAAATAAATCAGATTCCTGATTGAAGTTTATAAAGACTGAATAACACAAACATCAGTCAGTATCAGTCCTCCTTCCTGTACTCTGTCCTCCTGTCCTCTGTCCTCCTGTCCTCTGTCCTCCTCCCTCTGCTGATGTGAACCACTACAGGTCCTGCTGGTAGAGTTTACTGCTAAGATACATGACAAACTAACCTAAACAGACAGACTACAGAGCCTACAGCCAGCTTTAGTTTACTACTGAGATACATGACAAACTAACCTAAACAGTCAGACTACAGAGCCTAGAGCCAGCTTTAGTTTACTACTAAGATACATGACAAACTAACCTAAACAGTCAGACTACAGAGCCTACTGCCAGCTTTAGTTTACTACTAAGATACATGACAAACTAACCTAAACAGTCAGACTACAGAGCCTAGAGCCAGCTTTAGTTTACTACTAAGATACATGACAAACTAACCTAAACAGTCAGACTACAGAGCCTACTGCCAGCTTTAGTTTACTACTAAGATACATGACAAACTAACCTAAACAGTCAGACTACAGAGCCTACTGCCAGCTTTAGTTTACTACTGAGATACACGACAAACTAACCTAAACAGACTACAGAGCCTACTGCCAGCTTTAGTTTACTACTGAGATACATGACAAACTAACCTAAACAGTCAGACTACAGAGCCTAGGGCCGACCGACTTTCAGCGTAAATATCACCTCGTGGCGATGGTCACTCACCTGTATTCGCGCATGTGTGACCATGCCGCCTACCTCTGTGTATTTTTGATCTGCCTCGTCAAGCTTTATTGTGTCAGAGTCAGATGTTAAATTTGTTTGTTGAGTAAACATTTTGCTTACAAATTTATTTATATTTACAAACAAATACCAGAAGGACTCCTTCAGGCAGACGGCTTCCCTGACCACTGGTGTCCACTGAGGGTTAACACTGCTTGAGGCACATAAGACCCTTGGCCCACCGCTCACCACCATAACCTTAGCAATAGAAGCTTTCAACATTTCCCTCTCAGGTTCAATGCCCCCAGCCTCAACAGGGATGCCAGAGAAGCTCTGCCAGAGGTTTGAGTTGAAGATCCCTCAGACAGGGGCCTCCTCCAGATTAGTTTGGGTTTACAATGTCTGTCCAAAGTCTTCCCCCATCCTTTCACCCAACTCACCACCAGATGGTGATCAGTTGACAGCTCCGCCCCTCTCTTCACCTAAGTGACTAGCACAGAAGTCTGATAACAAACAACTGCTTAGGTTTAGATCAGGGAGGCCATTCCTCTCAATCACGCCTCTCCAGGTGCTTCCATCATTGCTTACATGCATGTTGAAGTCTCCCAGCAGAACTATGTAGTCCCCTACTGGAGCCCCATACAGGACTCCATTCAGGGTCTCCAAGAAGGCCAAATACTCCAAACTGCTGTTCGGTGCATGTGCACAGACAACAGTGTTACTGAAGTCCCAAGTAGAAATATTCAACAGTCATCACACATTCTAGGACTGTGTTGTAGTCTAGATGTTTGAATGACTATTGCCTCAGACAAATATGACTTGCTGGTATCAACATTTGGATGGAGGCCCTACAGCACAAATGACCACCTCATGAATATTGTTCATATAATGTTTTACAATCGATGGATTAATCGATGGATTGGATTAATTGCAAATTAGGGCTGCACGGTGGTGTAGTGGTTAGCGCTGTCGCCTCACAGCAAGAGGGTCGCAGGTTTGATTCCAGCTTGCGGCTCTTCTGTGTGGAGTTTGCATGTTCTCCCCGTGTAAGCGTGGGTTTTCTCCGGGTACTCCAGCTTCCTCCCACCATCCAAAGACATGCTGTTTAGGTTAATTGATTACTCTAAAATTGCCCGTAGGTGTGGATGTGAGCGTGAATGGTTGTCTGTCTCTATGTGCCCTGCGATGGACTGGCGACCTGTCCAGGGTGAACCCACCTTCACCCAATGCCAGCTGGGATCGGCTCCGGGCCCCCCGCGGCCCCTAACGGGATAAGCGGTTGACGATGGATGGTCAGGCAGTGGGCAAGTATGCTGCTCTATGCAAAGGTAATGTAGATATCTATTAATATATATATATATATATATATATATATATATATATATATATATATATATATATATACTGTGTTGCTGGAAATTCAATAACAACACAAAACAATGCCAAGATATTGTCCAGAAACCCTCCCAGGTTCTGACTTTAGCATCAACAATCTGCTCCAATCAGAACTGTCTTTATGGCAGTTATGAAGTAAACTGCAGCCCAACAGGCAACAACAGCTGTCAGTGTGTCAGAGTGCTGACTTGACTAGGACTTGATCCAGACTGACTGGGACTATCAGAAAGTGGGCATGTCTGTAAAGGGGAGATTGATGGGGACCCAGAGAACCCATTTACATTCACACATCTGGAGGTCAGAGGTCAACGGACCCCTTTGAAAATGGCCATAATAGTTTTTCCTTGCCAACATTTAGTGGAAGTTTGGAGCATTACTCATCCTCCTTCACTACAAGCTAGTATAACATGGTTTGGTACCATTGGATGCTTTACTTTTTCTAGTTTCATATGATACCACTTCTTCATTCTAGCTGTAAAACTGAGCCGCTACAACCTAGAAATTGCAAGATTCATTAATGCTTTGAAGAAATTAGTGTTATTAAAACAAATTTACATGACCCTCCTGCAACAAACAGGAAGAGATGGCTGGGGAAGCAGCTCAGTGTGCTGTAGGCAAAGTCAAATGTTTGACTACTCCCACCCACTCCTTGTTAATAAAGACACCATGGGCTGTGTCAGACTGACTGCAGGCAGTGCAGGATTACATGGTTTTCCTTCAGAACGAGACTTTGTTCCAACGTGAACCATCTAAAGAAGAAGATAACTACTCTGTGTGTTCGGACATCTGAGAAATGGCGTTTTTACTCGGAAGGCGTTTCTTTAAATGCAGAAGTGACATTAAGAGAGTCGTGACAGCGACCCAGCCGTACTGGTAAGTGTTTTCTGTTTGATTTTTACATAAATGTGTATGTTCAACTCTGGACTTGAACCCTGCAACCCTCAGTAAGAACAAAACAGTGGAAATGGATTTTTCAATATAGGCCGCTACCAAATGGTTCCAATGATGCTTCATGGTAAAAGAAAAATGAAAACCATGTACTGTTATTATGGTTCCAATTTCCCTTTTGTTTTTCAACTTGGTTAGGTCTAGGAAACAAATCACTCAATGAGGTTTAAGAAAAGATCACAGTTTGAGATTAAATAACACCAGAAATGCTGAAGTATGGAAGATAACTGACAAATAAAAACTCTTGGTTGTGGTTTCAACCAGGACACAAACATCTGTCTTCTGGGTGAAAGTGACCTGGTGATGCAAACTGACAAACCAGAGAAAAAATACCATCACATTTCCAGGAGGCAGAGGCAACACAGCTGTAACAATGCACAACTTAGACCAGAGACCAATAACACAATGTCAGACATCAAGATTCAGTGAAAATGACAAGAAGCTGTCATTGAGGGTAACGGAGACCATGGTGTTGAGCATCACAACCACTGATCTACTTTTTGAAGGCCAAAGAACAACACAGTGTTGTAATGTTATTATGGCTGTAATTCTTGTCATGTTTGGTTTTGCTGTGATGTTTTTCACTGGGCAGAAATATTCTCCTCTTATCCATCACTATTACCTGTTTCCTGCAGCTCTTCGGTGGTCTCAGGCAAAAAGCATGTTAATGGAGTGGATCTGTACTATGAGCAGATAGGCAGAGGGAAACACGCTGTGCTGTTGTTTCCTGGTGCTCTGGGTAAATACAACAACACATCTCTTCTTAATGGTGGAGAGGAGACTTTCTGGCTGGATCTCTCACACCCTGTAGCTCTGCCTCATGTCCTTTATGTGTGAAAACCTCTTCTGTCTCTGACACCACAGGATGCAGTCAGACTAATTTTGGACCTCAGAAAGAGTCGCTGAGTAAGGAACGTTTTACTCTAGTGGCCTGGGATCCCCGTGGTTATGGACGATCCAGACCCCCAACCAGAGACTTCCCCCCTGACTTCTTTGAGAGAGATGCACAGGACGGAGTGGATCTGATGAAGGTCAGATGATCAGCCATTGATGATAATAATTGTTCCCCCCAAGGGGTCCTGAACAAGGAACATGGGTCTGTAAATCTGAGAGCATGGATCAATAAATTGTCGTCCATTTTGATGTTTAGTAAATTGTAATGAAAAAAGTGAAAAGAAGTTCAAGCACCTTTAGGAGGTGAAGCACCTTTAGGAGGTGAAGCACCTTTAGGAGGTGAAGCACCTTTAGGAGGTGAAGCACCTTTGGCAGCGTTTACAGCGTTGAGTCTTCTTGGTTATTACACAACAAGCTTTCAACACCTGGAGTCAGATCCTCTCAAGCTCTGTCAGGTTGGATGGGGACCGTCGGGGGACATTTTCATTGTCCTGGACCAGGTTTTCATTAAGTATATCTCTGTACTTTGCTCAACCCTGACCAGTCCCCCAGTTCCTGCCACTGAAAAACACCCCCAAAGCCTGATGCTGCCACCACCATGTTTCACCGCTGGGATGGTGTTGGGCAGGTGATGAGCGGTGCCTGGTTTCCTCCAGACATAAGTCTTAGAGACCACAGAGTTGAGTCTTGGTTTCATCAGACCAGAGAATCTTGTTTCTCCCAGTCTGAGTGTCCTTTAGGTGATTTCATGTGTCTTTCACTGAGGAGAGGATTCTGTCTGGTCCCTCTGCCATAAAGCCCAGATCGGTGGAGTGTTGCAGTGATGGTAGTCCTTCTGGAGGTTTCTCCCATCTCCACTCAGGATCTCTGGAGCTCAGCCAGAGTGACCATCAGGTTCTCGGTCACCTCTCTTACCAAGGCCCTTCTACCCCGATTGCTGTTTGGCTGGGTGGTCAGCTCTCTGGTTGATCCAGACTTCTTCATTTAAGAATTATGGAGGCCACTGTGCTCCTGGGGACCTTCAATGCAGCAGAAATCTTTTGTAGCCTTCCCCAGATCTGGACCTCAGTTTTTCCTTTGGAATGAATTCTAATAAAAAAAAGTTTCTGCTTTGTCAGTCTGGTTGCAACAAAAGAAAATGTGAAAACAGTGAAGAAGTCTGAATACTTTATGAAAGAAAAAGTGGGAAATTATAATTGTGGCGAAAGAAAGTTTTAAAATGATGTAAGACAGAATTAAATTGTAACACCAACTACATGAAAGTACTGGTTTCAGAGTAAATATATCAAAATTTCCTTCATGATATAATAAACATATCTTTTAGACTTAAAGTAAGCAAGTCAAAGGATTTTGCTACGTCACAATTACTCCTTAAATATTCAAGTACAAATTATACCTCAAAACTCCTCCTCTGATCTGTGCTGTTTTGTCGTGATGGTCAGCACAAAATCAGTTCCTGTCTACTGTAATTGTTAACCAGGAACTATAAATAGCAGTGAATGCCACAAAGGGAGGAGGTCTGGGTGGATGAGTGGCTCCAAAAACACAGGACTTTCACCCAGGAGACCGCGTAAACCTCAAAGTTGATTTATTTGTCATGAATCTTCCATACTTAAGTTACAGTCCTTATTGAAACTCAAGCCCTGATCTTTTCCTAAACCTATTTCTCATTTTATTGACAGGCTCTGGGCTTTGACAGGTTCTCTCTGTTGGGTTGGAGTGCTGGTGGAGCCAGCGCTCTGATTGCAGCAGCAAAAAACCCTGATGTGATCCACCAGATGGTTGTACAGGGAGCCGGTCCCATAATGACCAAGGAGGATGCCATTATTAATGAAAGTAATCTGCCATTGTAGTCCCAGACTGTGTGAACTATGTGACCTGTGCATGGTGTAATCTTTTATTAACTGTGTATTGTGTGTCCTTGTGTGTGCATGGGTTTCTGTGGGAACACCTAGGAATCCGTGATAACATACTGAGCTCTCCACCCTCGAGGTTGATTGAGTCTTTGATAGCAGTTTATGGACTGGAAGGGTTTGTTAGAACCTGGGGAGCATTCTTGGAAGCATTTATCAAGTTTGCAGAAAGACCACAAGGTACTGAATCCATGTTATTACAGACTCATTACACAAGTGAATCTGAAACTTCAGATAGAATTAAACCTGCTCAGACACAATGCAGTTATAAAAGAAGTTGTTGTATTAATGATGTTTGTGAAGTATTGATTATATATAATTACTGTGAGTTCAGCCCAGGCTCACAGCAAAGCAGGTCATAGACCCGTCTGTCAACCAGAAGAAAGTGTGTCAGTGTCACAAGTGTCATTGAGACGTGAATATTACACACCTGCATGTAGTGACGGAGGTCTAACTTAAGAGCTAGTTACGTAGAATATAAAGTAAGAAAGACCACTTATAGTAGAGAGGTGGATGAGCCCAACAAACAAGACTTTCAAGCCAGTAGAGACATTAAATATGTGACCAGAGAATAGAAATAATACAGTTTTACTTTTGTAGGCAGACATTTTACTGGTGTCCTGTAGTTGCTTTCAGTCCAGAATGGCGGAGGTGTACCTCTGCTGCTGAGCGCTGACATCACACTGAAACGAACAATTGACTTTCACTTCTTATCAATGTACAGTTCGTTCTTTGGTTCGAAGCCGGTGTTTTGTTTTGCAAGTTACGTCAGTGACGTTTATCAAAAGATGTGATTTACATGTTTCACATACTGATATAACGTCGTTTCTGTATGTGTTTTACTTACTGTACTTGCTTATTTTAAGTCCAACCATGAAGTTTTCCCCTTAACCTAACTAAGTGGTTTTGTTGCCTTAACCTAAATGAGTGGTATTCTTGCATGAACCTAAGTCAGTGGCTTTGTGGCCCCCTGCTGGTAACGTAGGGTCATCCAGGCCTGATATTTTAACGTCTCTGCGAGGATAAACGCGACACGCTATCCTCTGATGGACAGACGGGTCTCTTAAATGCTTTGGTGTGATACTGGGTTGGTCAGTTTGCAGCGTTTTGCAGAGTGGATGTGTAGTAGAAAACACAGAACTGATGGAATCTAGGATGGAAGATATTTGTTTCTGCCACCAAATCTACTACTTTTATACACAGGGAACAGGAGACTAAATTTGAGGTTCTCTTTAATGGTGTTATGTTCTAATAAATGTCAGCTGAAAAGACAAAATATTGACTTAAATGTCCTCTGGTCAGGGAGTATCTGCCTGGAGCATCTGCCCCTAATCAGATGTCCAACCCTCATTGTTAATGGCGAACACGACGACGTTTGCCCCCTCCACCAGGCAGAGTGTCTCTTTAAACACATCAAGGGATCACGGTGAGAACACACACACACACACACACACACACACACACACACACACAAAATATGACAGTTACCTCAAATTCAAGAAACAACATGACGTGTACACTATACCCTCTTTTTTGTCCCAAATCTAGATTTCACCTGTTTCCTGGTGGTTCACACCTTCTCCACCTGACTCACTCTGATGAATTCAACAAACTGGTGGAAGACTTTCTGGAGGACTGATGGATCACCATGACTCATTTTTGAAGATCCAATGAAAAGAATAAAAATCACTGACCAAAATGCAGCAGTAACTCATTAAAAAAACAAGATCATAGATCATCATCATAGATCAATGTTGAACC
Organism: Pterois miles; assembly: GCA_947000775.1. NCBI lineage: Eukaryota > Metazoa > Chordata > Actinopteri > Perciformes > Scorpaenidae > Pterois > Pterois miles. The sequence continues at coordinate 729,629 of CAMQGK010000149.1, read as the reverse complement.
AACGATGAACTGGATCAAGGTTGATACCACAATGTTGTTTTAATGTTGGACTTTTCAACACGTGATGAATTATCATCATGCTTCAATGTTTAAGTCAGGGATAATGTACAACGAGCCAATCATTGCTGTGAAATAAACCCCTGACAGGGCGATGCCTTGCATCTGTACAAGCTGGACATTTTCCTACCATCATACTACCTTATTCACCCTCAGCATTTGGTCTCCACACTGACTTCCACCTTCCACAAACCGGAGGGAAATTTGGGTGCAATAGCAGCAGCAACAGCAGTACAGATGAATACAATATAGTAAAAGAGAAGGTGCAACCCTAACCCTAACCAGAGTTGGTGGGTGGAGGCTCAGGATGTCCTGCTGGGCTGCTGGGGGCTAGATGGTCAAACCTGTTTTAGAACAGGTTTAACTGGTTGACCTGTTCCAGCATCCCCTCCACTACAGGGCCTGGCTGTTTGTAGCCCGTTATCCTCCTGAAGCCCCCCCACACCTCCCTGGAGCTGCTGGCTTGTAGTTTCCCCCCAGCTTGTCCATGTAGGCGTCCTTAGCAGCGTACCTTTTTGGTGGGTACGATGCTCTCCTTACAGAACCTGATGTAGTCTGTTATGGTGTGAGAGAGTCCCTCGATGTCCTCACCGTGGACCCTCTCAAACATCCCCCAGTCTGTCGTCCTGTAACACTCCCTCAGCTCCTCCTCAACGTCTGCAGACCACTGCTGTACAGTCCTGATGGTGGCGGGCTGTCTCCTAACAACAGGCTTGTATTTGGGGACCAGCCTGATGAGGTTGTGGTCTGATCCTCCGAGGGGGGGCAGGGCACTGGAGCTGTCGGCCTCCTTAGTGTTGGCATACAGCAGGTCCAGGGTCCTGTTTTCTCTGGTGTTACAGGTTACATACTGGGTGAAGTTGGTTAATGTTTTGGAGACTTTAACATGGTTAAAGTCTCCATTGATGATTATGAATACGTTGGGGTGTTTGGTCTGTAATCCGGCGACGGTGGAGCTGATGGCGTCACTCGCCTGTGCAGCGAGTGCAGGGAATATACACAATGAATGTGATGGCAGATAATGACCTAATGGCCTCAGACTCACAGATGTGGTGTTAACAAAACATACAGGATTACACCATGGAGAGTTAACAAGGACAGCCGCCCCCCCCCTTTCCTCTTCCCCTCCCTGGTCCCTGTCTGCTCTCATAAAGTGAAGTCGGTCGGCTCCACTCAGCAGTCCGGTGTCGTCCCGTTCAGCCACGTCATGCCTCCCTATATTCCCTCTGGCTCCTCACTAGGGCTGATGATGAGCTGATGAGAGAAAAATTCATCTCCGTCACGTCTTCTTTTATGTAAAAAAGAGTTCATTACAGTTAAATAAAACAGTGTCCTTAAGCCTGATCTGAGTGTAATCCAGCCAAAGTTGATAATATATCGTAGTGACCTAAAGCTGGCTTGTACAAAACGTGTCAATCAAAATCTTCCTTGGCACCAGGTAGGCACCAGCCCCAACTCACTGACACATTGCCATGCCAATCAAAGGTCTGAACCTCTTTCCACACTAAATCATCTGCTCCTCACCTCAGCCCTTAATTACCTGCTGCATCCACAATCTCCAAGCAGGCTATCTTTCTCCCTTCATAGACAAAGCCTTCAATCCATGGGAATCCATGTTCCTACTGGCATTCTTCAGCTTTCTGCACTGCTCAGAGCACCAACCAGTCCAGTTTGAATCAACCCATCTACCTCTTTTGACTAGGCTCATACCTGAGTCCATTTTAAACCATGTACAACTACTTAAACCTGAGACTAGCCAGTCAAACTTCTCCCCAAGACCCTCTATTGATCTCAGCGACAGGCCAAGCGGTCACACACTTCTGGTTCCACCATCACTTTCACCAAATTGTGTCCAGATCGAGAACCCGTGAAATAGAAATCCGTGTTCAAGTGTTCAGCATTTCCACCAGATTGTTGTTTCTGTAACTTTACATTACACTATGTATCAATAACAACAGTCCATCAACCTGTTTGTGTATATATTTTATCTATCTAAACACCAACACTAACAATCGCTAGGTCCTGCTGCTGACAACAGTGCTTCAGTGTAATGCAGCCAGTGGGGAGCAGTCAGTGGGCCTCTAGTGGGAATCTCCCCACACAGTGACTGTGGGGGGTGGAGGAGGGGGAATGGGCAAATATGACATGGTATGGTTATACAGTAGGTGGGGGCAGGGTTGCATAAACTAATAAGAAGTTTAGAACGGTGTGTGTGTGTGTGTGTGTGTGTGTGTGTGTGTGTGTGCGCCACAGTTTAGAAGCTGTTGATCATGTCAGTTTTCTTGTCCTCTCTCTCCTCACATCGGCCAAGTGTTCAAATGAACGGAGTAATGTCCTTAAAGCCGGACTCAAACTGGATTTTAAATTATTTTCAGCTTTCCATCCATCATTAAACCATATTACAGAAAATACTTCAAAGGTAATTTCTGTTGGATCTTTGTTTTGTGCTTTTATTATATTTGGTTGTGGTCTTTAAAGTAATTGAGGCAATCCACTAAGTTCATCTCACTGATTCTAAATATATTTGCTTTTGCCTTGTCCAGTGCAGCCTCCACTTCAAACTCCAAGCAATCCCAGTTCCCCACAGAGCGAGCTAAGGTAGCATTTATCATCACGCACCTCTCCGGCAGAGCAGAATCCTGGGCCACAGCAGAGTGGGGGCGCAATTATGTTCCTCCCTGAGTCTTTTCACTGAAACGCTACGTAAAATCATCAACCACAAGCTGTCACTCTTCGACACATTCCTGCATGGACTTTCTGATCCGGTGAAGGACCGGTTGGATTGGAGTTGGAGCTCCCTGCTGACCCTAATGCCATAATCGCTCTTGCCATCTGAGTCGAAAATAGGCTTTGGGAGAGAGAAAAAGAAAAGGAGAAGGAGAGACAGAGATTGACAGTTCCACCTGCCATCCAGATGAGGCAGTCTTCTTTCCAGCATCCTGCTCGGCGTCTGCCTCCTCAGGGCGCATCAGAGGGCTCGTCATCTCCCCCTGGTGTCCCGGAAGAACCCATGCAACTGGGAAGAACCAGATTAACTCCAGAGGAGCATCAGTGCCGTCAGCGGGAGGGTTGTTGCATCTACTGTGCTCAACTGGGACACTTCTTGTCTGCATGTCTGTTAAAAGAAAAGGCTCGCCAGTGAAAGAGAGGACACTGGTGAGCCAAACCACTTCCAACTTCCCCTGATGCAGGCTCAATTCATCACTCAGTCTCAATCTCTCTGCAGAGAGAGCCATCTGGGAACCAGACGCACCATGTTTATTATTAAACAGCAGTTTTGGTGGCCGGCAATGGAGAGGGAGGTAAGGGAATATGTTGCAGCTTGTCTGGGGTGCACCTGAAAGTCATCCCACCGCCCTCCCACTGGTCAACTCCATCCTTTCCCTGTGCCTCATCGCCCTTGGTCCGACATCTCCATGGATTTCATTACTGGACTTCCACCTTCTGGAAGGTAACACCATAATTCTCACCATTGTGGACAGATTCTCAAAAACGTTGCCCTCCACCAAAGAAACGGCGGAGGTATTGTTATCACGTTTTCCATCTCCATGGCTTCCCCAGGGATGTGATGTCAGATCGGGGCCCCCAGTTCATTTCCCGGTGCTGGAAAGAGTTCTGTACCCTGCTTAGTGCCTCAGTGAGCCTCTCCTCTGGCCATCACCCATAATCCAACGGCCACACTGAGAGGCTCAACCATGAATTGGAAAATGGTCTGAGGTGTCTCGTCTCTCAAAACCCAGCTTCTTGGAGTAAGCATCTCATTTGGATCGGATATGCACACAACACATTACATTGCTCTGCCACTGGTCTCTCCCCTTTCCAGTGTGCTTATGGTTACCAGCCCCTGTTATTTCCTGAGGTGGAACCTGAGACCAGTGTGCCCTCAGCCCAAGCCCTCATTCGTCGTTGCCACCGGGTTTGGAAAGGAGCTTGCCAGATATTACTGAGGAGTTCAGCACGTTGCAAAAAGGTGGCAGATCGGCGTTGAATTCCAGCCCCTTCATATCAGCCAGGCCAACGGGTTTGGTTGTCCACGAAAGGCCTCCCTTTACATGTGGTATCCCAAAAGCTGGCTCCTCGGTTTGTGGGTCCCTTCCATATTTCCAAATTGTTAAACCCCGTGGCGGTGTGGTTGCAGCTTCCCAAATCCATGAAGATCCACTGCACGTTCCATGTGGGCCGGCTGAAACCTGTTAAAGAGAGTACTCTGGTCCCTGTCTCCAGACCCCCACCAAACACCCGGATCATCGATGGTGGTCCAGTATACACAGTCAAGGATATGCGTCGGCGTGGGCACGGTCGACAGTCGGCTAGTGGATTGGGAGCGGTATGGACCAGAGGAAAGAGCGTGGGTTCTGACAAGAAACATTATGGATCCCGAATTAATTTGGGAGTTTCATCATCACCATCCAGACCTGCCTGGGACATCGGGTGCCATCCCTTTTTTCCTGTGCACTTCCTGTTTTATTTTGGTATTCTAACATTCCCTCTCATTTCCCACTCCCTGGTTGATTGACACACTTTTCATCATTGTTCACCTGTGTCTGATTGTCACCCCCACCCCTGATTGTGTCCACCTGTCTCTCGTCAGTCACTCCTCTCACTAGTATATAATATGTCTCCCCTTTCTTCTGTGCCAGTTCGTCTTTGTCCCTAGTGAGAAGCGTTCCAGCCTTGTTTCCTCGTGTTTTGATTCCTTATGTCTTTTGAACCTCTGTCTGTTTTTGACCTTGCTCTGCTTAACGTTTTTGGATTTGTTTGCTCGCTGTTTTAAACCTTCTGTGTACCGACCTATTTTTGGACATTAAAAATGCTGATTTTTTTTTTTTTTAAATATACCTGATCTCTGAGTCACGCAATTGATTCCACACCTGTCCATCACTCCAGTCATTACATGGAGGCCATGAATACGTTCATTTTTTGTGTTTTTTATTTTTCTCCTTATAATGTTTCAGTTTTAAACTTTCCTCTATGTATTTATTTATTTATCATTGTATAATTGTCTACCTCCTCTTTCTTTCTGTCTCTTTCAGGGATCCAGACTAATTTTTTACATTAATTGCACTGGTGCGCCTAACTTTTTCACAAGTTCACAAGTTAAACAGTCATAATTCCTTCTCTATTGTCTATTGTATTTTATAAATCTCCTTCAAACAACTGAGAAACAAGTTTCTTACCAAAAACTACATTTGTTAGTTCTAACGTTTAAATTCACTGTAGCCAAATATTAATCTCAGAGCCTGAATGACTCAGAACTCTAACTCACATTCACACACAGTCTGTGTTCAGGTTTAGGCTTCTTCCTCATATTTCTTCCAAAATAAGGTCCCATGGTGGTCCACCACAAAGTGGAAGGACTCTGTCTCTAAATAGACACACCAGAGGCTCTGGTCAAGTCTATCCAATAGGAGCGCCCCAGGGGAGCAGCCTGGGAGTGGCGCTGGTGGCAGCAAGCCCAGTGCATTGTGGGTGTTGTAGGTTTTCAATCTTGTGAGTGACAGAGAATACCACAGTCTTTTTTCTCTGTTTCCTCTGGTCATGCAGAACCAATTTCAAAAATATTTATGCCTTTTCTCTACTTAGACAGCCTAGTTTTATGACAAAATCATCTTTCCAGCAGCGAAATACTTTAAATAAATGTTATTGAAGCTATTATACTGAGAAGTTCATTTACCTGAAAAAAATATCCACTGATTTACAGATATCTTTTTTTCCAATGTAAATATATGGGAAATGTCTTTTTGGGCCCAATCGCATCACGTGACAGACACAGACGTTGTAATTCCACCGTCTGTCCACAGTGTAAAAAATACTTTGAAGCATGGCACTCTTCCTTAGGATGTGGTTGTCATGATTGCTTCTGCAAGCCCCACTGTGGGCAGCCCTACTCTAGACAGTGATGTTCGCTAGCTAAACTAGTAAGCTGAAGTTTGCCACTGTTGGAGCCATGCCATGTATAAAGAGAATGTTGGAGCAACTGAGAACTGCACGTTCTTCCTGAATTCCAAGACATCTTTGTCAAAAATAACATCACATAAAAAGCAAAGATAAAAGTAGAAAATTAGACACTTCTTAGGACAGCCTGCATTCAAACATGCTGTTTTGCTGCTAGTCCACCCTGAAGCTACAGGTGTGCCTGCCACAGTATTATGGGTTGGCGTCCACACTGCTAGGCCTAAATAAACCTCTTCAGGGAGGACTCCACAGACAAACCCACTGTTTCAACATGGTTTGTAATCTCTGGACATTAGATGGATGAACACAGAGTGGTTTCTGGGTGTGACATGTTTAACAAGACATCTTAAATTATCTTCAGCCAAACAGACTTCACATCATCTACAGTTGTGTTCAAAATTATTCAACCCCCACAGTAGATAAGTGTTTTTGCAAGTTTGACGTTTATTTTTCATCTTGTTTATAATCACATTAAATAATGACATGTCAAATAGACAAATACAACTGAAATTACAACAAAAATGTTTGTAATATACCAATTAATGGCCTTTCTGTGATTACTTCGTTGACAAAATCATTCAACCCCTCAGGTATGTACAACTTTAGTACTTAGTACAACATCCTTTTTCAACAATAACATCCTTTAGACGTGAAGCATAGTTTGACAAGTTTCTTGCAGCGATCCACAGGTATCTTTGACCATTCCTCATGGGCAAAGGCCTCCAGTTCATTAACATTTTTTGGCTTGCGTGCTGCAACTGCCTTCTTCAATTCCCACCAGAGATTTTCAATGGGATTTAAGTCTGGTGATTGCGATGGCCACTCAAGAATCTTCCAGCCCTTCTTTTGCAATCAAGCTGTGGTAGATTTGGAGGTATGCTTAGGATCATTGTCCTGTTGGAAGGTCCAACGTCTCCCAAGCCTCAGCTTTGTCACTGACTGCATGACATTTGCATCCAAGATGTCCTGGTAGTGAACTGAATTCATAATACCTGCACACGCTGAAGATTCCCTGAACCTGAAGAAGCAAAACAACCCCAGAGCATGACTGACCCCCCACCGTGCTTCACAGTAGGCAGGGTGGTCTTTTCTTTATAGGCATCATTCTTTCTCCTCCACACGTACCGTTGATCCATTGGCCCAAAAAGTTCCAGTTTGGTCTCATCACTCCAGAGAACAGTATCCCAAAACCTTTGTGGTTTGTCCACATGGTTTTTAGCATACTGGAGTCGACTCTTCTTGTGCGCCTGGGAGTTCTTGCATGGAAGCCATCATTTGGCAGTGTGCGTCTCATTGTCTGGGAAGAAACCTGAATACCTCCCTTTGACATGTCCTGTCGTAGTTCCTCAGCTGTCACCCGGGGATTTTTCTCCACCTTTCGCCTCAGGTATCGCGCAGCACTAGCAGACAGTAACCTCTTTCTACCACGCCCAGGTAGCGTTTCCACTGTGCCTTTAGCTTTAAACTTGCGGACTATGCTCCCAATTGTGTCTCTTGAAATGTTTAGCCTCTTTGCCATCTTTTTATATCCATATCCTTGCTTATGAAGTGAAATGACCTCCTCTCTGAACTTTTTTGACCATTCCTTGGACTTCACCATGTTGCAAAGATGTCATTAACTGCCAAGAAGAGCCATGTGTCACAGTCCTTTTAAATCTGCTTAATTGCTGCTCATTAGGGTCCGTTCACATCTACAGGTGTTTTCATCAGCTGTTTGACACCTGATGGAAACCTCTGTTCTTCAGAGTGGTGGACTAGGGGGGTGGAATCATTTTGTCAATGAGGTAATCACAGAAAGGCCATTAATTGGAATATTCCAAAAAATATTTTTGTTATTTCAGTTGTATTTGTCTATTTGACATGTCATTATTTAATGTGATTATAAACAAGATGAAAAATAAATGTCAAACTTGCAAAAACACTTATCTACTGTGGGGGTTGAATAATTTTGAACACAACTGTATATGAAACAAACCTCAAGTTGTGTTTTCTTATTTTGTAAAGTGAGATATCTCGGGCAGAACAATGCAATGATATACATCCTAAATGTGAGTACCCATAATCCTCTTGCAGACACACCTGTAGAGTATAAAGAGCTTAGTTAAACTGAGTTAAACATCAAGCTTCAAGCAACAATTGAATATGACCTGGATGAATGAGAACAACACAGACTTATAACTGAGAATTTTGGGTTGGATACCCTTAAAACAGTGCGACAATATGAAAGGTTGGCTCGGAAAGTTGCGGATTAGAAGAAGAACAACCTTAATTAGTCCCACAAGGGGAAATTCAATTTTTACACTCTATTTGTTAACTTATACACGGTACATGCAGACCCGAAACACACACGCACATGCATCAATGGAGAGATGTCAGAGTGACAAGCGCCCCGAGCAGTTGGGGGTTTGGTGCCTCGCTCAGGGGCACCTCGGCAGTGCCCAAGAGGTAAACTGGCACCTCTCCAGCTACCAGTTCACACTCAGTTCTTGGTCCATGTCAGGACTTGAACCGGTGACCCTCCGGTTCCCAAGCCAACTCCCTACAGACTGAGCTACTGCCGCCCCATTACAGGAACCATTTCTTGGGGTGCAGGCAAAACATGCTCATACCCACTAGCCTATAGTTGCGTTCCACAATGAAAGGGCACAGAGCCAGCATGATACTAGAGAAGGCTCAAAAACAACTCCTAAACGAAAGGATCAGGCAAATCTTGTTTACCATAGGAAGGCTTCAGGAGAAGATTGACCACCTTCTCCAAAAACTTCAGAAACAATCTTACCAGCGGTATTGTTTGGGAGCAGACAAACACTCAAAGCTAGCTCAGCAGAATACATTTGTACCCCAAGCTCAGCTGAACCAGTCATCTGTTCAGTCCAGCTTTCGGGTTGCTCAACTGCTGGCAAGCAGCAGTAAAACTTTCACTGATGGAGAGTTTGTCAAGAAATGTTTGAATGCTGTCGCAGAGGAGGTGTGTCCTGAGAAGAAAGATGTCTGTAATGCTGTGAGTCTGTTGGCGAGTAAAATCACCAGACGCATTGAAGAAATCGGGGGTAATGTATATGCCCAGCTGCAGCAGAAGACGAAAGAATTTGCCTTTTTTTCATGAGCACTGGATGAGAGCATGGACTTGCAGGACACAGCACAGCTGCTCATTTTTATTTTTACAGATATGGATTTCAGTTCCTGTGACAGGATTCTATTCCTCATATCTATAATACTTATAAAGTCAGTGCAAACCAAATAAAAATAAAGATGATTAGTAAGTCCTCTCTATACAAAGATATTTATAGTCTATATTTCAAACAGACACTTGCAGTTATTTGAAGTTTAAGTTAAATCTATTCTCTCAACGGCTTAGCCGAAGCCATGTTGAGAGCCATATGGAAGCAATAGTAATGCTCCCAATCTCGTATTCAGCACCTTTCATGCTAATAAATCATTTTCAGTGTGAAATTATTAACATTAGTCTTGTAAACACCAAAGTTAGCAGTTAATATTACTGCCTATTCATGATTTTATTTTAAGGTGCTTTGTGAGGGAAAAAAATAACTATGTTACTGATATTGTACAATATCTGAACATTACTTTTGCGAGGTTACAACTATTTATACAGCTGTATAGTTTAGCTTTACACACCCAGACAGGAGGCAGTGGCCGACACCCCCCGGGGCACCCCGAACAGGCCCAGGGGGCACGGAGCATGACGGCCCACCCGCCGCCCAACATCCATCCCCAACACATGGCCCCCGCACCCAGAGACACGCCCCCCCCCCAACCCGAGCCGAGCCACCGCCAGGGACCAGCCCATGAGGTAGCCCCAGCGACCACCCACAGGCAGAGGGAAGTGGGGGAGAGGTGGAAACGTTCTCCAACCTTGATGCGCAGGGCCCCGGGACCAAAAGGGAGGGGGCGAGAGAGGGCCCCACAAACCAAAAAGGCCCCACCAATGTGGCCACCCCCGGCGGCCGCAGCACCAGAACAGCACCCCAGTAGCCACCCCTGACCCGCCACAGGCCGGCCGCCCATGGCTCCCTGACCCGGAAGGGAGACGGGGCCACCCCAAGGATGCACAGATCGCTGGCTCCCCACCCTAACCCCCAAGGCCACAGAGCCGAGGATGCAGGGCATACAGACCATCAGCCCTACCACGTCCCGGGATAGTACCGACCTGGAAAAGGCCTTGGCCAGCAGTATTTGATCCCTGGTGGCGTCACACAGGTCCAAACAGGAGCCTGTGCGTGGATGAGCGAGTACCCCCCCGGAGGACCCCCAGCCCCCCCAGAGGAGGGAGAGAGGGCGCGGAGGAGCTGGAAGGCAGGAGAGGAGAGAGGAGGAGGGAGGCAGAGGAAGAGAGGGATGGGGGAGTGACAGGAGGGCCACAACAGCATTTAACAGCGGCAGCAGTCAGTTCGGCATGGCATGAGGTGTGACGACATCTGCCTGTTTTAAGTTATGTAATGTATTGTCTTTTTCTCATGTTCATTTCATTCTTTCCATTTCCTGTTTTATTTTGATATTACTAACCTCCCTCTCGTTTCAGATCACTGCACTTCCTGCCCTCATGTGTTCCACACCCCTTGACCTACTTTCCTGCTCTGCACGGGTGTTCCGAGTTGTCTGGTCCCGCCCCTGATTGTGTCCACCTGTGAAGCGTTCAATCACTCCTCTTGTATATAATGTGTCTGCTCCCTTCCTCATTTTGCCAGATTGTATTTGAGTCTGATGGTGAAAGTCAGTCCCGCGTTCTCTCCTCGTGCTTGCCTCTTCGTGTTTTTTGACCCTTTGCCTGTCTTAGACCCTGCCTCTCGCTTAGCGTTTTTTGGATTTGTTTGTATCGTGGACTGCTTACCTGTGTACCGAACCATTTGTATTAAACCTGTTTTTGACCTTCCCTCAAGTCGTGCGTTTGAGTCCTGTTACATACTGACCTGGGTGTTACATGAGGTGAAGCAATGAGGACGGTGAACACAGCGTCGTGCAGCTCAGGTGAGGCCACGTAATAATCCCCAGTCCCTCTCTATCTTAAGGAGGCATCCAGCTTCCCCTCCTACCGCAGGAACGGAACCTCTATCTGCTGTCTTCACTGTCGGCAACACTGTAAGTTGTGAACAGCACCCACCTGCATTGTGCCGTGCCATGCCGGCCACAGCCACACAGGAACAGCTTCGTCTCTCTCTCATGCACCCGCGGCCACTCAAACCTCCTCTTTTATCTCTCCACCTCCCAATATCCCGGCGCAGGTGAAAATCATCAGTCATCAAGTGTGTGGGACTCCTCCCTGCATATCTGCCAGGCGATACCCTCCCTCCATATTACTTCACTACACATGACATGAAAACCACACCCCAAGGAAGAGTGCCACCTTTAGTAGAGGTCCAGCTGAAACAGGAACTCGGACTGAAGTGGGAGGCAGGTGATTCTCTTGAATTCAGTGTTGATCTGAAACCAGGTAAAAAGCAGGAAGTAATCAGAAAACGGTAAACATCAAGGAGAAAGCCAGCATCACACATCCAGCAGACCAGGACAGTCCAGGCATATTTGCAGTTTGCCAGTGTACCCAAGGATTTCCTTTTATCGGCAGCAAATTGAAGATGAGAAATCCAGCATGTGATAAGGCTTACGTCACTGACTTCAAACAGAACAGGCCACCTTGTCATGAAATCCTCCACCATTGGTACATCACAAACAACTTCATGTCTTCTGTGAGCAAAAGTCTTTTCCATCTTGAGTTTCACAGCGTCTTTGTTGTTCCTCTTCTTTCTGCATGTTTGTTGAATAAAGCAAGCAATGTTTTCAGTTCTAATCATTATGCATCTAAGGAACATGACAACTGTTATGGAGTTCCACAAGGGAGATGTCTAGGTCCGTAATTGTTCTCATTCTACATGCCACAAGGTGACATCATCAGAGAACATAACTGTCAGGTTTTGCAGGATAATTAACCAAAAGAGAGAGAGAGAGAGGGGGAGAGACAGAGAGAGACAGAGAGAGAGACCCCAAACGCAGAAGACACACACAGAGGAATTAAACAAAAGGCGAGTCTTTAATGTGACTGTTTAAACAATTTCTTTCTTTTTTTTAGTAATAAAAAAAGAACTATACTAGAAAGAAATAATAACTAAACACAAAGAAACAACAAGGAGACTAAATTCACCAATACTAAGATTAAAACTAGACCAGTAGTGCACAGAGAGACAGGGAGAGAACACAAATGCACAAACACAGACAAGTGAAACACAGGAACACCAGGAGTGCACAGAAAGACATCGAAACAGGAATAAAACCTACCAGGTGAAAAAGAAACACAAAGCTACACTGAAAAAAGGAAGTCTAAGGGGAATCCAGGGAAAAAAACACAAAGAAGCACAAGAATCTAAGAAGGAAAACTGAGCACTGGGAGATGGTGGAAACTGAACATATGAGCCGACAAGAAAAGACGGAAAAGGAGTGGTTTAAATAGAGAGGGTGATGACACACAGGTGGACAACCAGGTGGAAACAATCAGGGGTGGAGCAACAATCAGGGAAACTAGGTCAGGGGGTGTGAACTAAAAAAATGGAGGGAAAACACACAAGGGCAGGAAGTAAAGCTAGAAACAACACAAAGACGAAAGACTTTCAAAATAAAACAGGAAGCAACCAAAGACAAGACACCAGGACCAGGACAGTGAGTGAAACACAACCAATATACTAGAACAGAAACTCAGTAACAAAACAGAACCAAATAATAAATTAAGCAATAAAACTCAAACACAAAAGGTCCATAACTGTGACAGAACCCCCCCTTCAAGGGATGGATCCCAGACGTCCCAAAAAGTCCATAAAGTTCACAAGGGTGGGTGGAGGCGGTCCGGAGGAGGGTCCCAAGGGCAAGCGTCCAGGGGGATGATGGAGTAAGGTCCATAGAGGGGAGAGGCGAGGAACCTCAGGGGAACGGCCAGGGAGCAGAGCAAAAACTAAACGGGGAGAGTCAGGCAGACGGCCCGGTGGAAAAGCGGAGAATGAACGGGGAGGCTCAGGTGGACGGCCCAGGGGAAGAGTGGAGACTAAACAGGGAGGCTCGTGTGGACGGCCCGGGGGGAAGAGCGGAGACTAAACGGGGAGGCTCGGGTGGACGGCCCGGGGGCAGAGCGGAGACTGACAGGGGAGGCTCGGGCGGACGGCCTGGGGGCAGCAGCGGGCCAGCAGGGACCGGGACTATGGGGACAGGGACCTGGGGCTGCTGCGGGACGCTAGGGACCGGGACTACGGGGACTGGGACCTGGGGCTGCTGCGGGACGCTAGGGACCGGGACTACGGGGACTGGGACCTGGGTCTTCTGCGGAGAGACTGGAACTGTGGGGTCAGGGACAAGAAGCGACTGCAGAGGGGACCCAGCCGGAGCAGGAGGCGGCGACCGCGGTGGCGACCCAGCCCGAGCAGGAGGCGGCGACCGTGGTGGCGACCCAGCCCGAGCAGGAGGCGACAACCGCGGTGGCGACCCAGTCGTGACAGGAACAGGAGGCGGCGACCGCGGTGGCGACCCAGTCGTGACAGGAACAGGACGCGGCGACCGTGGTGGCGAAGACCCAGCCGTGACAGGAACAGGAGGCGGCGACCGCGGTGGCGAAGACCCAGCCGTGACAGGAACAGGAGGCGGCGGCTGTGGTGGCGAAGACCCAGCCATGACAGGAACAGGAGGCGGCGACTGCGGTGGCGAAGACCCAGCCGTGACAGGAACAGGAGGCGACTGCGGTGGCGAAGACCCAGCCGGAGCAGGAACAGGAGGCGACTGCGGTGGCGAAGACCCAGCCGTGACAGGAACAGGAGGCGGCGACTGCGGTGGCGAAGACCCAGTCGGAGCAGGAACAGGAGGCAACTGCGGTGGCGAAGACCCAGCCGTGACAGGAACAGGAGGTGACTGCGGTGGCGAAGACCCAGCCGTGACAGGAACTGGAGGCGACTGCGGTGGCGAAGACCCAGCCGTGACAGGAACAGGAGGCGACTGCGGTGGCGAAGACCCAGCCGTGACAGGAACAGGAGGCGGCTGCGGTGGCGAAGACCCAGCCGGAGCAGGAACAGGAGGCGACTGCGGTGGCGAAGACCCAGCCGGAGCAGGAACAGGAGGCGGCGACTGCGGTGGCGAAGACCCAAGCCTGAGCAGAAACAGGAACAGAAGGCGTCGGCTGTGGTGGCGAAGACCCAGCCGGGACAGGAACAGGACCAGGAGGCGTCGGCTGCGGTGGCGGAGACCCAGCTGGGACAGGAACAGGACCAGGAGGCGTTGGCTGCGGTGGCGGAGACCCAGCCGGGACAGGAACAGGACCAGGAGGCCTCGGCTGCGGTGGCGGAGACCCAGCCGGGACTGGAACAGGACCAGGAAGCGTCGGCTGCGGTGGCGGAGACCCAGCCGGGACAGGAACAGGACCAGGAGGCGTCGGCTGCAGTGGCAGAGACCCAGCCGGGACAGGAACAGGACCAGGAAGCGTCGGCTGCGGTGGCGGAGACCCAGCCAGAACAGGAGACGTCGGAGGCTGCGGTGACGGCCAAGCCAGGACAGGAGACGTCGGAGGCTGCAGTGACTGCCAAGCCAGGACAGGAGACGTGGGAGACTGCAGTGGCTGCCAAGCCAGGACAGGTAACGTCAGAGTCTGCGGTGGCTGCCAAGCCAGGACAGGAAACGTCAGAGGCTGCGGTGACGGAGACCCAGCCAGAACAGGAGACGTCAGAGGCTGCGGCGGCTGCCCAGCCGGAACAGGAGACGTCAGAGGCTGCGGCGGCTGCCCAGCCGGAACAGGAGACTTCAGAGGCTGCGGCAGCTGCCCAGCCGGAACTGGAGATGTCAGAGGCTGTGGCGGCTGCCCAGCCGGAACTGGGAGACGTCAGAGGCTGCGGGGGCTGCCCAGCTGGAACTGGAGGCACTGGAACATGCGGTGGTTGCGGCGTCGACCCAGGGCGACGTAGGGCTGGGGTTAGCCGGACATCAGGCCGAACACGTGGGGCTGGAGTTGGCCGGACCTCAGGCGGAAGACGTGGGGCCGGAGTCGGCTGGACCTCAGGTGAGACACGGGTGCGCTGCTTCTGGGCCCCACGCTTCTTTCTAGGAGCTCCAGCTCCTAGATAATGCGGGGCAATTGCCATGCGTGATCCCTCAAAAGGGGACCGAGGCTCCATGAAGCGGATGCCAAAGAGGGCATAATATCGCTCTGCTGGGGTCTTAACTAGTCGGCTCATTCTGTCAGGTTTTGCAGGATAAATAACCAAAAGAGAGAGAGGGGGGGGGGAAGAGACAGAGAGAGACAGAGAGAGAGACCCCAAACGCAGAAGACACATACAGACGAATTAAACAAAAGGCGAGTCTTGAATGTGAGACTGTTTAAACAATTTCTTTCTTTTTCTTTAGTAATAAAAAAAGAACCGTACTAGAAAGAAATAATAACTAAACACAAAGAAACAACAAGGAGACTAAATTCACCAATACTAAGATTAAAACTAGACCAGGAGTGCACAGAAAGACATCAAAACAGGAATAAAACCTACCAGGTGAAAAAGAAACACAAAGCTACACTGAAAAAAGGAAGTCTAAGGGGAATCCAGGGAAAAAAACACAAAGAAGCACAAGAATCTAAGAAGGAAAACTGAGCACTGGGAGATGGTGGAAACTGAACAAATGAGCCGACAAGAAAAGAGGGAAAAGGAGTGGTTTAAATAGAGAGGGTGATGACACACAGGTGGACAACCAGGTGGAAACAATCAGGGGTGGAGCAACAATCAGGGAAACTAGGTCAGGGGGTGTGAACTAAGAAAATGGAGGGAAAACACACAAGGGCAGGAAGTAAAGCTAGAAACAACACAGAGACAAAAGACTTTCAAAGTAAAACAGGAAGCAACCAAAGACAAGACACCAGGACCAGGACAGTGAGTGAAACACAACCAATATACTAGAACAGAAACTCAGTAACAAAACAGAACCAAATAATAAATTAAGCAATAAAACTCAAACACAAAAGGTCCATAACTGTGACAATAACATGAACTTCCATCGCTATGCAGATGACACGTAACTGTACATATCCGCTGAACCAAATGATGCTGCAACAGAAATTACTTCTGAAGTATTTTCTGTAATATGGTGCAATGATGGACACAATGGCATGCTGAAAATAATTTAAAATCCAGTTTGAGTCTGGCTTTAAGGACATTGCTTCATTCATTTGAACACTTGGCCGATGTGAGGAGAGAGAGGACAAGAAAACTGACATGATCAACAGCTTCTAAACTGTGGTACACACACACACACACACACACACACACACACACACACACACCCGTTCTAAACTTCTTATTAGTTTAAGCAACCCTGCCCCCACCTACTGTATAACCAACCGCCGCTCATATTTGCCCATTCCCCCTCCTCCACCCCCCACAGTCACTGTGTGGGGAGATTCCCACTAGAGGCCCACTGACTGCTCCCCACTGGCTGCATTACACTGAAGCACTGTTGTCAGCAGCAGGACCTAGCGATTGTTAGTGTTGGTGTTTAGATAGTTAGATAAAATATATACACAAACAGGTTGACGGACTGTTGTTATTGATACATAGTGTAATGTAAAGTTACAGAAACAACAATCTGGTGGAAATGCTGAACACATGAACACAGATATAAATGAATTTGATGAATTTACTTTTTCAGTAATTAGGTCTCTGTTGGAAGCGAAATGTAGCTGGAGAATCTCGAGAATATTCCACAATTTCTGCAGTCAGTGCTTCTTCCTCTTCTTCTTCCTCTTCTTCCTCCTGTGTTGCAGCAGTTGTCATCCAGCTTATTGGTGTATTACCACCATCTTCTGATCCAGAATGCCCAATGACACTTCCTGGCACCTTATGAATAGATTCTACTTCTCGACCTCAGTTACATTTATTTCAATTTTCAATCAGCACAAGAGAAATTTGTATATAACATATAACATTATACATATATATTATACATTTTACAACATATAACATTTCCAACAAACAACTGACATCTAGGTGATTAAAACAAGATCACAGAAGGAATATAATTTAATTGGGTTGCATATACTCACTACATTTTTTGCTATTTCCCATTTTTTTCAGTGTGTGGGTGTTTCTGATGTCATTCCGGTGGTTGTGGATGTAAGAGAGGTAAACTGGGAAAGGCTTATATTCTCTAGAGGCAGAAGTAGCTCCAATATGATGGGAACCATCCTGGGTACAGTTTGGGGGGGGGGGGGGTTGAGTAGAGGGTCTTGGGGAGAAGTTTGACTGTCTAGTCTCAGGTTTAAGTAGTTGTAGATGGTTTAAAATGGACTCAGGTATGAGCCTAGTCAAAAGAGGTAGATGGGTTGATTGAAACCAGACTGGCCAGTTTTGCTGCGTTTGAGGTGGTTAATGAGCATGTCTGGGGAATGGATGGAAATATCAGACATAGTTGCATGTTGAGACTGCAGAGTGGAGCAGTGGTTAGCACTCTCGCCTCACAGCAAGAGGATTGCAGGTTCGAATCCGGCTTGGGACTGTTCTGTGTGGAGTTTACATGTTTTCAGCACAATATACATGAGAGAATATACACATCTATGTACACATCTATGTACACATAAAAAAGAGAATATACACATCTGTGTTCAAGTGTGAAGTATATACAGAGAATCTTGTTATAAACTAATCTAATTCTAAGAAATGTAAACATTATACACTATAATAATAGTAATAATAAGATAATAAAATAATAATAATAAAATAAAATGATATGATATAATGATATAGTATATAATGTAATGTTGTATAACATGACATGATATGTATGTGTACATGATATGTTTGTATGATACATATAATAAAATATATGTGGAAATAGATATATAGAGATATATAGAAAATGTTTGGAGAGTGATACTGTAAAGGATGGCATCTTGTGATGTAGTGACTAAATGTTCCAGCTGTGGAGTCAGTTGAATATGGTGGCTGAAAATGGTGAGACCAGAGTTGAATGAGGGTCAGATGGTGGTGCCAATTGTCTGAATTTCTGTAACGAGAAATGAGAAACAGAGTCACTATTAAGGTTTTAGGGCCTGAAATGTGAGAGGCTCGGATGAGTGGAAACCAAGGTGAGCCTCTGCAACTGCAGTATGTCTAGTCACTGTGACTGTACTTTATCTATGAAAGAAAAAAGAATGGCTGCTATGATGTCCGGGTACACTTTGCAGATGGTGGAGGAAGAAGAGAGGGATGAGATTTCGGGTGGCTGTGCAGCTGAGAACCAACTGCTTATGATGAGTCTCTTTTTTTCCTGAAAACTTCCTAGCAGCTACACAGGTTGGGCTGATTTTTATATGGCAAATGGTGGACTGGAGAATGGGCTGCAGATTGTGGCATGTGTAGGAGGAATCTGGCATAACCTGCAAACCTTGGTGAAAGCCATGTGTGAAACCTTGTTGTATGAGGAAGCAAACAAAGTGCTGGTCTGGGTGGTTCTTTAAGGTGGAAACTAGAGCATAAATGTTAATTGGCGTGTTGAGGTACGTAGAGAGGCTGTGCTTGGTTGGATTATGGGGAGAAGTCGGTCTGGCATTGGCCTGCCGCAGAAGAAGCAGGTATGGAGGAAACAGCAGCCTAAAGAGTTGCATCCTAAGTTGCTGAAATTATTGCAGACCATTCTTCCACCCTGGTAGAGGACCAGTCTTCCTCTCTTATCCATGCCTTTAGGAGGCATGCTACACAGCTGCACAGCTCTAAATTCAGTACAGAAAAAGCTGTGAAAATACGGTAAACAGTTTAGGATCTAGTGTTGTTATACTGCTGCAAGTGACCAGCAGCTTGAGATGAACATAATGTGTGCTAAGTGGAGAACATGTTACCACCAAACTGGGATGCATGTGCATGAGTTATTTTTGAAGCCTGGGGGAAAAAGAAGTAGAGAATGAGCTGTCTCTGGAATGGCTTTTTAAGTCCACTCTAAAATGTGCAGTTTTATCACACAGCACGATGCCACAGATGTCTCTATAGCATTGAGGGAGCGTTCAGTTGGCCTGCTGACTGCAGGAATGTCCACCGGCATTGTTGCCCGTGAACTGAATGTTCATTTCTCTACCATAAGCTGTCTCCAAAGGCATTTCTGAGAATTTGCAGTACATCCAACCGGCCGCACAACCGCAGACCATGAGTAACCACGCCAGCCCAGGACCTCCACATCCAGCATCATCAACTGCAAGATTGTTCGAGAACATCGAACCATCCGACCATCCACCTTCGTATGTGGAGGAGAGGAGTTGCACTGTGTGAAGCAAATGGTGGTCACACCAGATACTGACTGGTTCTCAGACACCCTATTCAGGGACTAACACTGTAAATGTCTCAGATAAAAGTTCACCTCACTAATACAGATTTAGACAAATTAATGAACCGTATTTGAGAGAAACAGGCCTTTTGTGTTCATAGAAAGTCTGAGATCTTTGACTTCAACAAATGAAAAATGGAAGCATAAACAAAAGTTTTATATGCGTTTTATTTTAGTTCAGTGTACATAAAGTATATAGAGACATGCACATGTTAACAATGAATCCTCTATGCATGCCAAAGTTAGTCACAGAGTTCCACAAGGTTCTGTGCTTGAACCAATTCTGTTCGCTTCATAAATGCTTCCTTTATGCAATGTTTTCAGAAAACACTCCATAAACTTTGATTGCAATCCAGATAATACCAATTATATCTATCGATGCATGCCTTAAGGACATAAAAACATAAATGACCTGCAGCTTCCTGACATTCAATTCAGACAAAAGGGAAGTTACTGTGCATGGCCCGAATACCAATTTATCAAATTATCTAATTATATAGTTACTTTAGATGGCATTGCCCTGACCTCGAGCACCACCGTAACCAATCTGGGAGTCGTCTTAGATCAGGACATGTCCTTTAACTCCCACATAAAACAAAATTCAAGGACTGCCTTCTTTTCATCTACATAAAAGTCCCCAAAAGTAGAATGGGAGCCAGAGCCCTCAGCTATGAAGCCCCTCTTCTGTGGACCTAGCTCCCAGTTTCAGTCTGGGAGGCAGACACCCTCCCCACATGTAAGAGTAGGCTTCAGGACATAAAGGACAAAGTTTGTCAATCTGTACAACAATCACGTTCATGTCCAAGATGGCAGCAGTACGTCTCTACCAGTCTCTACCTGTCTGTTTGTCTGCGTGACTGTTCAGGTGTTATCTGAGTGGCTTCTGTTATTTCTGACAATGCCAATTATGTGAGCTGTTCAGACCTTTAACCTCAGCTGTCCAGTTTATTAAAAGAAAGGAATGTTGCCTGGGCTCTGGACTCTCTCATTAAAGGGTTAAATCTGACTACTATCTTTCTAAAACTACTAGTAATTTAACTGATCCTCGGTAATTTAACTGATCAGATCAGAAATTTTAATTTAAATCTTCATTTGGAGATGCAGCCACAAACAAGTTTTCAGCCTGCATTGTGAAAGAGTCGGGTAATGTATCTGATAAATCTGCCATTCTTAACTGTTTTATGAACGTTTTGTTTCTTCAGTCTCCTTATTTGAGTCAGTACATCCAGGTCATCCAAATAAGCAGAGGACTAACTCTTCACCACCCCTAATTAACTCCAGGGCTCAACCATTCACTTTTACTCATTTTAATGTGACAGAGGTCCACAGAGCCTTAAAGACACTGGATGCAAACAAATCTATAGGTCCTGACAAGCTTGACCCCCACTTTCTCAAGCTGTTGACTTTATACCAGAACCTCTGACTCATATTTTCAAACCTACAATTTCCAGCAATGAAATTCCTCACATATGGAAATCTACAGTATGTTATGCCTATATTCTTCCTTTGCTGAAAGAATGGGATCCATCAGTAGTTAATAACAACAGGCTGATCTCTAAACCGAGTGTTTTAGCTGAAGTCCTTGAAAAGTGCTGGGTCTACTAGGACCACTTTTGTTCTATATATATTCTAACAATCTTTGTGATGATTTATCAAATGCTGCATTCCATTTTTATGCAGATGATACAGTTATCTATTGCTCATACCTCTCAGTAGTACAGACCCTTGAACTCCTACAGTCTGTCCTTCGTGTGGTTCAGTCCTGTTTAACTCAACTTGCATTGGTGTTAAATACAGACAGATTCAAAATGATGTTATTTTGTAATGGCAAAAATTACCATCTAATCTTCCTGAGGTCTGAACTCCTCAAGGGTTTTATATTGAACTGGTCCCAGCATAGAAGTATTTAGGTATCATTACTGATCAAAAATTGTCTTTGTCACGACTGGGAACAAAGCAGGAGTGGACTCAATCACAAGACTCCAGACAGGGACAGTTTTCAAAAGTCCAAATCAACAGGCTTAAAGGGGCAGGTCAAAAACAGCCAGAGGTTTGATACACTAAGATCATACACGAGAGCACTAGGAAAAACGCGGGTACGCAACTTACAAGAAGAGACGAACTGGCACAGGAGGAAGGGGAAGCACACATTATATACTAGTGAAGGGAGTGATTAACTATACACAGGTGGACACAATCAGGGCGGGGAGAAGATGACCAGAACCAGATGAATGGTGTTTAGAAACTAGGTCAGGAGGAGGTGCACAAAGGTGTGGATGGGAAGCATGCAAACCGGAAGTGATGTGATCTAAACTGAAACGGGAAGTAAATTACAAAATAAAACAGGCAGTGAGGAACACAGAACATGCAACATGCAACACTAAATGTTTAAGGCTTGACATTTGTTACAGAACACCCCTCTCTACGGACGGCTCCTGACGTCCCAGGGAGGTTGGGGTGAAGTCCGTTAAAGTCTCTGATTAATGTAGGGTCCATGATGTTTCTGGAGGGAATCCATGATCTCTCCTCTGGGCCATATCCCTCCCAGTCGACCAAGTACTGTTTTCCACGTCCACGGCGACGCACGTACAGCAGACGCTTCACTGTGAAGACTGGCCCCCCATCAACGATCCGAGGAGGCGGAGGCTTAGTAGCAGGGACCAGATGGCTGCTTCTCGCAGGCTTCAGGCGTCCGACGTGGAACGTGGGGTGGACTCTCATCGATCGGGGAAGCTGGAGCTTGCCAGTAACAGGGTTAATAACTTTTGAAATGGGAAACGGTCCTACAAACCTAGGAGCCAGCTTCCGGCACTATGTTCGAAGAGGCAGATCTCTGGTGGACAACCAGACCCTCTGACCAGGCTGGTACGCAGGGGCTGGCGTCCTCCGTCGATCTGCCATCTTCTTGTACCGTGCTGAGCTCCTTAGCAGCATCTGTCTGGCCCCCTTCCAGATGCGCTGGCACCGCCGGACCAGGGCTTGGGCCGACGGAATGCTCGACTCCTGCTCCTGGTCCGGGAATAGTGGAGGCTGGTATTCATAGGCACACTGGAAGGGGGAGAGACCAGAGGCAGAACAAGGCAGGGTGTTGTGAGCATACTCAATCCAGGTTAAATTTTTGCTCCAGGAGGCCGGGTTCTGCGCCACCAAGCACCTCAACCCGGTCTCCAGTTCCTGATTGAGTCTTTCTGTCTGGCCATTAGATTCAGGGTGGTGGCCAGAAGAAAGACTCACAGTGGCTCTAAGTAAGGAGCAAAACTCTCTCCAAAACCGAGAAATAAACTGTGGCCCCCGGTCCGACACCACATCCTTGGGGAAGCCATGGATGCGGAAAACCTGATTTAACATTACAACTGCTGTCTCCTTAGCGGAGGGCAGCTTAGGTAAGGCTATAAAATGGACCATCTTAGAAAACTGGTCCACAACAGTCAGTACAGTGGTGTTACCATCGGAGGGAGGTAAACCTGTGACGAAGTCCAGAGAGATGTCGGACCAGGGGCGATGAGGCACAGGGAGTGGTTGAAGAAGACCAGGAGGAGGCTGGTGAGAGGACTTGCTTTGGGCGCAGATGGACCAGGCAGAGACGTATTCTTTAATGTCTCTTTCCGTACCCGGCCACCAAAAGCGCTGACGAGTGATGAACAAGGTGCGTCGGGCTCCGGGGTGACAGGAAACCTTAGAAGTGTGGGCCCAGTGAATGACCTGTGGACGCAAGCTTACAGGCACAAAGAGTCTGTTATTGGGGCACCCTGGAGGTGCTGCTAGGTTACCCAGGGCCTGCCTCACCTTCTTCTCGATGTCCCACGTCACCGCCTCCACCACACAGGAGGGGGGCAGGACGGTGGAGGGAGCCCTGGGGGTGTCAGCAGCGTCAAATAGCCTGGAGAGAGCATCAGGCTTGCCGTTCTTAGACCCTGGTCTATATGAAAGGTTAAACTGGAACCGATTGAAAAATAGTGACCATCTAGCCTGTCGGGAGTTTAAGCGTTTAGCTGACCTGATATAGTCGAGGTTTGTGGTCAGTCAACACGAGGAAGGGTTGCTCTTCTCCCTCCAGCCAATGGCACCACTCCTCCAACGCTGCCTTGACTGCCAGTAGCTCGTGGTTTCCAATGTCATAGTTTCTCTCAGCGGGGGATAGTCTTCTTGAGAAGAAAGCACAAGGGTGAAGTTTGTTATCTTTCACTGCTCGTTGTGAGAGGACAGCCCCAATGCCAGTATCTGAGGCGTCCAACGCCACGAGTTGGCGGCTTGAGTCAGGCAGTGTGAGGATGGGAGCAGAACAAAAGGCCCTTTTTAGGAGATTGAAAGCGTTATCTGCCTCGGTGGACCACAAAAACCTGGCCTTGGGTGATGTCAGAGCATGTAGTGGAGCAGCAATGGAGCTATAGTTTCAAATGAAACGGCGGTAGAAGTTGGCGTACCCCAAGAACCTCTGCACCATCTTGCGGTTGCTCGGGGTCGGCCAATCAGCCACCGCACTGACTTTAGATGGGTCCATCTGCATGTGAGCAGGCGACACCACAAAGCCTTGGAAGGAAGCAGAAGAGGCGTGAAATTCACATTTTTCAGCCTTAACATATAGTTGATTGTCCAGAAGTCTCTGGAGGACCTTACGGACATGACCAATGTGAGACTGCTCATCTGGAGAAAAGATCAGAATATCGTCCAGGTAAACAAATACAAAGTGGTTGAGCATGTCTCGGAGTGTATCATTAACAAACGACTGGAAAACGGCTGGCGCGTTGGTAAGACCAAAGGGCATCACGGGGTACTCGTAATGCCCGCTGGGTGTGTTAAAAGCCGTCTTCCACTCGTCCCCCTCCCTTATTCTGACCAAGTGGTAAGCGTTTCTGAGGTCCAGCTTGGTGAAAATTTTGGAGCCCTTAAGGAGCTCAAAGGCAGATGAGATCAGAGGGAGGGGGTACCTGTTCTCTACTGTTATTTTCGTTGAGACCCCGATAGTCAATACAGGGGCGCAGAGAATTGTCCTTCTTTTCCACAAAAAAGAACTCCGTCCCCGCCGGGGAGGAGGAGGGGCGGATGATTCCGGCAGCCAGGGAGGCGTCGATGTACTCCCTCATGGCTCCTCGCTCCGGAGCTGAGAGGGAGTACAATCTTCCCCGTGGAGGTGAGGTCCCTGGAAGCAGGTCAATACTGCAGTCATAGGGTCTATGTGGTGGAAGAGAGGTGGCTCTGGTTTTGTTAAAGACCTCATGCAGGTCCAGGTAACACGCTGGAACACCTGTCAGATCCGTGACGTCGACACCCCCTTGTGGTGATGGCGAAGGTGCAATTCCTCGTTCCGCTGCTAGAGGCGCCAAAAGAAGAAGAAGAAGAAGAAGAAGAAGATCTACCTTTATTAGTCCCACAATGGGGAAATTCAATTTACACTCTGTTAAACTCATACATGGTACATGCAGACCTGAAACACACATACATGCATTAATGGAGAGATGTCAGAGTGAGGGGGCTGCTCCTGACAAGCGCCCCGAGCAGTTGGGGGTTTGGTGCCTTGCTCAGGGGCACCTCGGCAGTGCCCAAGAGGTAAACTGGCACCTCTCCAGCTACCAGTTCACACTCAGTTTTTGGTCCATGTCGGGACTTGAACCGGTGACCCTCCGGTTCCCAAGCCAACTCCCTACAGACTGAGCTACTGCCGCCCCCAAAAGTCTGTCAAGTGGTTTCACAGAAGGAACAGATAATAGGCATGTTATTTTACAATCCCTCCCCCAGCTCAGAATCTCCCCAGTAGACCAGTCCAAATGAGGATTGTGTCTCTTAAGCCATGGCAAACCCAATATCACGGGGTGAGAGGATGATTCAAAGATGTGGAAGCTCAGGGTTTCAGAATGGTTACCCGCTGTGACCAAATGTACCGGAGAGGTGCGATGAGTGACCCGGCAAAGGAGCCGCCCGTCCAGGGCGTTTGCCTCTAATGGCGTCTCGAGCAGGATGTGTTGAAGTCCGAGCGCCTCCACCAGGTGACCACTGATAAAATCTTCATCTGACCTGGAATCCACCAAAGCTGGGTAACACATGGAATGCATTGGAGAGGAGATCAGAGTCTGTAAGAGAGGTCGAGAGGAAAAGTTTACAACAGAAGTTTGGCTCACCAGTATCCTCTCAATTACTGGTGAGCCCTTTCTTTTACCGGGCAGGAAGCCAGGAAGTGTCCCTGTTGACCACAGTAAATACACCTCCCCTCCCGAAGGGGGCGCTGGCGTTCTTCTGGAGACAATTTAGCTCTACCTACTTGCATAGGCTCACCCCCCCCCCCATCCGCCCCAGCAGGAGAAGGCGGAGAGCCCCCGGAAGTGATCTGAGGAGGATGATGCCAGGCAGGATGCTGAATGGAAGACTGCCTTGTCTGGGCGGGAGGAGGAACTGCCGCTCGACGTCTCTCTTTCTCTCTCTCTCTCTCTCACAGTCTGTTGTCGATTCTAATGGCCAATGCGAGGACGGCATCCGGGTCGGCGGGGAGGTCCAGCGGCACCAGCTGGTCTTTGACTGGGTCGGAAAGTCCATGCAAAAGAAGAAGAAGAAGAAGAAGATCTACCTTTATTAGTCCCACAATGGGGAAATTCAATTTACACTCTGTTAAACTCATACATGGTACATGCTGACCTGAAACACACATACATGCATTAATGGAGAGACGTCAGAGTGAGGGGGCTGCTCCTGACAAGCGCCCCGAGCAGTTGGGGGTTTGGTGCCTTGCTCAGGGGCACCTCGGCAGTGCCCAAGAGGTAAACTGGCACCTCTCCAGCTACCAGTTCACACTCAGTTTTTGGTCCATGTCGGGACTTGAACCGGTGACCCTCCGGTTCCCAAGCCAACTCCCTACAGACTGAGCTACTGCCGCCCCAAAAAGGTGTCCATAAGCGAGGCGTCGTTCCAGCCGCTATCCGCAGCTAATGTGCGAAACTCAATCGCGTAATCGGCGACCCATCTTTTCCCCTGGCGCAGCCCTACTAGTGCCAGAGCGGCTTCGCGGCCGGGAGTTGTGTGATCAAATATTTTACGTAGGGTATCGGTGAAGAGGTTAAGCGAGAAAAAAACTGGAGAATTCCTCGCCCACTCTGCAGTAGCCCAAGCCTCTGCCCTGCCCGAAAGGTGGGTAATAATAAATGCCACCTTTGCTTTCCCAGCTGACGGAGTTTCCGTAGTGTAGTGGTTATCACATTCGCCTCACACGCGAAAGGTCCCCGGTTCGAAACCAGGCCGAAACAGTTTGGGGGCAGCAGTAAGTCTGTAAGGACTTGGGTTAGGACGCGGACGTCACGGGTTCAAGACCCCCATGGACCAAGACCAACTGGTTGCTGGAGAGGTGCCAGTTTACCTCTTGGGCACCGCCGAGGTGCCCCTGAGCAAGGCACCGAACCCCCAACTGCTCTGGGCGCTTGTCAGGAGCAGCCCCATCACTCTGACATCTCTCCATTGACACATGTATATGTACTGTGTGTGAAAAACAAGAGTGTAAAACTGAATTTCCCCACTGTGGGACTAATAAAGGAATATCTTTCTTTCTTTCTTTTCTTTCTGCTCGTTCTGAGGGAAACTGGGCTGCCTGCAGTTCAAAATGAAGGCTGCATTGCACCACGAAAGAGCGACAGTTGTCAGAGTCGCCCAAAAAACGCTCTGGTTTGGCGAGATGACGGGAACTAGAGAGTACCGTGATAGGCGGAACCGGAGCTGGCATCTCGGGGAGCGGTGCCGCTACTATCGGAGTTACGGTGGTTTCCGCGCTGGAATGCGGTGGATCTTTCAAAATACTCATCAGAGCCTGCATCTGGTTTCCCAGCTGATTTTTCTGATCACCTATAGTGGCCCGGAAATTCTCCTGGTGTTCGGAGAGTTGCTAAATGCCAAGACAGGCAGCGGACAATTGTTCTTCCTGTTGGTTCAGGTGCTTCCCCTGAGCGCAGATCGCGGAGCGGACCGGGTCTCAGTCTGCTGAGTCCATGTTGTGGCCAGGTCGTACTGTCATGACTGGGAACAAAGCAAGAGTGGACTCAATCACAAGACTCCAGACAGGGACAGTTTTCAAAAATCAGCGTCTTTAATACGAAACGGGTCGGTACACAGTAGAGCAGATAAACAATACAAGTCCAAATCAACAGGCTTAAAGGGGCAGGTCAAAAACAGGCAGAGGTTCGATACACTAAGATCATACACGAGAGCACTAGGAAAAACGCGGTTACGCAACTTACAAGAAGAGACGAACTGGCACAGGAGGAAGGGGAAGCACACATTATATACTAGTGAAAGGAGTGATTAACTATACACAAGTGAACACAATCAGGGCGGGGAGAAGATGACCAGAACCAGATGAATGGTGTTTAGAAACTAGGTCAGGAAGAGGTGCACAATGGTGTGGGCGGGAAGCATGCAAACCGGAAGTGACGTGATCTAAACTGAAATGGGAAGTAAATTACAAAATAAAACAGGAAGTGAGGAACACAGGACATGCAACATGCAACACTAAATGTTTAAGGCTTGACATTTGTTACAGTCTTTCAAATCACACATTGAAAATCTGGTTTCCAAGCTGAAACTCTCCCTCCAGGCAAGGAAACATTTGACTTTTTACCTTCATTGGATTATAGTGGAAATGTACAGATTTACTTTTTACATTTATTGGATAACAGTGATCAGCCTCATGTGAATGCACCTGACCAAGCCAAAGAAGCTGGATACTGTATACCATTGTGCATTACGTTTTATTATTGGCTGTGGAAATCAGATACTCCTGTATGTGACTGCTAAATGGTCATCTCTGTATGTCAGCAGACTTTCATACTGGTTGGCTTTTATACAGTCTCCTCCAAAATGATTAATTAAGTGGAACAGTGAGGCCAAGTTTTTTTATTTCTGTTGGACAATGAAAACATTTAGGTTTTTCATTACAGCTCTCACAATGTTTCTGTCATCAACTGCTGATGTTTTTCTTGGTCTACCGGTTCCACGTCTGCGGCTCAGTACACCAGTGGTTTCTTTCTTCTTCAGGACGTCAATCCCAGTTCTTTGGTCTGTTATTTCTTTATGGTAGACCACTGCTATGTATACTAGACCACTACTTTGTAGGTGCAGTTCTGAGGTCTGACTCTGGTGGACTGTTTTTATGTTAAATTATTGATTTTTTAAATCAGTAGTTGTGTAATAAGCAGGAAAATGTCCAGCTTGTACGGATGCAAGGCATCGCCCTGTCGAGGGTTTATTTCACAGCAATGATTGGCTCGGTGTACATTATCCCTGACTTAAACATTGAAGCATGATGATAATTCATCATGTGTTGAAAAGTCCAACATTAAAACAACATTGTGGTATCAACCTTGATCCAGTTCATCGTTGGTTCAACATTGATCTATGATGATGATCAATGATCTTGTTTTTTTCAATGAGTTACTGCTGCATTTTGGTCAGTGATTTTTATTCTTGTCATTGGATCTTCAAAAAGGAGTCATGGTGATCCATCAGTCTTCCAGAAAGTCTTCCACCAGTTTGTTGACTTCATCAGAGTGAGTCAGGTGGATAAAGTGTGAACCACCAGGAAACAGGTGAAATCTAGATTTTGGACAAAAAAGAGGGTATAGTGTACACGTCATGTTGTTTCTTGAATTTGAGGTAACTGTCATATTTGTGTGTGTGTGTGTGTGTGTGTGTGTGTGTGTGTGTGTGTGTGTGTGTGTGTTCTCACCGTGATCCCTTGATGTGTTTAAAGAGGCACTCTGCATGGTAGAGGGGACAAACGTCGTCGTTGTCTCCATTAACAATAAGGGTTGGACATCTGATTAGGGGCAGAAGCTCCAGGCAGATACTCCCTGACCAGAGGACATTTAAGTCAATATTTTGTCTTTTCAGCTGACATTTATTAGAACATAACACCATTAAAGAGAACCTCAAATTTAGTCTCCTGTTCCCTGTGTATAAAAGTAGTAGATTTGGTGGCAGAAACAAATATCTTCCATCCTAGATTCCATCAGTTCTGTGTTTTCTACTACACATCCACTCTGCAAAACGCTGCAAACTGACCAACCCAGTATCACACCAAAGCATTTAAGAGACCCGTCTGTCCATCAGAGGATAGCGTGTCGCGTTTATCCTCGCAGAGACGTTAAAATATCAGGCCTGTATGACCCTACGTTACCAGCAGGGGGCCACAAAGCCACTGACTTAGGTTCATGCAAGAATACCACTCATTTAGGTTAAGGCAACAAAACCACTTAGTTAGGTTAAAGGGAAAACTTCATGGTTGGACTTAAAATAAGCAAGTAGATAAAAAAAAAAGCATGTACAAACAACACATAATGTCAGTAAGGGAAACATCATGTGATAAACATCACTGACGTAACTTGCAAAACAAAACACCGGCTTCGAACCAAAGAACGAACTGTACATTGATAAGAAGTGAAAGTCAATTGTTCGTTCCAGTGTGATGTCAGCGCTCAGCAGCAGAGGTACACCTCTGCCATTCTGGACTGAAAGCAACTACAGGACACCGGTAAAATGTCTGCCTATAAAAGTAAAACTGTATTATTTCTATTCTCTGGTCACATATTTAATGTCTCTACTGGCTTGAAAGTCTTGTTGTGACGACATCTGCCTGTTTTAAGTTATGTAATGTATTGTCTTTTTCTCATGATCATTTCATTCTTTCCATTTCCTGTTTTATTTTGATATTACTAACCTCCCTCTCGTTTCAGATCACTGCACTTCCTGCCCTCATGTGTTCCACGCCCATTGACCCACTTTCCTGCTCTGCATGGGTGTTCTGAGTTGTCTGGTCCCGCCCCTGATTGTGTCCACCTGTGAAGCGTTCAATCACTCCTCTTGTATATAATGTGTCTGCTCCCTTCCTCATGTTGCCAGATTGTATTTGAGCCTCATGGTGAAAGTCTTTCTCGCGTTCCTCTCTTGTGCTTGCTTCCTCGTGTTTTTTGACCCTCCGCTCGTTTTTGACTCAGCCTCTTGCCTAGCGTTTTTGTACTTGTTTGCATATTGGAGTGCCTTCTTGTGTATCGAACCTTTTTGTATTAAACCTGTTTTTGACCTTGCATTAAGTCGAGCGTTTGAGTCCTGTTTCCTACTGACCCGGGTATTACACTTGTTTGTTGGGCTCATCCACCTCTCTACTATAAGTGGTCTTTCTTACTTTATATACTACGTAACTAGCTCTTAAGTTAGACCTCCGTCACTACATGCAGGTGTGTAATATTCATGTCTCAATGACACTTGTGACACTGACACACTTTCTTCTGGTTGACAGACGGGTCTATGACCTGCTTTGCTGTGAGCCTGGGCTGAACTCACAGTAATTATATATAATCAATACTTCACAAACATCATCAATACAACAACTTCTTTTATAACTGCATTGTGTCTGAGCATTTCCTCTCCATATCTTGTTTTAATTCTATCTGAAGTTTCAGATTCACTTGTGTAATGAGTCTGTAATAACATGGATTCAGTACCTTGTGGTCTTTCTGCAAACTTGTTAGATGCTTCCAAGAAGGCTCCCCAGGTTCTAACAAACCCTTCCAGTCCATAAACTGCTATCAAAGAGTCCTTCAACCTCGAGGGTGGAGAGCTCCGTATGTTATCACGGATTCCTAGGTGTTCCCACAGAAAGCCATGCACACACAAGGACACACAATACACAGTTAATAAAAGATTACACCATGCACAGGTCACATAGTTCACACAGTCTGGGACTACAATGGCGGATTACTTTCATTAACAATGACATCCTGCTCGGTCATTATGGGACTGGCTCCCAGTACAACCATCTGGTGGATCACATCAGGGTTTTTTGCTGCTGCAATCAGAGCGCTGGTTCCACCAGCACTCCAACCCAACAGAGAGAACCTGTCAAAGCCCAGAGCCTGTCAATAAAATGAGAAATAGGTTTAGGAAAAGATCAGGGCTTGAGTTTCAATAAGCGCTGTAACTTAAGTATGGAAGATTCATGACAAATAAATCAACTTTGAGGTTTACCCGGTCTCCTGGGTGAAAGTCCTGTGTTTTTTGAGCCACTCATCCACCCAGACCTCCTCCCTTTGTGGCATTCACTGCTATTTATAGTTCCTGGTTAACAATTACAGTAGACAGGAACTGATTTTGTGCTGACCATCATGACAAAAATGTGAGATTTGTGTCCATGTTCACAAATCACTACTTGATATTCTGTGACTATTTCATGAACAGCACAGATCAGAGGAGGAGTTTTGAGGTATAATTTGTACTTTAACGTTTAGTTTAATAGTTTCTATTATTAATTTTCCCCTCATCAATCTACAATCAATACACCAGACTGACAAAGCAGAAACTTTTTTATTAGAATTCATTCCAAAGGAAAAACTGAGGTCCAGATCTGGGGAAGGCTACAAAAGATTTCTGCTGCATTGAAGGTCCCCAGGAGCACAGTGGCCTCCATAATTCTTAAATGAAGAAGTCTGGATCAACCAGAGAGCTGACCACCCAGCCAAACAGCAATCGGGGTAGAAGGGCCTTGGTAAGAGAGGTGACCGAGAACCTGATGGTCACTCTGGCTGAGCTCCAGAGATCCTGAGTGGAGATGGGAGAAACCTCCAGAAGGACTACCATCACTGCAACACTCCACCGATCTGGGCTTTATGGCAGAGGGACCAGACAGAATCCTCTCCTCAGTGAAAGACACATGAAATCACCTAAAGGACACTCAGACTGGGAGAAACAAGATTCTCTGGTCTGATGAAACCAAGACTCAACTCTGTGGTCTCTAAGACTTATGTCTGGAGGAAACCAGGCACAGCTCATCACCTGCCCAACACCATCCCAGCGGTGAAACATGGTGGTGGCAGCATCAGGCTTTGGGGGTGTTTTTCAGTGGCAGGAACTGGGGAACTGGTCAGGGTTGAGCAAAGTACAGATATATACTTAATGAAAACCTGGTCCAGGACACTGAAAATGTCCCCCGACGGTCCCCATCCAACCTGACAGAGCTTGAGAGGATCTGCATCCAGGTGTTCAAAGCTTGTTGTGTAATAACCAAGAAGACTCAACGCTGTAAACGCTGCCAAAGGTGCTTCACCTCCTAAAGGTGCTTCACCTCCTAAAGGTGCTTGAACTTCTTTCCTCTTTTTTAATTACAATTTACTGGGGGCGGCAGTAGCTCAGTCTGTAGGGAGTTGGCTTGGGAACCGGAGGGTCACCGGTTCAAGTCCCGACATGGACCAAAAACTGAGTGTGAACTGGTAGCTGGAGAGGTGCCAGTTTACCTCTTGGGCACTGCCGAGGTGCCCCTGAGCAAGGCACCAAACCCCCAACTGCTCGGGGCGCTTGTCTGGAGCAGCCCCCTCACTCTGACATCTCTCCATTACTGCATGTGTGTGTGTTTGTGTGCATGTACCATGTATAAGTTAAACAGAGTGTAAATTGAATTTCCCCACTGTGGGACTAATAAAGGTAATCTTCTTCTTCTTCTTCTTAAACATCAAAATGGACGACAATTTATTGATCCATGCTCTCAGATTTACAGACCCATGTTCCTTGTTCAGGACCCCTTGGGGGGAACAATTATTATCATCCATGGCTGATCAACTGACCTTCATCAGATCCACTCCGTCCTGTGCATCTCTCTCAAAGAAGTCAGGGGGGAAGTCTCTGGTTGGGGGTCTGGATCGTCCATAACCACGGGGATCCCAGGCCACTAGAGTAAAACGTTCCTTACTCAGCGACTCTTTCTGAGGTCCAAAATGAGTCTGACTGCATCCTGTGGTGTCAGAGACAGAAAAGGTTTTCACACATAAAGGACATGAGGCAGAGCTACAGGGTGTGAGAGATCCAGCCAGAAAGTCTCCTCTCCACCATTAAGAAGAGATGTGTTGTTGTATTTACCCAGAGCACCAGGAAACAACAGCACAGCGTGTTTCCCTCTGCCTATCTGCTCATAGTACAGATCCACTCCATTAACATGCTTTTTGCCTGAGACCACCGAAGAGCTGCAGGAAACAGGTAATAGTGATGGATAAGAGGAGAATATTTCTGCCCAGTGAAAAACATCACAGCCAAACCAAACATGACAAGAATCACAGCCATAATAACATTACAACACTGTGTTGTTCTTTGGCCTTCAAAAAGTAGATCAGTGGTTGTGATGCTCAACACCATGGTCTCCATTACCCTCAATGACAGCTTCTTGTCATTTTCACTGAATCTTGATGTCTGACATTGTGTTATTGGTCTCTGGTCTAAGTTGTGCATTGTTACAGCTGTGTTGCCTCTGCCTCCTGGAAATGTGATGGTATTTTTTTCTCTGGTTTGTCAGTTTGCATCACCAGGTCACTTTCACCCAGAAGACAGATGTTTGTGTCCTGGTTGAAACCACAACCAAGAGTTTTTATTTGTCAGTTATCTTCCATACTTCAGCATTTCTGGTGTTATTTAATCTCAAACTGTGATCTTTTCTTAAACCTCATTGAGTGATTTGTTTCCTAGACCTGACCAAGTTATTCTATTCCTAAACCTAACTGAGTAGTTTTATTTTGAAAATACTGGAGTGGACATTAACACATGTATCATGTGTTGCTGGACATTTGTAGGAAAATACATGAAAAATCCATTTCTGAAAGTCAAGTGGAGCATCATGAAAAACAAAAGGGAAATTAGTGTCTATGTACATGATTACATTTCCTGCCGTGAGACTGCGTTGTACCTGCTGTTAATACTAGTGCTGGTACTACTAGTAATCCCATGGTCCCAAATGTTGGTATATTAACCTATTATACCATAATAACAGTACATGGTTTTCATTTTTCTTTTCTTTTCCACAGTTTTGTTCTTAGTGAGGGTTGCAGGGTTCAAGTCCAGAGTTGAACATACATGTTAAGTCAAAAGTAGAGTTAAGTCATGAGAGGGTTTTCTAGTTCTAGTTGTTTTAATTTCGTAACTATAACATAATTTAATACCAATAGCAGTCATGCACCATAACCCAAAACATCTAAAATAGTTCTTGTAGTCTACCAGGTGAGGGCAGCGCTGAGTTGAAAGGTCAGGTAGATGATGATCAGATAAATTGAAGGAGGCTGCGTTCACTTTGGTTTGATACAGCTGAGACAAAGAAGTCTTTGCAGCAGGGTGACATCGGTGTGGAGGCTACAGAGACGCTATTGGTATGACCGTTTAATTTATTTAATGCATACGATGTTTGATTTGACCGACTCTTAACCGGAGAGTATTAATCGTATGTTTAACTTAACAGTGCGTCCGTATCTTTATGTGCCATCATGCGCTGCATTGAATTTGTTTGTCAGCGTGTGTTGCGCAATAGTTTCACATGGTGTTGATGTAGTGTTGAATAGTAAGAGCGGACACTGTGTTTAATTAAAAGAAATGTTAAAGGTGCTTGCGCACATTCATATGCTTTTGATTTAATGTGGTTGTTTAATTATTGAGTGTGCGACGGTGCGCAAACGTAATGTTTAATATTTAATTACGAGTAAAATGTATTTGTTTATTCCATACCATTTATAGTATTGGAAAATTTGAAATACTGCAGTTTCAGTTGAGTATTTGAAACATATATTAGCAAATAAATCCAAATAGTATTTAACTTGAATTTGTTATTTAAA
The DNA here is from genome assembly GCA_947000775.1 of Pterois miles. NCBI lineage: Eukaryota > Metazoa > Chordata > Actinopteri > Perciformes > Scorpaenidae > Pterois > Pterois miles. Next base: position 694,671 of record CAMQGK010000149.1, on the reverse strand, counting down.
ATATAGTGCTTTAAAAAGTAAAAGAAGGTTAAATTAATGAAAATGAAGTTGCTAAGGGAAATATTTAGAAAAGTTATTGTTGCATTTAAGTTATGAAGTTGTTTATTTCATTTTGATTGTGCAATAACTAACATTGTTTTTTGTGTGTTTAAAGGTTATCAACCTAAACTAAGCTACACTCCTGAACTACACTACTAAGCTACAATTCTGAACTACACTTCTGAGCTACAATTCTAAGCTATACTACTAAACTACAACTACAAAGACAACTGCCATTACAGTGTACAGTACAGTGTGAACAAATCTTGTGAAATAAAAGCAAAAGAAGAGCTGAGTTGCCCACAGCGTCCTCTGTTTACACCTCCAAGCCCTTTTCAAGTTTGGCAGAACTGATGTCAAAGCCCAGAGAACTTGACAATACACATTTATGTAAAAATCAAACAGAAAACACTTACCAGTACGGCTGGGTCGCTGTCACGACTCTCTTAATGTCACTTCTGCATTTAAAGAAACGCCTTCCGAGTAAAAACGCCATTTCTCAGATGTCCGAACACACAGAGTAGTTATCTTCTTCTTTAGATGGTTCACGTTGGAATAAAGTCTCTTTCTGAAGGAAAACCATGTAATCCTGCACTGCCTGCAGTCAGTCTGGCACAGCCCATGGTGTCTTTATTAACAAGGAGTGGGTGGGAGAAGTCAAACATTTGACTTTGCCTACAGCACATTGAGCTGCTCAAGTTCAAGAATTTTACAGCTAGAATAAGAAGTGGTATCATATGAAACTAGAAAAAGTAAAGCATCCAATAGTACCAAACCATGTTATACTAGCTTGTAGTGAAGGAGGATGAGTAATGCTCCAAACTTTCACTAAATGTTGGCGAGGAAAAACTATTATGGCCATTTTCAAAGGGGTCCGTTGACCTCTGACCTCCAGATGTGTGAATGTAAATGGGTTCTCTGGGTCCCCACCAGTCTCCCCTTTACAGACATGCCCACTTTATGATAGTCCCAGTCAGTCTGGATCAAGTCATAGTCAAGTCAGCACTCTGACAGCTGTTGTTGCCTGTTGGACTGCAGTTTACTTCATAACTGTCATAACCGACAGTTATGATTGGGTTTTTTTATGCTAACTGCAGTACCTGTGAGGGTTTCTGGACAGTTCTTGTCATTGTTTTGTGCTGTTAATTGATTTAAAATAATACACACACACACACACACACACACACACACACACACACACACACAATATATATATATATATATATATATATATATATATAAATGTCCCTCTGATCCTCGTGGGGTGGTATCTGTGGCATCCTCAAGTCCTCTACCAGAGCCCTGGTGGTTTGAGGGTTCTGCGTAGTATCTTAGCTGTTCCCAGGACTGTGTTCTTGTGGACTGAGGCTTCAGATGCTGTTCCTGGGATCTGGTGAAGCTACTTTTAATTTGCGATTAATCCATATTAAATATTTTGATCAACTGACAGACCTAGTTAAAAATAAACATAGTTACGATTATTTTGGAAGATTGTAAAACATTATATGAACAATATTCATGAGGTGGTCATTTGTGCTGTAGGGCCTCCATCCAAATGTTGATACCAGCAAGTCATATTTGTCTGCAGCAATAGTCATTTAAACATCTAGACTACAACACAGTCCTAGAATGTGTGATGACTGTTGAATATTCCTACTTTGGACTCCAGTAACACTGTTGTCTGTGCACATGCACCGAACAGCAGTTTGGAGTATTTGGCCTTCTTGGAGACCCTGAATGGAGTCCTGTATGGGGCTCCAGTAGGGGACTACATAGTTCTGCTGGGAGACTTCAACATGCATGTAAGCAATGATGGAAGCACCTGGAGAGGCGTGATTGAGAGGAATGGCCTCCCTGATCTAAATCTAAGCAGTTGTTTGTTATCAGACTTCTGTGCTAGTCACTTGGGTGAAGAGAGGGGCGGAGCTGTCAACTGATCACCATCTGGTGGTGAGTTGGGTGAAAGGGTGGGGGAAGACTTTGGACAGACATTGTAAACCTAAACTAATCTGGAGGAGGCCCCTTTCTGAGGGATCGTCAACTCAAACCTCTGGCAGAGCTTTTCTGGCATCCCTGTTGAGGCTGGGGCCATTGAACCTGAGAGGACAAAGTTCAAAGCTTCTATTGCTAAGGTTATGGTGGTGAGCGGTGGGCTAAGGGTCTTATGTGCCTCAAGCAGCGTTAACCCTCAGTGGACACCGGTGGTCAGGGAAGCCGTCTGCCTGAAGAAGGAGTCCTTCTGGTATTTGTTATCTCGGAGGCAGTTGCAAGTTACCCACAGGCCTGTAGGGCGGCAGCCGCTGCCGTGAAGGAGGAAAAGCAATGGGTGTGGGAGGAGCTTGGAGCAGCCATGGAGAAGGACTTATGGTTGGCAGCAAGGTGCTTCTGGAAAAACATCCGGCACCTCAGGAGAGGAAAACAGGGAACCCTCCAAGCTGTGTAAAGTAAGGATGGGACACTGTTGACCTCAACTGATGAGGTAATTGGGTGATGGAAGGAGTACTTTGAGGAACTCCTGAACGCGAGTAATATGCCCTCTATTGTCGAGGCAGAGCTGGAAGCTGATGGGGGTCATCGTCAGTTTCCTTAGTGGAAGTCACAGAGGTAATCAAACAACTCCACAGTGGCAAAGCCCCAGGGATTGATGAGATCCATCCAGAAATGTTGAGGGCTTTGGGTGTGGAGGGGTTGTCATGGATGATGCTTCTCTTCAACATTGTGTGAAAGGCGGGGACAGTGCCTACGTAGTGGCAGACCGGGGTGATGGTCCCCCTCTTCAAAAAGGGGGACCAGAGAGTGTGTGCCAATTACAGGGTTATCACATTACTCAGCATCCCTGGTAAATTCTATTCAATGCTGCTGCAAAGGAGCCGATTGTCAAACTTTGGACTGAAGAGGAACAATGCAGATTTTGTCCTGGTTGTGGAACAACGGACCAGCTCTTCACTGTCACAAGGATCCTGGAGGGAGTCTGGGAATATGCCGATCCTGTCTCCATGTCTTTTGTGGACTTGGTGAAGGCGTATGATGATAACATGCTGTTTGGAGTGGTTTTCAGTATAATGAATGCTGAAAAGAAGTGCCCAGTATGTTTTCTACCACCCCTGCTGTGGGAGGTGGTGCGGGAGTTTGGGGTAAGGGGGTCACTTCTCAGGGCCATCCAGTCTCTCCCAAGTGCCATTTACTCCCATTTACTACTTTCTTTACTCCCAAAGTGAGAGCTCTTTTTGGGTTCTCGGCAGTAAGTCAGACTCGTTTCCGGTGGGGGATGGCCTTGCACTTGGTCACCAATCTTATTTGTTATATTTATGGACAGGATATCGAGTTGTAGTAGGGAGGATGTTTTGCAGATCATTGTGCTGAACATCTCAATGCTACTTTTTGCAGATGATGTGGGCCTGTTGGCATCATCACTCAGTGACCTCCAGCACATACTGGATCAATTTGCAAAAAATGTAAAATGTAATGTATAATGTAAAATTAGCAATTGCCATTTAATTTGATACCTATTTTGTTTATTCACTAACAACAAAAATAGACAAAAAAGGCATCAAGTGTAATGTCAACATGCCACCAAGCACTGCCGTTGCCCCAGAGCTGGAGTTGTTGTTCTTAAGTTTGCTGATATCAGCTAACTAGGTCTAAACTGTCTAAAGACAGCAACAGAAATTTTGTTCAACAAACAATCACCAAACAAGTAACTGCCACCCCACACTTATGCTATGGTACTGTTAAGGCCTTGACCTAATTTTGGGTATGTCTGAGAAATCAACCCTGTGTAACGGCAACAACAAAAGGTTTACTCAACAAACAAATTAAACATCTGACTCTGACACAATAAAGCTTGACGAAGCAGACCAAAAATACACAGAGGTAGGCTATTTACCTTCTGAAGGTTACAATATCTTAAGGCAAGACCATCGCCTGTCGAGGTGATATTTACACTGAAAGTCGGTCGGCTCTACGCTCTGTAGTCTGACTGTTTAGGTTAGTTTGTCATGTATCTTAGTAGTAAACTAAAGCTGGCAGTAGGCTCTGTAGTCTGACTGTTAGGTTAGTTTGTCATGTATCTTAGTAGTAAACTAAAGCTGGCAGTAGGCTCTGTAGTCTGACTGTTGAGGTTAGTTTGTCATGTATCTTAGTAGTAAACTAAAGCTGGCAGTAGGCTCTGTAGTCTGACTGTTTAGGTTAGTTTGTCATGTATCTCAGTAGTAAACTAAAGCTGGCAGTAGACTCTGTAGTCTGACTGTTTAAGATAAGATAAGATATAAGATAAGATATTCCTTTATTAGTCCCACAGTGGGGAAATTTACCCATTACAGCAGCAAGTGGATAGTGCAATAGAAGATAAGCATAGATTTAAAAACAATATTCATACAAATAAAAAAGTAATAATTTAGTATATACATAATAGAAAAAGAAAAGAAAAATAAGAAAAATAAAAATAAAGCCAGAAGTATGTCCATTTATATCAATAAATAATTGTCCGGTTCCTATAATTCAAGCAGATGACATAGTTGCACATTAGTCCTTATTGCACGTATGTCCGGTGAGTTTGTTGTGAATGTGACTGTGATTGTGGTCTACTGGGAGCAGTGCTGGTTGTGAATGTGTATGTGGTTTACTGGGAGCAGTGCTGGTTGTGGAGTCTAACAGCTGCAGGCAGGAAGGACCTTCTGTAACGCTCCTTCGTACACTTAGGGTGTAGCAGCCTGTCACTGAAGGAGCTCTCCAGAGCTCTGATGGTGTCTCTCATGGGGTGGGAGTCCTTCTCCATCATGGATGACAGCTTAGCCATCATCCTCCTCTCTCCCACCACCTGCACTGAGTCCAGAGAGCATCCCAGGACAGAGCTGGCCCTTTTAATAATCTTATCCAGCCTCTTCCTGTCTGCAGCTGTGATGCTGCTGCCCCAGCAAACCACTCCATAAAATATGGCTGATGCCACCACGGTGTCATAAAATGTTTTCAGGAGTGTCCCCTGCACTCCAAAAGACCTCAGTCTCCTGAGCAGATACAGTCTGCTCTGGCCTTTCTTATGGAGTGCAGAGGAATTTGTAGTCCACTCCAGTTTATTGTTCAGGTGAACACCCAGGTATTTATAAGATGTCACCATCTCAATGTCTGATCCCTGGATGTTCACCGGTGTTGGAGGGGGATGAGTTTGCCTGCGGAAATCCACCACCATCTCTTTAGTTTTCCCCGCGTTGATCTGGAGGTGGTTCCGCAGGCACCAGTCCACGAAGTCCTGGGAAAGTTCTCTGTACTCCCCATCGTCCCCATCAGTGATGAGGCCGACGATAGCAGAGTCATCAGAGAACTTCTGCAGGTGACAGGTTGGTGAGTTGTAGGAGAAGTCTGCAGTGTAGAGCGTGAAGATGAACGGAGCCAGAACCGTTCCCTGAGGAACCCCCACACTGCAGACCACCGTGTCGGAGGTGAAGTCCTGTGTCCTCACATACTGTGGGCGGTTTGTGAGGTAGTCCAGTATCCAGGATGTTAGATGGTGATCTACCCCTGCAGTCTCCAGTTTGTCCCCCAGAAGTGTCGGCTGGATGGTGTTGAAAGCACTGGAGAAATCAAAGAACATGATCCTCACAGTGCTGCCAGGTTTCTCCAGGTGAGACAGAGTTCGGTCCAACAGGAAGATGACGGCATCGTCCACCCCAATGCCAGGTTGATAGGCAAACTGTAGTGGGTCCATGGATGGACTCACCACAGGGCGGAGATGTTGGAGGACCAGGCGCTCCAGGGCCTTCATCAGGTGGGATGTTAATGCCACCGGCCTGAAGCTGCTGGGGTCCTTGGGGTGTGGGGTCTTGGGCACAGGTACCACGCAGGATGTCTTCCATAGTTGTGGTACCTTCCTCAGCTTCAGGCTCAGGTTGAATAGATGTCCAAAAGTCCCACACAGCTGGTCTGCGCAGGACTTCAGGAGCCTGGAGCTGATGCCATCTGGACCCGTAGCCTTCCTCACGTTCATCTTCTTGAACTGGTTCTTCACCTGAAGTGTTGTGAAGGACAAACTGGAGTAGGGGGGCTGTGTGTCAGAGGCAGAGGAGGGGGTTGGTGGAGGGGCAGGGCTGAGTAGTGGAGCAGAGGGGGGTTGACTATGTTGTAGAGCTGGAGCCGTAGGTGTCAATGGAGGTGTTGGTGTCAGTGGGGGGGGGCTATTGTTGAGCTGAAGGTGGTGAAGGAGGAGGAGGGGGGGGCACTGTCTTGAAGTGGTAGATGGAGGGGGGGTTGCAGCAGGGTGGACTGGGCCGGGGGAGGGGCAGGTGACTCATTGAACCTGTTAAAGTAGTGGTTCAAATCATTCACCCACTTTAGGTCTCCCACAGCCTTGGAGTCTGGTTTCTTGTGGCCTGAGATGGTTTTTAGGCCTTTCCAGACTCCACTGATGTTGTTCTGCTGCAACTGTTCCTCCATCTTCCTCCTGTAGCTGTTCTTCCCCTCCCTGATTTTCCTCCTTAGAGCCCTCTGAACAGCCTTCAGCTCCTCCTTGTTTCCTGACTTAAAGGCCCTCTTCTTCTCCTTAAGGAGGGCCTTTATATCAGGATTAATCCAGGGTTTGTTGTTGGAAAAACACCTTACTGTCCTGGTTGGTACGGTGTTTTCCACACAGAAGTTTATGTAGTCCGTGATGCAGCCCGTCAGTCCATCTATGTCCTCCCCATGAGAGTCCCAGAGTTCCTCCCACACTGTTGTGTTGAAACAGTCCTGCAGAGCTTCCTCAGCTTCTTTGGACCATGTCCTCACTGTGCGGGAGACGGCTGGTTCTCTGTGTACCAGGGGTCTGTACACAGGCTGGAGATGAACCAGGTTGTGGTCTGATCTTCCCAGGGGGGAGGGGGTTGATGTGTATGCCTCCTTGCAGTTAGCATACAATAAGTCCAGGATTTTATTGTCCCGTGTGCAGCATGACACATACTGGGTAAAAGTTGGTAGAGTGGAGGACAGAGAGACATGATTAAAGTCTCCAGAGACCAGGAGGAGGGCCTGAGGGTGCTGTGTCTGCAGCCTGCTAGACACTGAATAGACCACATCACAAGCTGTGTCACCGTTAGCAGAGGGGGGAACATACACAGCCATCATAATAACATGTGTAAATTCCCTAGGTAAATAATACGGCCTCATACTAACAGCCACCAGCTCAATGTCCCTGCTGCAGTGTTGTTCTTTAACAGTGATGTGACCAGGGTTACACCATCTATCATTCACAAACACCGCCAGACCTCCTCCTTTCCTCTTACCACTTTCTCTCGTCCTGTCCGCCCGCACCAACTTAAACCCGTCCAGCTCCGTCACCGTGTCCGTGGTCGCCTCCGTCAGCCACGTCTCGGTGAACACCATCATACTGCACTCCCGATATTCCCTCTGATGTCGAGTCAGCGCCGTCAGCTCGTCCATCTTGTTGGGGAGAGATCTCACATTCCCCATCAAAACCGACGGGAGGACTGGTCTGTATTTCATCCTCCGTGTGCGACGCTGAGCTCCAGCCCGACATCCTCTTCTTCTCCTCTTTATCTCCGGAGGAACCGAGGGAACAGCGGGTCTTTCCTCTGGGAGAAGCAGCGCTGTGTTGCGGAGCGCCAACAAGCTGATCCCTGGTGTAAACAATGGATCTGCTCGTCGGGTCCCCGCACACGGACGTAAACATCGTGGAAAGTGGTGAAAAGTTACGACCAAAACTGCTGTTTTGGTCTCCATAATGCCAGAAAAAACGGCAGAATTATAGGACATAGTTCTGACTCTTGAAAGAAAAGATTAAAAAGTTTTTAAAGAGAAAAGCTCGAGAATGAGCAGGAGCTGCTGTAACAGGCGGCCACTCACGCGGCGCCATGTTGTATTCAGGGTAGTTTAGGTTAGTTTGTCATGTATCTTAGTAGTAAACTAAAGCTGGCAGTAGGCTCTGTAGTCTGACTGTTTAGGTTAGTTTGTCATGTATCTCAGTAGTAAACTAAAGCTGGCAGTAGGCTCTCTAGTCTAACTGTTTAGGTTAGTTTGTCATGTATCTCAGTAGTAAACTAAAGCTGGCAGTAGGCTCTGTAGTCTGACTGTTAGGTTAGTTTGTCATGTATCTTAGTAGTAAACTAAAGCTGGCAGTAGGCTCTGTAGTCTGACTGTTTAGGTTAGTTTGTCATGTATCTTAGTAGTAAACTAAAGCTGGCAGTAGGCTCTGTAGTCTGACTGTTTAGGTTAGTTTGTCATGTATCTTAGTAGTAAACTAAAACTGGCTCTAGGCTCTGTAGTCTGACTGTTTAGGCTCCACAACCAGCACTGCTCCCGGTAGACCACATACACAGTCACATTTACAACAAACTCACCAGACACAAGTGCAAAAAGAACTCATGTGCAATTATACCATCTGCTCAACTACAGCAACTGGACAATTATATTTTTTAATATGCTGGACATATTTAGCTTTACTTTTCTATTATGTATATACTGTTTTATTTATTTGTATTAATACTCTCTTTTTAAAATCTATGCTTCTTGTTTATTGCACTATCCACTTTTCTGCTGTAACATGTAAATTTCTCCACTGTGGGACTAATAAAGGAATATCTTATCTTATCTTATCTTATCTTATCTTACCTCAGGCCCCTGGTGAGTGACTCCCGGGACCCCCTACAGTTTGCATACCAGGCAAACATTGGTGTGGACGACGTCATCATCTACATGCTCCACAGAGCCTACACGCACCTGGAGAAGCCGCAGAGCACAGTGAGAATCATGTTCTTCGACTTCTCCAGTGCATTCAATACAGTCCAACCACACCGGCTAGCTGAGAAGCTCTCAGCTATGCAGGTAGACCAGGACCTGGTGGACTGGATTACGGACTACCTCACCGAGAGGTGGTGGCAGAGGGGAGGACCAGGAGGAGAACCCCTCCCACCCCCTCTATGACCAGCTGGTCCAGATGAGGAGTACATTCAGTCAGAGACCGATCCCCCCTCGGCCCACTACAAACCGTCTGGGTCAGTCCTTTCTGTTGGTGGCCATCAGGCTCCAGAACCAAGGTCTGAACCAGAACCAAGGTCTGAACCAGAACCAAGGTCTGACCCCCATGTGACTCTGATCATCTGCTCCGTATTTATTCCTGGACCAAATGTATATAATTACATATAATTATATAATTACATATATATGCTATGCATATGCAATACCCACCACCTGCTGCACTTTACTTTACTTATTACTATTTTACTTATCTTATTTATTTTATTGCCATTTCCTTCATTGCACCTTCTCTTTTACTTCTATTGTATTCATCAAGTGGCTGCTTTCCTCCAGTCCAAAGGGATTGAATGGACTGTAAGAGCATTGAGGCATGCCACCCTCTACCCCGAAGAGATGACAGCGGCAAACAAGACGTGATCATGAAATTTGTCAACAGAAAAAATAAAAACGCGCTGCTAAAACAAGGAAGGAAACTGAAAGGATCAAACGTATTCATTGACGAGCATCTGATATCACCAGAAAAGCATGACTCATGAAAAACCAGGAAAAACTTCAGCAGACATGGACATCAAACTGCAAAGTGTTCATCAAACTAAACGGGACACCAGAGCAAGCCAAGGTCCTGGTCATCAGGAACATCGAGGAACTGGCCAAATATGAATGAGCATCTATCTGGATTGCAAGGTATAAGAACTCATCCAAAACACCACCATGACTCACTCATCTACACCTGGAGACAACAGGAATATTACTCAGGATTGCTGATCACGGAAAACTGGAGCTGCAAACACTTCAATACACTGACCATAATCTGCTGGACTTGGACCTGATATTGACCCAGACAATAATTTCTTCTCCAACATCAATGACAACTGCTGTTATTACACAGATGAACAGTACAACCAGACCATTAAGACCAGCAGGATATTATCAATAATCCATTTCAATAGCAGAAGCCTCTATGCTAACTTCAATAACATCAAGGAATATTTAAGGCAGTTTATAAAACCATTCAAAATAATAGCTATATCAGAAACCTGGATCAATGCAGATAAAGGAATGGATTTTGAATTAGATGGATATGAATTCAACTGTGTGAACAGGAGGAACAAGAGTGGAGGAGGTGTGGCTATATATGTGCATAATAACTTGCATTATGAAGTAGTAGAAAATATGACGACTGTGATTGATAACCTGTTAGAACGTATGACAATTGAAATATGTGAAGAAAAAAAGCAAAAATGTATTAATCAGCTGTATATACAGAGGACCTGGCTCTAGTGTTGAAGGATTCAAGGACTGGATGGGTGAAACCAATCAAAAAGTTGTTTTCATCTGTGGTGACTGGAATATTGATCTGCTCAATCCAAACAAGCACCAAATGACAGATGAATTTATTAATACAATGTACAGCATGAGTCTATATCCAAAAATCACCAGACCTAGTAGAATAACATCCCATTGTGCTACTTTAATTGATAACATATTTACCAATGATATTGAAAATAATACAGTGAGTGGACTTGTAATCAATGATATTAGTGACCACCTACCGGTTTTTACTGTCTATAATAACAGTCAGCAGAGGAAGCAGCCAGAGGAAAAACTAAAATACAGACGAGTGAGGACAGAGGAAACTATGAACGCATTCAAGAATGATTTACTGGCACAAAATTGGGAAAAGGTCTGTAATGACAGTGACACTGACAGAGCATATGAAACCTTTTTAAACATATTCACTTCTTTATGTGATAAAAACTGTCCAGTCAAACAATATCACAGTAAACAGAAATACAAGGGATTACATAATGCCTGCAAAAAGAAAAACACATTATATAAAGAATTCATAAAGCAAAAGAATAAAGAGGCAGAAAATAAATATAAAAGATATAAGAATAAGTTACCAAATATTATAAGGGTATGTAGGAAGGAATACGATGGTAAAATATTAAATAATATCAGAAACAATATTAAAGGATTATGGGACTTATTAAACAGTATTATTAAAAATGGTGCTAAACAACAATGCTACCCTCAATATTTTATTGATAAAAATATTAAAAAGGACAATATGGAGGATGTGGTCAACAGCTTTAGTAATTTTTTTGTAAATGTCGGGCCAAACCTAGCAGAAAAAAATCCAGTCCCACTGTTATCTGAGGAGTTGAATGTTAACCTCAGAGAGAAATACTAGTTCGATGTTCCTCACAACAGTGGAAGAAAATGAAATTATAGATATTGTGAATACATGTAAAGGTAAAACATCTACCGATTCAAATGAAATAGATATGAAAGTTGTAAAAAAGGTCACTGAGGGGATTTCACAACCATCTGTAACTTATCCTTCCAAACCAGTAAATATCCCAACAAAATGAAAATAGCTAAAGTTGTGCCTCTATATAAAACTGGGAATTGACATCATTTCACAAATTACAGTGTCTTTACTTCCACAATTCTCCAAAATTTTAGAAAAATCTTTCAACAACAGTTTAGACAAATTCATAAATAAACATGAAATACTCTCTGACAGTCAATATGCATTTAGACCAAACAGCTCGACATCACTGGTATTAACAGAATCAGTTGAAGAAATCATTACGCTATAGATCACAAACTGCATTCAGTTGGAATATTCATAGACCTTAAAAAAGCTTCAGACACTATCAATCATGACATATTGATCAGTAAACTGAACGGTATGGGATCAGGGGGTTAGCGTTGCACTGGGGGAAAAGTTATCTGAGCAACAGGAAGCAATTTGTGAAGATGGGAGAATATTCATCGTCATGCTTGGACATTGCTTGTGGCGTCCCGCAGGGGTCAGTACTGGGCCCGAAATTATTTATAATCTATAGAAATGAGATTTGTAAAGTCTCAGAAATATTGAAATTAGTGTTATTTGCAGATGACACTAATATTTTTTGCTCTTGGGGGGATTTACAGGAACTACAGGGGAGGATAACAACTGAAATGTGCAAACTGAAAACATGGTTTGACAGAAACAAATTATCATTAAACTTGTGCAAAACCAAATTCATGTTATTCAGCAACAGCGAAAGGAATTCACAAATACAGATACAAGTGGATGGGGTAAATATTGAAAGAGTATATGAAAATAAATTTCTTGGAGTGATAATTGACGATAAAATTAACTAGAAGTCTCAGATAAAACATATCCAAAGCAAACTGTCGAGAAGCATTTCAGTTCTGAGTAAAAACACATTGTGGACCACAGATCACTCCACATCCTTTACTGTTCACTCATCTACCTTATTTACTTTACTGTGCAGAGGTCTGGGGCAACGCTTACAAATGTACATCACAATCACTATCCATACTGCAAAAAAGAGCCATAAGGATAATTAATAATGCCGGTTATAGAGATCACACAAACACACTATTCTTAAAATCTAGAACATTAAAATTCACTGACTTGGTTCATTTTAAAACAGCACAATTCATGTTCAAAGCAATACACAATCTACTTCCTGGAAACATTCAAAAACTATTTTTAACAGAGAGGGAGGTTATAATCTGAGGGGGGATTTCATTTTAAAGCAAAAGAAGACACATACAACATTAAAACGTTTTGTATTTCTGTTTGTGGAGTGAAGTTGTGGAACCGGTTGGATGTGGGGCTCAAGCAACGTCCCAGTATGACCCAGTTTAAAAAGAGGTAGAAGCACCTGGTTTTCACCAGGTACAGGGAGGAAGAAGGGATTTAACAATAGGGTGTTTTCATACACTATGTAAGTATTTGTTAGTTACTTTATTTATCTATTCTTTATTTTTTATTTTTTTATAATTATGTGTATATATGTATGTGTGTATATATATATATATATATATATATATATATATATATATATATATATATATGGGTATGTATGTGTGTTTGGATGTATGTGCATGTATATATGTATATATACATATACTTTACTCATTCCATTATCTGTAAATATGTATTATGTAAATCTGTGTGTGTGAGACTGATTGATTATTGAGAAATGGAGAAGGGGAAGGTCAAAATAAGCTCATGCTTCATCCTACTCCTTTTCGGGCATGATGGGTTAATATATAATTATATTATTTTGACTATTGTTATCTTTGCTTTGATTATTCTCATTGGTTTTGTTTGTTCTTTTTCATTTTTTTTTTCAATCTACTTGTAGTATTACTCAATCATGTTCGAAATAAATCATTCATTCATTCATTCATCTGTACTGTTGTTGCTGCTGCTATGACAGCCGAATTTCCCTCTGGGGATTAATAAAGGTTCATCTTATCTTATCTTAACAATGTTATTGCGCTTGGCAGCTTTTCCTCATATTGTAATAATAATAATAATAATAATAATAATAATAATAATAATGTATATTACGTCAAAAAAACATAGTGTTGAAAAAAGTTTCAAAAAAGCATTGTTAATAATTACATATTTTATTTCTATAGTGATTTCCAAGAAACTCAAATGGATGTTGCACAGCTAAAATGATCATAAACAAGTGCATCATAAAATATAAAATACACTAAAACTACATTAAAACACATTAAAAGCAGTTCAGTTAAAAGCTGAATTTAGATTAGTGCTTAGAAAATGGAGTGAATACAGCAAGAATATCATAGGTCAAAAAAAAAGTTTAAAAAATTGTATATTGAAAAAAGTCACAGAATAATACATCGAGTTAAAGTCATTTTATCGGACGCTGAAAAAAGTCCTAATATATCATAAAAACAGTATTGTATGTCAAAAAATAAAAGAAAAACTCAGCACAGTTAGTTGAGAAAACTAAATATATATATATATATATATATATATATATATATATATATATATATACACATATATAGTGTAATATGTGAAAAAAATTAATTCTATGAAAAATTCATAGAATAGTATCGACATTTTATGTCATTATCCCGAAATCACGAGTTATCACAAGAAAACAAATTCTTTCACGTTGAGATGACAGCATGGATGTTGACAGCAACCTTGAACCTTCCTGACATGGCGTTGCTGGAGGGGCTCAGTCCCCTCCGGCTTTTGGGCGTTGAGGGAGCCCAACGTTCAGCCCGCTCTTGCTGTGGGGTCTCCGGATCATGGGGGTTGTGATCTGGGGGGGTCTCCCGCATCCCTGGTGGGCCCCCTATTGCTGTGGCCCCTGGCACATCGTGGTGCTGGATTGGTTGCCCTGTTGGTCGCCGAGGCTAATACATGGGCTGGTCCCTGGCGGTGGCTCGGCTCAGGTTGGGGGGGGGGCGTCTCTGTTTTTTTTTTTTTTTTCCACCTGTCAGCACTGACACCCCGAACAGGGCCAGGGGGCACGGGGCACGAGGGCCAACCCGCCACCCAACACCTAGCCCCGACCACCCCACCCCACAGAAGTAAGTCTTCTGTTAGGGCAGCCAGGTATAAGTTATTATTTGTGATGCTGATTTTCGTTTTAAGAACCGATTTTAACTGGAGATATCTGAGATATTGATCAGTCCCGGGCTGCACGGTAGTGCAGTGGTTAGCGCTGTCGCCTCACAGCAAGAGGGTCGCAGGTTTGATTCCGGCTTGAGACTCTTCTGTGTTTGCATGTTCTCCTCGTGTCAGCGTGGGTTTTCTCCGGGTACTCCGGCTTCCTCCCACAGTCCAAAGACCAATTGATGATTCTAAATTGAATGTGAATGTGAGTGTGAATGGTTGTCTGTCTATATGTTGCGCCCTATGTGGCTCTGCGATGGACTGGCAACCTGTCCAGGGTGAACCCCGCCTTCACCCAATGCCAGCTGGGATCGGCTCCAGCCCCCCCGTGACCCCTAATGGGATAAGCGGCTGACGATGGATGGATGGATAATTCAACATCAATCAAATTAATCTATCACTCTCACCACGGTATACGTCCCAAATAATAGATCATTAATTCTCTGTTGAAATATACACAGACCACGATGTAATGATAACAGGAATTTATTACTGAATTTATTATAATGATGAAAATAAATGCATCAATCTAGCATCACTTTGCCACCATTGTCTGAACCAGTTCGCTCAACAGTTACCATACGTGCCGTTAGGTGGCACTGTTGATCCACTACTGACTCAGTGGAGCCAGGGTTGGAATGCAGTTCAGTGACCCCCCCCCCAAAAAAAGGGAGGAGGAGGGTCAAAACAAATGGTCCTTTGAAGTCCAGGGTTGATGATATTGACCAGACTACCAGTCTCTGTTGACTCAGTTGGCACTTTAGCTCTCTAAGGCTGTCAGAAACTCCTGTTATTTCCTGGAAGACTGTGGCTTCTGGCACCTACAAAGTCACATCTTCAGACTGATGGTCCGAGAACAAAGGAACAAAAGTCTTACCAAAGCGTGCTAGCTCTGTCCCAGATCACCTTTTGTTTATGTGCTGACGTCGGAATGTGCTTTCCTGGGTTCGGAGAGGAGAACCAGAACAAGCACCCATCTCCAAATCCCTTCTTGTTTACAGTTTTCTGATACTGGAATGCTGTTTCTCTGTTTATGAGAGAAGCACACAAACAGGCAACCCATCCACCAGATATCCCCCACTTGGATCGATACCGCCATCCCGGGAGTCTCAGGCCGCTGCAATGAGGATGGTGTTGGTCATAGGGTAGGACAGTAGTTCAGACCCTTGTCAATAAAAGCTCATCACTGCTTCACTGCTACTGTTCCTCCCTTCACAATAAACTCAAACACAACCATTGAAAACTGCTGACTAGAAGGAACTAAAGTCGTTCACAACGCAACGACATAAGTTATACAAGTTTACCTCTCCCTGTTAGCCAGTGAGCTAACGCATGGAGGTGAATGAGCGAACAACTGTGGTAATGTAAACACAGTGGTGGTGGTTGGGAGACATGTTCAGTAAAATCTGGTCTGCCCTCACAGTAATTGTTACTGTTCGTTGCAGTTAATGGGTAAAGGCAAGGTCACACATGCACAAAATTAACATTTGCCTCCCGTTCACTTCCTTTGTATGTGAGTGAAAGATCGAAAAAAAAAACATTTACTTGTGGTGGCAAAGCAAATTCACATCTTCACATTCACATTGAGATCAACTTTAGTGGACTTTCAGTGTAAATAAGAAGAAGAAGAAGAAGATATTCCTTTATTAGTCCCACGAGGGGAAATTCAATTTTTTCACTCTGTTGTTAACTTATACACGGTACATGCAGACCCGAACACACACATGCACAAACATGCAACAATGGAGAGGTGTCAGAGTGATGGGGCTGCTCCTGACAAGCGCCCCGAGCAGTTGGGGGTTTGGTGCCTTGCTCAGGGGCACCTCGGCAGTGCCCAAGAGGTAAACTGGCACCTCTCCAGCTACCAGTTCACACTCAGTTCTTGGTCCATGGCGGGACTTGAACCGGTGCCCCTCCGGTTCCCAAGCCAACTCCCTACAGACTGAGCTACTGCCACCTCGTGGCGATGGTCACTCACCTGCATTCATGCATGTGTGAGCATGCCTTAAGATATTGCAACCTTCAGAAGGTAAGTAGCCTACCTCTTTGTATTTGTGATCTGCTTCGTCAAGCTTTATTGTGTCAGAGTCAGATGTTAAATTTGTTTGCTGAGCAAACTTTTTGTTGCATCTTAGCAAATTTTCTGTCGTTGCCGTTACACAGGTTAGTCTCTGTCAGACTCCTGGTCTCTCAACAGGCTGGTAGCCAGCAGCAGCACTGAGTTTAATCTGTATACTTTCAAAGTTTGCTCAGCAAACTCTTTGGTGTTGCCGTTACACAGGGTTGACCAGCCTGCTCAGAAATACCTGAAATTACATCAGCGTCTTAACAGCACCATAGCATAAGCGTGGGGTGGGAGTTGCTTGTTTGGTGATTGTTTGTTGAACAACCTTTCGGTTGCTGCTCGGTGCAGTTTAGACCCAGTTTGCTGATATCAACAAACTTAAGAACAAGACCTCCAGCTCTGGGGCAACGGCAGTGCTTGGTAGCAAATTGATGTTACACTTATCAAAACTTGATACCTTGTTTTCCTTTATTTTTGTTGTTAATTGAATGAACAAAATTATTATCAAAGTAAAGGCCTATTGCTAATTTTACACCTTTCTATTTAGCATGCATTTTATCTCACTCACTCATCTTCAACCTCTTATCCGGGTTGGGTTGCGGAGGCAACAGCTCCAGCAGGGGACCCCAAACTTCCCTTTCCTGGGCCACATTAACCAGCTCTGACTGGGGGATCTCAAGGCGTTCCCAGGCCAGTGTGGATATATAATCTCTCCACCTAGTCCTGGGTCTTCCCCCGGGGCCTCCTCCCAGCTGGTCATTCCAGGAACACCTCCCTAGGGAGACGCCCAGGGGGCTTCATTACCAGATGCCCGAACCACCCACATAGCCACGATCTAGTTCTTTCAGTCATGACCCATCTGTCATGACCATAGGTGAGAGCTGGAATGAGGACTGACTAGTAGAATGAAACACCACTCCCACTGCTCCGATTCTCTGGTCAGTCTCATGTTCCACACCTTCACTTGCAAAAGACTCATTCCCTACCCAGAGTAGACAACCCATCAGTTTCCTGCTGAGAACCATGGCCTCAGATTTAGAGTTGCTGATCCTCTAATCTAACCCTAACCCTAACCCAGCCATTTCACACTGCTGCGAATCGATCCAAGATGTGCTGGAGGTCACAGAACGATGAAAAAAGCAGCGATGAGATCTTTAGCACAACGATCTGCCAACCCTCCTCCCCCTGACTACACCTCGGTATCCTGTCCATGGATTTAACAAACAGGATTAGTGACAAAGCACAGCCCTGGTGGAGGCCAACCCCCACCAGAAACAAGTCTGTCTGGGGAGACCATCTGGTCAGATGGGGGAGATCCGATGGCCCTAAGAAGTGATCCCCTAACCCCATACTCCCACACCACCTCCTACAGTAGTTAGCATTTATTATACTGAAAATCATTCCAAACAGCATATTATTAAGAAAATTACATTATATGCATGAGTCTTTGAACCATGCAGGACTGACTGGTTAACATACTAATGATTCCATTAACAAAACTTAACATTTAACTTAACATTCACACTTGAATTTAACTTAACATTAACACTTACATTTCCTTCTTTCATTGCATACAGCTTTCTGAAAAGTGCTTTTGTAGCTTAGCCAGCAGCCCCTCGGCTGTCCTATCTTTCTCATCTCCAGATAGGTTTCTGTATTTTTCTTTATGTTTTGTCTCAAAGTGGCAACTCAAGTTTCCTTTGAATACAGTCAGGTTTGTTGCAAACTAAGCACACAGTTTTACCGCACACCTCTGCGCAAAAATACTTAGTAGTCCATGACTTATCATAGACGTGCCGCCTCAGCAATTGCTGCTATTTCAAACATCACTCATATCAATTTACATCAATGTCAAGTGTGACAGAAGAACCACCTCATCAATACACAAACGTTTAAAAAAAAATCTATTTTCTTTACTGTTTATTTAGCTTTGTAAGTAAGATTGAGTGGTTTGTCTGAGACCTCCATGGCCAAGCAGAACCATCACAAGGGCCAGTTCTGACCCAGGTCTGTCCCACAGTATCTCCCAGGGGATCCGGTCATACGCCTTCACCAAGTCCACAAAACACATGCAGACAAGATGGGCAGATTCCCAGACCCCCTCCAAGATCCTTGTGAGAGTTAAGAGCTGGTCCGTTGTTACAGGGCCAGGATGGAATCAGCATTGTTCCTCTTCAATCTAAGGTTCGATCCTTCCTTTCCAGCACCCTGGACTAGACTTTACCAGGGAGGCTGAGTAATGTGATACCCCTGTGATTGGCCCACACTCTATGGTCCCCCTTTTTGAAGAGGGAGACCACCACCCCGGTCTGCCACTGTCCCCGCCTTTCACGCAATGTAGAAGAGACATGACAACCATGACAACCCCTCCACACCCAAAGCCCTCAACATTTCTGGACGGATCTCCTCAATCCCTGGGGCTGTGCCACTGTGGAGATGTTTGATTACTTCTGACTTCCACCAGGCAAACTGACAATTATCACCTATCAGCGCTCAGCTCTACCTCTGCAATAGAGGGCATAAGATAAGATAAGATAAGATAAGATATTCCTTTATTAGTCCCACAGTGGGGAAATTTACCCATTACAGCAGCAAGTGGATAGTGCAATAGAAGACAAGCATAGATTTAAAAACAATATTCATACAAATAAAAAATAATAATTTAGTATATACATAATAGAAAAAGAAAATAAAAATAAAAATAAAGCCAGAAGTATGTCCATTATATCAATAAATAATTGTCCGGTTCCTATAATTCAAGCAGATGACATAGTTGCACATTAGTCCTTATTGCACGTATGTCCGGTGAGTTTGTTGTGAATGTGACTGTGATTGTGGTTTACTGGGAGCAGTGCTGGTTGTGGAGTCTAACAGCTGCAGGCAGGAAGGACCTTCTGTAACGCTCCTTCGTACACTTAGGGTGTAGCAGCCTGTCACTGAAGGAGCTCTCCAGAGCTCTGATGGTGTCTCTCATGGGGTGGGAGTCCTTCTCCATCATGGATGACAGCTTAGCCATCATCCTCCTCTCTCCCACCACCTGCACTGTGTCCAGAGAGCATCCCAGGACAGAGCTGGCCCTTTTAATAATCTTATCCAGCCTCTTCCTGTTTGCAGCTGTGATGCTGCTGCCCCAGCAAACCACTCCATAAAATATGGCTGATGCCACAACAGTGTCATAAAATGTTTTCAGGAGTGTCCCCTGCACTCCAAAGGACCTCAGTCTCCTGAGCAGATACAGTCTGCTCTGGCCTTTCTTATGGAGTGCAGAGGAATTTGTAGTCCAGTCCAGTTTATTGTTCAGGTGAACACCCAGGTATTTATAAGATGTCACCATCTCAATGTCTGATCCCTGGATGTTCACCGGTGTTGGAGGGGGATGAGTTTGCCTGTGGAAATCCACCACCAGCTCTTTAGTTTTCCCCGCGTTGATCTGGAGGTGGTTCCACAGGCACCAGTCCACGAAGTCCTGGGAAAGTTCTCTGTACTCCCCGTCGTCCCCATCAGTGATGAGGCCGACGATAGCAGAGTCATCAGAGAACTTCTGCAGGTGACAGGTTGGTGAGTTGTAGAGGAAGTCTGCAGTGCAGAGCGTGAAGAGGAACGGAGCCAGAACCGTTCCCTGCGGGGCCCCCACACTGCAGACCACTGTGTCGGAGGTGAAGTCCTGTGTCCTCACATACTGTGGGCGGTTTGTGAGGTAGTCCAGTACCCAGGATGTTAGATGGTGATCTACCCCTGCAGTCTCCAGTTTGTCCCTCAGAAATGTCGGCTGGATGGTGTTGAAAGCACTGGAGAAATCAAAGAACATGATCCTCACAGTGCTGCCAGGTTTCTCCAGGTGAGACAGAGTTCGATCCAACAGGAAGATGACGGCATTGTCCACCCCAATGCCAGGTTGGTAGGCAAACTGTAGTGGGTCCATGGATGGACTCACCACAGGGCGGAGATGTTGGAGGACCAGGCGCTCCAGGGCCTTAATCAGGTGCGATGTTAGTGCCACCGGCCTGAAGCTGCTGGGGTCCTTGGGGTGTGGGGTCTTGGGCTCAGGTACCACACAGGACGTCTTCCACAGTTGTGGTACCTTCCTCAGCTTCAGGCTCAGGTTGAATAGATGTCCAAAAGTCCCACACAGCTGGTCTGCGCAGGACTTCAGGAGCCTGGAGCTGATGCCATCTGGACCCGCAGTCTTCCTTACATTCATCTTCTTGAACTGGTTCTTCACCTGAGGTGTTGTGAAGGACAAACTGGAGCAGGGGGGCTGTGTGTCAGAGGCAGAGGAGGGGGTTGGTGGGGGGTCAGGGCTGAGTAGTGGAGCAGAGGGGGGTTGACTATGTTGTAGAGCTGGAGCCGTAGGTGTCAATGGAGGTGTTGGTGTCAGTGGGGGGGCTATTGTTGAGCTGAAGGTGGTGAAGGAGGAGGAGGGGGGCACTGTCTTGAAGTGGCCGATGGAGGGGGGGTTGCAGCAGGGTGGACTGGGCCGGGGGAGGGGCAGGTGCAGGTGACTCATTGAACCTGTTAAAGTAATGGTTCAAATCATTCACCCACTTTAGGTCTCCCACAGCCTTGGAGTCTGGCTTCTTGTGGCCTGAGATGGTTTTTAGGCCTTTCCAGACTCCACTGATATTGTTCTGCTGCAACTGTTCCTCCATCTTCCTCCTGTAGCTGTTCTTCCCCTCCCTGATTTTCCTCCTTAGAGCCCTCTGAACAGCCTTCAGCTCCTCCTTGTTTCCTGATTTAATTTAATTTAATTAGTTGTGTTCAGGAGTTCCTCAAAGTACTACTTCCACCACCCGATTACCTCGTCAGTTGAAGCCAACAGTGTCCCATCCTGACTTTACACAGCTTGGAGGATCCCTGTTATTCTCTCCTGATGGTTTTTCAGAAGCACCTTGGTGCCGACCAGCGCTGCCACCCTTCGGGCCTGTGGGTAACTTGTAATTGCCTCCAGAGTTCTCCAAGATAACATATCCCAAAAGGACTCATTCAGTCGGACGGCTTCCGTGACCACCGGTGTCCACCGAGGGTTACCGCTGCTTGAGGCACCTAAGACGCTTGCAAAAACCCTAGCAATGGAAGCTTTGAACATTGCCCTCTCAGGTTCAATGCCCCCAGCCTCAACAGGGATTTCCAGAAATGCCCGGCCAGAGTTGTGATTTGAAGATCTCTCAGACAGGGGCCTCCTCCAGATTAGTTTAGGTTTACCATGTCTGTCCAAAGTCTTCCCTCACCCTGTGACCCAACTCACCACCAGATGGTGATCAGTTTACAGCTCCGCCCCTCTCTTCACCTGTGTGTCGGAAAACATACGATCTCAGATCAGATGATACGATCACAAAATCGATCATCGACCCTTCGGCTTAGGGTACCATGTACACTTATGAGCATTCTTATGTTCGAATATGGTAATCGTTATGGATAGTCAATGATTAGCACAGAAGTCCAATAGCAAACAACTGCTTGGGTTTAGATCAGGGAGGCCATTCCTCTCATTCATGCCTCTCCAGGTGCTTCAATCATTGCCTACATACGTGTTGAAGTCTCCCAACAGAACTATGTAGTCCCCTACTGGAGCCCCATACAGGACTCCATTGAGGGTCTCCAAGAAGGCCAAATACTCTAAACTGCTGTTCGGTGCATGTGCACAGACAACAGTGTTACTGGAGTCCAAAGTAGAAATATTCAGCAACAGTAATCACATATTCTAGGACTGTGTTAACCACCTAATGAATGTTGGAACAACCTTATAATATTCCTGTTGTACCACTTTATATAATATTTTTACAAACCCATTTACATTCACACATCTGGAGGTCAGAGGTCAACGGACCCCTTTGAAAATGGCCATAATGTTTTTTTTCTCGCCAACATTTAGTGAAAGTTTGGAGCATTACTCATCCTCCTTCACTACAAGCTAGTATAACATGGTTTGGTACCATTGGATGCTTTACTTTTTCTAGTTTCATATGATACCACTTCTTCATTCTAGCTGTAAAATTCTTTAACTTGAGCAGCTCAATGTGCTGTAGGCAAAGTCAAATGTTTGACTACTCCCACCCACTCCTTGTTAATAAAGACAACATGGGCTGTGTCAGACTGACTGCAGGCAGTGCAGGATTACATGGTTTTCCTTCAGAACGAGACTTTGTTCCAACGTGAACCATCTAAAGAAGAAGATAACTACTCTGTGTGTTCGGACATCTGAGGAATGGCGTTTTTACTTGGAAGCCGTTTCTTTAAATGCAGAAGTGACATTAAGAGAGTCGTGACAGCGACCCAGCCGTACTGGTAAGTGTTTTCTGTTTGATTTTTACATAAATGTGTATGTTCAACTCTGGACTTGAACCCTGCAACCCTCACTAAGAACAAAACAGTGGAAATGGATTTTTCAGTATAGGCCGCTACCAAATGGTTCCAATGACGCTTCATGGTAAAATAAAAATGAAAACCATGTACTGTTATTATGCCATAATAGGTTAATATACCAACATTTGGGACCATGGGATTACTAGTAGTACCAGCACTAGTATTAACAGCAGGTACAATGCAGGAAATTTAATCATGTACATAGACACCAATTTCCCTTTTGTTTTTCATGATGCTCCACTTGACTTTCAGAAATGAATTTTTCATGTATTTTCCTACAAATGTCTGGCAACACATGATACATGTGTTAATGTCCACTCCAGTATTTTCAATTTTCATTTTCAGGCCTAGGAAACAAATCACTCAATGAGGTTTAAGAAAAGATCACAGTTTGAGATTAAATAACACCAGAGGTGCTGAAGTATGGAAGATAACTGACAAATAAAAACTCTTGGTTGTGGTTTCAACCAGGACACAAACATCTGTCTTCTGGGTGAAAGTGACCTGGTGATGCAAACTGACAAACCAGAGCAAAATACCATCACATTTCCAGGAGGCAGAGGCAACACAGCTGTAACAATGCACAACTTAGACCAGAGACCAATAACACAATGTCAGACATCAAGATTCAGTGAAAATGACAAGAAGCTGTCATTGAGGGTAATGGGGACCATGGTGTTGAGCATCACAACCACTGATCTACTTTTTGAAGGCCAAAGAACAACACAGTGTTGTAATGTTATTATGGCTGTAATTCTTGTCATGTTTGGTTTGGCTGTGATGTTTTTCACTGGGCAGAAATATTCTCCTCTTATCCATCACTATTACCTGTTTCCTGCAGCTCTTCGGTGGTCTCAGGCAAAAAGCATGTTAATGGAGTGGATCTGTACTATGAGCAGATAGGCAGAGGGAAACACGCTGTGCTGTTGTTTCCTGGTGCTCTGGGTAAATACAACAACACATCTCTTCTTAATGGTGGAGAGGAGACTTTCTGGCTGGATCTCTCACACCCTGTAGCTCTGCCTCATGTCCTTTATGTGGGAAAACCTTTTCTGTCTCTGACACCACAGGATGCAGTCAGACTAATTTTGGACCTCAGAAAGAGTCGCTGAGTAAGGAACGTTTTACTGTAGTGGCCTGGGATCCCCGTGGTTATGGACGATCCAGACCCCCGACCAGAGACTTCCCCCCTGACTTCTTTGAGAGAGATGCACAGGACGGAGTGGATCTGATGAAGGTCAGATGATCAGCCATGGATGATAATAATTGTTCCCCCCAAGGGGTCCTGAACAAGGAACATGGTTTGCAAATCTGAGTGCATGGGTCAGTAAATTGTCGGTGGACAGATATTCTCAGATCTCTCCAGAGATGTTCAATCAGGTTCATGTCAGGGCTTTGACTGGACCACTCAAGGACATTCACAGATTTGTCCCCAAGACACTCCTGCATTGTCTGGAGTTCAGCCAGAGTGACCATCAGGTTCTCGGTCACCTCTCTTACCAAGGCCCTTCTACCCCGATTGCTGTTTGGCTGGGTGGTCAGCTCTCTGGTTGATCCAGACTCCTTCATTTAAGAATTATGGAGGCCACTGTGCTCCTGGGGACCTTCAATGCAGCAGAAATCTTTTGTAGCCTTCCCCAGATCTGGACCTCAGTTTTTCCTTTGGGATGAATTCTAATAAAAAAGTTTCTGCTTTGTCAGTCTGGTGTATTGAATGTTGATTTATTTGTCATGAATCTTCCATACTTAAGTTACAGTCCTTATTGAAACTCAAACCATGATCTTTTCCTAAACCTATTTCTCATTTTATTGACAGGCTCTGGGCTTTGACAAGTTCTCTCTGTTGGGTTGGAGTGCTGGTGGAACCATCGCTCTGATTGCAGCAGCAAAAAACCCTGATGTGATCCACCAGATGGTTGTACTGGCAGCAGGTGTCATAATGACCAAGCAGGACGTCATTGCTAATGAAAGTAATCTGCCATTGTAGTCCCAGACTGTGTGAACTATGTGACCTGTGCATGGTGTAATCGTTTATTAACTGTGTATTGTGTGTCCTTGCGTGTGCATGGGTTTCTGTGGGAACACCTAGGAATCCGTGATAACATGCTGAGCTCTCCACCCTCGAGGTTGATTGAGTCTTTGATAGCAGTTTATGGACTGGAAGAGTACGCTAGAACCTGGGGAGCCTTCTTGGACGCATGTAAAAAGTTTGCAGAAAGACCACAAGGTACTGAATCCATGTTATTACAGACTCATTACACAAGTGAATCTGAAACTTCAGATAGAATTAAACCAAGATATGGAGAGGAAATGCTCAGACACAATGCAGTTATAAAAAAAGTTGTTGTATTGATGATGTTTGTGAAGTATTGATTATATATAATTACTGTGAGTTCAGCCCAGGCGCACAGCAAAGCAGGTCATAGACCCGTCTGTCAACCAGAAGAAAGTGTGTCAGTGTCACAAGTGTCATTGAGACTTGAATATTACCGAACTTTAAGGCGTACTTAAAATCCTTAACTGTTGTCAAAAGTTGACAGTGCTCCTTATAATCCGGTGCGGCTTATATATGAATTCTGGCTGTGCTTTCTGACCTCATCAAACCAATTTTATGTGGTACAGGGAGCTCAAAAATCTGACAAAATGTTTTATTATGAGTTTGGTAAGCTTCGAATCTGCACCGCTGGATGGATTGTAGGAGCATTACTGTAACAGTAGTCACATGCTTCCCGTAGAAATACATACTGACAGTAGTCAGGCGCTTGGCGGAGTAATACTCCTGACAGTAGTCAGGCGCCTCGCGGAGTAATACTACTGACAGTAGTCGGGCGCCTCATGGAGTAATACATGCTGACAGTAGTCAGGCGCCTCACGGAGTACTACTACTGACAGTAGTCAGGCGCCACATGGAGTAATACTACTGACAGTATTCAGGCGCCTCGCGGAGTAATACTACTGACAGTAGTCAGGTGCCTCATGGAGTAATACTACTGACAGTAGTCAGTCGCTTGGCGGAGTAATACATGTTGTTACTGTGCTTCGACAGATAGGCACTGTAACATTATCATGTGTGTATAAGGAGCCAAAATGGCAGCTGTGAAGAGACATGCTTACCAAGCGGATTTCAAGCTTAAGGCTATCAGTCACGCAGCAGAACATGGGAAAAGAGCAGCGGAGAGAGAATTTAATATTAATGAATCAATGGTACAGAAGTGGAGGAAGTAAGAAGACGACCTGCACCACGTAAATAAGACTAAACAGAGTTTCTGAGGGAACAAAGAACAGTGGGTTATTCTCTACAGTTTCTATTCCACTCAAGGCAGCAGCAGCAATGCTTGACATTAAAATCAGCAACTTTCGAGGAGGTCCTTCTTGGTGCTTTCATTTTATGAAAAGACATAATCTCTCCATATGTACAAAAACTACCATCTCGTGGCAACTGCCAAAGGATTACGAAGAAAAGCTAGCCATTTTCCGCACCTACTGTAAGGACAAGATCACTGAGTGAGTGGCTGAGAGAAATCGAGAGACCGAACAGCTTTTTCCACAACTCTCCGTCTATTGATCTGCGACTCCATGCTGCCCATCTCACAGACACTGTCAAAATGAAAGTGAAGAAAACTAATTCGGAGCTCGCTGTCATTCTGGGTGGATTAACTGAAGAACTCCAACCGCTAGATATTGGTGTCAACAGGTCGTTCAGAGTTAAACTGTGAGCTGCGTGGGAGCATTGGATGACAGAAGGCGAACACACAATGGAGGAGGACAACGACAGGGAGGCAACGAGTTCCTCCACTATCTGACAATGGATCAGGAAGGCAGGAATCATCACTGAACAGCTAAGTAACAGCAACCAGACTGACTCGGATAATGACCAGACTGACTCGATAATGACCAGACAGATTCAGGCGTGCTTGATGCCGAAGTCGCCCAACTGTTTAACTCAGACACTGATGATGAAGGATTTGATAGATTTGTGGACGAGGAATGAACTGAAAAAAACAAAGTCAGTGTATTGTTTTGTATTTCGTGTGTTCCAACTGAAAAATGTTGCGTTATTGAAGTTATTGAGTTGAATTAATAGAATCAAGTTGATTTATTTGACCGCTATATTTCGCTGATAATCCGGTGCGTTTTATAATCCGTTGCGCCTTATATATGAAAAAAGACAGCGATATTGATATTTATTGATTGTGCGCTGTTAGGTCTGGTGAAGCAGGCAGGTTTGGACTCAATAGCAAAACTCACTGAGAACAGGTTTAGAAAAGAAGTCGGCGTCTTTCATCAAGCAAGGTTCAGTACATGGTAATCAAACAGGGACAGGCAAACAAATCAAAAAACAGCAGGCAAAAGGCTAAGTCAAAAAACGAGCAGAATATCAAGGCCACGAAAAGTCAAAAAACACTAGAGATCGCTGGGACGCTTAACACTGAAAACAGGCAAGACGAACTGGCACAGAGGGAATGGGGAGCACACATTAAATACGAGTGAGGGAGTGAGTGACGATGCACAGGTGAACACAATCAGGGCGGGGAGAAGGCAATCAAACGCAGGTGAATGGTTTAGAAACTAGGTCAGAGGGAGGTGCTCAAATGTGAAGGCGGGAAGCATGCAGGGTAGGAAGTGAAGTGACCTGAAACGAGAGGGAATGTTAGAATACAACATAAAGCAGGAAGTGCCAACATAAAAGCATGCAACATGAACACACAAAACCCAAAGACACGATCTATCTAACATGCACTTTATAATCCAATGCGCCTTATGGTCCGAAAAATACAGTACACACCTGCATGATGGTGCAGTGATTTGTACTGACGCTTTGTGGTTTGTGGTATTCTTGCATGAACCTAAGTCAGTGGCTTTGTGGCCCCCTGCTGGTAACGTAGGGTCATACAGGCCTGATATTTTAACGTCTCTGCGAGGATAAACGCGACACGCTATCCTCTGATGGACAGACGGGTCTCTTAAATGCTTTGGTGTGATACTGGGTTGGTCAGTTTGCAGCGTTTTGCAGAGTGGATGTGTAGTAGAAAACACAGAACTGATGGAATCTAGGATGGAAGATATTTGTTTCTGCCACCAAATCTACTACTTTTATACACAGGGAACAGGAGACTAAATTTGAGGTTCTCTTTAATGGTGTTATGTTCTAATAAATGTCAGCTGAAAAGACAAAATATTGACTTAAATGTCCTCTGGTCAGGGAGTATCTGCCTGGAGCAACTGCCCCTAATCAGATGTCCAACCCTCATTGTCAGTGGAGACAACGACGACATTTGTCCCCTCCACCATGCACAGTACCTCGTTAAACACATCAAGGGATCACGGTGAGAACACACACACACACACACACACACACACACACACACACACAAATATGACAATTACCTCAAATTCAAGAAACAACATGACGTGTACACTATACCCTCTTTTTTGTCCCAAATCTAGATTTCACCTGTTTCCTGGTGGTTCACACTTTCTCCACCTGACTCACTCTGATGAATTCAACAAACTGGTGGAAGACTTTCTGGAGGACTGATGGATCACCATGACTCCTTTTTGAAGATCCAATGAAAAGAATAAAAATCACTGACCAAAATGCAGCAGTAACTCATTGAAAAAAACAAGATCACAGATCATCATCATAGATCAATGTTGAACCAACGATGAACTGGATCAAGGTTGATACCACAATGTTGTTTAAATGTTGGACTTTTCGACGTGATGAATTATCATCATGCTTCAATGTTTAAGTCATGGATAATGTACAACGAGCCAATCATTGCTGTGAAGTAAACCCTCGACAGGGCGATGCCTTTCATCTGTACAAGCTGGACATTTTCCTGCTCATTACACAACTACTGACTTAAGAAATCAATAATTTAACATAAAAACAGTCCACTAGAGTCAGACCTCAGAACTGCACCTACAAAGTAGTGGTCTGGTATACATAGCAGTGGTCTACCATAAAGAAATAACAGACCAAAGAACTGGGATTGAAGTCCTGAAGAAGCCAATAATAAAACGTAATGCACAATGGTATACAGTATCCAGCTTCTTTGGCTTGGTCAGGTGCATTCACATTATGCTGATCACTGTTATCCAATAAATGTAAAAATTAAATCTGTACATATCCACTATAATCCAATGAAGGTAAAAGTCAAATGTTTCCTTGCCTGGAGGGAGAGTTTCAGCTTGGAAACCAGATTTTCAATGTGTGATTTGAAAAACAATTTTTGATCAGTGATGATACCTAAATACCTCTATGCTGGGACCAGAGTTCAGACCTCAGGAAGATTAGATGGTATTTTTTTTTCCATTACAAAATAACATAATTTTGAATCTGTCTGTATTTAACACCAATTCAAGTTTAAACAGGACTGAACCACATGAAGGACAGACTGCAGGAGTTCAAGGGTCTGTACTACTGAGAGGTATGAGCAATAGATAACTGTATCATCTGCATAAAAATGGAACGAAGCATTTGATAAATCATCACAAAGATTGTTAGAATATATATAGAACAAAAGTGGTCCTAGTAGACCCAGCACTTTTCAAGGACTTCAGCTAAAACACTCGGTTTAGAGATCAGCCTGTTGTTATTAACTACCGATGGATCCCATTCTTTCAGCAAAGGGAGAATATAGGCACAACATACTGTAGATTTCCATATGTTAGGAATTTCATTGCTGGAAATTGTAGGTTTGAAAATATGCGTCAGAGGTTCTGGTATAAAGTCAACAGCTTGAGAAAGTGGGGGTCAAGCTTGTCAGGACCTATAGATTTGTTTGCATCCAGTGTCTTTAAGGTTCTGTGGACCTCTGTCACATTAAAATGAGTAAAAGTGAATGGTTGAGCCCTGGAGTTAATTAGGGGTGGTGAAGAGTTAGTCCTCTGCTTATTTGGATGACCTGGATGTACTGACTCAAATAAGGAGCCTGAAGAAACAAAACGTTCATAAAACAGTTAAGAATGGCAGATTTATCAGATACAGTACCCAAGTCTTTCACAATGCAGGCTGAAAACTTGTTTGTGGCTGCATCTCCACATGAAGATTTGATTACTTTCCCAAAATTTCCGAGGATCATTTAAATTACTAGTAGTTTTAGAAAGATAGTAGTCAGATTTAACCCTTTAACGAGAGAGTCCAGAGCCCAGGCAACCTTCCTTTCTTTTAATAAACTGGACAGCTGAGGTTAAAACCAAGGATTGTTTCAGCATTTTGCTCTAAATTTGTGGAACGGAGTATGTCTCTTGATGTCACACAAACTAAAAACAATGCTAAGTGGTGGTATCATCTGAACAGCTCACATAATTGGCATTGTCAGAAATAACAGAAGCCACTCAGATAACACCTGAACAGTCACGCAGACAAACAGACAGGTAGAGACTGGTAGAGACGTTCTGCTGCCATCTTGGTCATGAATGTGATTGTTGTACAGATTGACAAACTTTGTCCTTTATGTCCTGAAGCCTACTCTTAAATGTGGGGAGGGTGTCTGCCTCCCAGACTGAAACTGGGAGCTAGGTCCACAGAAGAGGGGCTTCATAGCTGAGGGCTCTGGCTCCCATTCTACTTTTGGGGACTTTTATGTAGATGAAAAGAAGGCAGTCCTTGAATTTTGTTTTATGTGGGAGTTAAAGGACATGTCCTGATCTAAGATGACTCCCAGATTGGTTACGGTGGTGCTCGAGGTCAGGGCAATGCCATCTAAAGTAAGTATATAATTAGATAATTTGACAAATTGGTATTCGGGCCATGCACAGTAACTTCACTTTTGTCTGAATTGAATGTCAGGAAACTGCAGGTCATTCAGGTTTTTATGTCCTTAAGGCATGCATCGATCGAAATAATTGGTATTATCTGGATTGCAATCAAAGTTTATGGAGTGTTTTCTGAAAACATTGCATAAAGGAAGCATTTATGAAGCGAACAGAATTGGTTCAAGCACAGAACCTTGTGGAACTCGGTGACTAACTTTGGCATGCAGAGAGGATTCATTGTTAACATGTGCATGTCTCTATATACTTTATGTACACTGAACTAAAATAAAACGCATATAAAACTTTTGTAAGATCTAAGAATTTCTATTAACACAAAAGGCCTGTTTCTCTCAAATATTGTTCACAAATTTGTCTAAATCTATTAGTGAGCACTTCTTTGCTGAAATAATCCATCTACCTCTCAGGTGGCAGATCAAGATGCTGATTGACAGCAGGATTATTGTACAGGTGAGCCTTAGACTGGTCAAAATTAAAGTCCACTCTAAAAGGTGCAGTTTTATCTGAGATATTTACAGTGTTAGTCTCTGAACGGGGGGTCAGAGAACCAGTCGGTATCTGGTGTCACCACCATTTGCCTCACACAGTGCAACACCTCTCCTTCACATAGGGCTGATCAGGTTATTGATTGTAGCCTGTTGAATGTCGGTCCACTCCTCTTCAATGGCTGTGAAGTTGCTGGATATCAGCAGGAAGTGGAACACGCCGTCGTAGCTCAGGGGGCGGCAGTAGCTCAGTCTGTAGGGAGTTGGCTTGGGAACCGGAGGGTCACCGGTTCAAGTCCCGACATGGACCAAAAAACTGAGTGTGAACTGGTAGCTGGAGAGGTGCCAGTTTACCTCTTGGGCACTGCCGAGGTGCCCCTGAGCAAGGCACCAAACCCCCAACTGCTCGGGGCGCTTGTCTGGAGCAGCCCCCTCACTCTGACATCTCTCCATTACTGCATGTGTGTGTGTGTTTGTGTGCATGTACCATGTATAAGTTAAACAGAGTGTAAATTGAATTTCCCCATTGAATTTCCCCACTGTGGGACTAATAAAGGTAGATCTTCTTCTTCTTCTTCTTCTATACGCCGATCCAGAGCATCGCATGATCAATGGGTGACATGTCCGGTGAATATGCAGGCCATGCAAGAACTACAATGTTTTCAGCTTCCAGGAACTGAGTCCAGATCCTTCAATATGGGGGAATGGATTATCATGCTGCAACATGAGGTGATGGTGGTGGATGAATGGAGAACAATGGGCCTCAGGATCTCGTCACAATATCTCATAAATAACTCATGCACGTGCGTCCCAGCATCTTTTCCCTGTCTCTTGCCTCAAGTCGTGCCATCCTCCTGTTTTTGCTTTGCCCCCCTTTGAATCTGCATATTTATTCTCTCTGCTGTGGCATTTATTGCTCTGCCTTTCCCAACCACAAGTCAGAGCTAAATAACCACATGTCACTAATCCTCCATCTGGCCCTGCAGTTTGGTGGTAACAGGTTCTACACTTAGCACACATTATGTTCATCTCAAGCTGCTGGTCGCTTGCAGCAGCACACCAACACTAGATTAAAAGTACAGTCACAGTGACTACACATACTGCAGTTGCAGAGGCTCACCTTGGTTTCCACTCATCATCTGAGCCTCTCACATTTCAGGCCCTAAAACCTTAATAGCGACTCTGTTTCTCATTTCTCGTTACAGAAATTCAGACAATTGGCACCACCATCTGACCCTCATTCAACCCTGGTCTCACAATTTTCAGCCACCATATTCAACTGACTCCACAGCTGGAACATTTAGTCACTACAACACAAGATTCCATCCTTTACCGTATCACTCTCCAAACATTTTCATCATACCTGACTGAATGGTATTGTTTTAAAGCTTTCCATGCCTCCGTCAGCCTTCCATTCCCTTTCCTCGATATGCTGACCCTCTCCAGCTTCATCACGTATGCACATTCCATTCTGAAGAGTTAAACCTTCCACCATTTGGTTCTACGTCAGGGGCTCCGTGTCCAGCCTCGACCCACTGACACATTGCCATGCCGATCAAAGGTCTGAACCTCTTTCCACATCAAATCGTCTGCTCCTGTTACAACCCGGCTTGAGGGGAAGGGAAGCAACACAAAGAAAAACCCAGATGGAATAGGGTAATGTGAAGCACTCCAGTTCCTACGATATGTTATTTTTGTTTTGTCCCTCTGTTTCATTGATTATTTTCATTTCCTGTTTTACTTTAACATCACTAACGTCCCTCTCGTTTCAGATCACTGCACTTCCTGCCCTCATGTGTTCCACGCCCGATGACCTACTTTCCTGCTCTGCACGGGTGTTCTGAGTTGTCTGGCCCTGCCCCTGATTGTGTCCACCTGTGAATCGTTTAATCGCTCATCTTCGTATATAATGTGTCTGTTCTCTTCCTCATGTTGCCAGTTCGTATTCTGATCTTTATGGTGACGGTAGTTCTCGCATGTTTTTCCTCGTGCTTGCCTCTTAGTGTTTTTGACCCTCTGCCTGCCTTTTGCTCTGTGTATTTTGGATCTGGTTGCTTATTTGACTGTCTGCCTGCGTACCAAACCTTTACCCCTCTCGTGCCTGAGTCGTGCATTTGAGTCCTGTACCTTTCTGACCCAGTCATTACAGTACGAACTGGCCAGTATGGACTCAGCCGACTTCGATCCTGTGTGCGACGCTATCCGCACTCAGGGTAACCGTCTTTGGATCCAGGAGTGTTGCTTGCACTTTGAGCTCCAAGCCGCTCACTTTCCTACTGAGAGATCGAAGGTAGCATTCATCATCACCCACTTCACCGGCAGAGCAGGGGCATGGGCTACGGCAGAATGGGCAAGAAATTCCCCGGTATGTAACTCCCTGAATTTTTTCACTGACACACTAAAGAAAATTTTTGATCATACTGCTCCAGGTAGAGAGGCTGCACTAGCGTTGGTGGGGATTCGTCAAGGGAAGAGACAGGCTTCCGACTACGCCATTGAGTTCCGCACATTAGCAGCAAACAGTGGTTGGAGCGACACTTCCCTCCTCGACACCTTCCTGCAGGGTTTCTCCGATCCTGTCAAGGACCAGCTGACTCCCCTCGATCTACCACCAGACATGGACTCTGTCATAGCACTTGCCATCCAAGTGGATAATAGGCTTTGGGAGAAAGAGTGGGAGAGGCGTAGACCTGCAGCGTCACCTCCAGTCCAGAGGGGGCAGACCATCCGTTCTTGACCAGTCTGGCGTCCATCCGCTCCTTCTGCTCCGGAGGGTCCTCCTCCGCCCCCTGCTGGATCGGAGGAGGACCCTCCGGAGCCCATGCAGTTGGGCCATACCAGGCTGAACCCTGAAGAACGACAGTGCCGTCTGCAGGAGGGGAGGTGTATCTATTGTGCTCAGCTGGGACATTTTCTCTCCTCATGTCCAGTAAAAGGCAGGGCTTGCCAGTAAATGAGAGGGTACTGGTGAGTCAGACCACTTCCTTGAAGTCTACCTCTCGTCCTCTAACTGTTGTTTGTATTCAGACTTCCTCCAAGTCTATGGAGCATCCGGTTTTGGTGGACTCCGGTGCGGATGCGAGCTTCATGGACAGCAGACTGGTGGAGACTCTGGGTCTCCAGAGAGTCCCTCTTCCTGAGCCACTGGAAGCCAGCGCCCTGGATGGACGGCTGCTGTGCAAGATTATCCAGTGCACTCAACCGGTCCGTATCATCATCAACGGTAACCACTCAGAGACTATGCAGTTTCACATTTTTGATTCTCCTCTCCATCCCTTGATACTGGGTTTACCATGGCTAATGAAACATAACCCACACATTGACTGGGCTATTGGGAAGATTGTGAGTTGGTGAGGGAACTGCTTACTCACCTGCTGTTCTGAGTCTTCTGTCCCTTCGGAGGTCACTCCTGGAGAGGAGTCAGAGAGAACTTCAATATCAGTGGAACCAGATGCGCCAGCCTCCACCGTCACACCTCCGGACCTGTCTAGCATGCCCTCATGCTACCACGATCTCAAGGAGGTGTTTAGTAAGACCCCTGCAACATCCCTGCCTCCCCACCGGGAGTATGATTGCAGTATCGATCTTCTTCCTGGTACTTCGCTCTCAAAAGGAAGACTCTACTCACTCTCCGCTCCAGAGGAAAGAGTGATGAAGGAATACATTGATTCCTTCCTCACCACCGGAATCATCCGCCCTTCATCCTCCCCTGCTGGAGCAGGATTCTTCTTCAAAGAGAAGAAAGACAAGACCCTACACCCTGTACCATGTACAACATGTTTGCCAGGTACTTCAACTGTTCGTGAAAGCAGAAAAGTGTGAATTCCACGTCGACACAGTTATCTTCCTGGGGGTTGTGGTTGTGGTTTCCCCTAACCACCTACAGATGGACCCGGAGAAGGTTAGTGCAGTAGCTAATTGGCCAACACCTACTAACAGAAAGTTAGTTCAACGCTTTCTGGGGTTTGCTAACTTCTACAGAAGATTCATCAGGAACTTTAGTTCAGTAGCAGCTCCGTTACACGCACTTACCTCCCCTCATGTTAATGTTGAATGTTTGAATGTTTGGGGGGCGGCAGTAGCTCAGTCTGTAGGGAGTTGGCTTGGGAACCGGAGGGTCACCGGTTCAAGTCCCGACATGGACCAAAAACTGAGTGTGAACTGGTAGCTGGAGAGGTGCCAGTTTACCTCTTGGGCACTGCCGAGGTGCCCCTGAGCAAGGCACCAAACCCCCAACTGCTCGGGGCGCTTGTCAGGAGCAGCCCCCTCACTCTGACATCTCTCCATTAATGCATGTATGTGTGTGTTTCAGGTCTGCATGTACCATGTACGAGTTTAACAGAGTGTAAATTGAATTTCCCCATTGTGGGACTAATAAAGGTAGATCTTCTTCTTCTTTTTGAATGGTCCTCTCAAGCTGACCAGGCGTTCTGTCGCCTTAAGGCCTGTATCACCTTGGCCCCTGTTCTCACTTTTCCTGATCTTAAGCGCCAGGTCATGGTAGAGGTGGATGCTTCTGATACAGGGATTGGAGCGGCGTTGTCCCAGCGTTCTGGTGGTGATAACAAGCTGCATACTTGTGCCTTGCTCTCCCGCAAACTGAGTCCAGCCGAACAAAATTATGATGTTGGAAATCGTGAGTTTCTGGCCATGAAGGCCGCATTGGAAGAGTGGAGACACTAGCTAGAGGGGGCTGAGCAACCATTTCTAGTATGGACTAACCATAAAAATCTAGAATACATTCGCACTGCTAAAAGACTCAACTCTTGTCAGGCTAGGTGGGCTCTTTTTTTCAATCGGTTTAACTTCACCTTGTCATACCGCCCGAGTTCTAAGAATGTTAAACCTGAAAAGATAAGGATGGTAGGAGGAGGCTAGATGTTGTGAGATCGCAAGAGTTCGTGAGATTTGCGAGATCCAACATGGCGGCCTCCAGCTGCTAGACCAGAACCAAACAAATCACAGTTTCTCCGGTTTATTTAAGAAACTTCACAGTTTAATTAACATAAAAACTGTCCACTAGATCATCCAAGGTGGAGGACCTTGAGAGCTTTATTGACGATTACTTCATCCGGTGCACTATGGAATCGTCATCCGCTACTTTTGTCCCCGACAACCCCAACAAGAGGAAGAAAACTGACTCCTCCACAGATACGCAGGACTTGCAGACCACGGATGTCCAAACAAGGAATCCATAAATAAAAAGCTTGATGTCCTCGGCATACTACATCAGGAGATTAAGGACCTAAAAGCGAGTCTGGAGGTCACTTACCAGCAGATTAACGACCTGCAGAGGGATAACAGCGAACTCCGCTCCAAGCTGACGGCCGTCTCTTCTGAGGTAAGTATGTTAAAGAAAAAGAATAACAACCTGAAAGAGACCATCCTGGACATCCAGACGAGGAGCATGCGAGACAACATGATCTTCTCGGGAATTCCTGAATCCACTCCGGATAAGAAGAAGAAGAAGAAGAAGAA
Source organism: Pterois miles (assembly GCA_947000775.1). Classification (NCBI taxonomy): domain Eukaryota; kingdom Metazoa; phylum Chordata; class Actinopteri; order Perciformes; family Scorpaenidae; genus Pterois; species Pterois miles. The sequence goes on along the minus strand of CAMQGK010000149.1, from coordinate 658,025 downwards.
GATTTACCTTTATTAGTCCCACAATGGGGAAATTCAATTTACACTCAGTTTAACTCATACATGGTACATGCAGACCTGAAACACACATACATGCAGTAATGGAGAGATGACAGAGTGATGGGGCTGCTCCAGACAAGCGCCCCGAGCAGTTGGGGGTTTGGTGCCTTGCTCAGGGGCACCTCGGCAGTGCCCAAGAGGTAAACTGGCACCTCTCCAGCTACCAGTTCACACTCAGTTTTTGGTCCATGTCGGGACTTGAACCGGTGACCCTCCGGTTCCCAAGCCAACTCCCTACAGACTGAGCTACTGCCGCCCCCAAAAAGTGTGTCAGGAGTGGGATAACCCTGAGTCCCGAGTTAAAAACTTCATGTTGTCGGCTCTTAAAATCCCTGCGGAAACTGTGAATAAAATCACTTTCCACCGCACTCATCGGTTCGGTCCCCAGAGAGGAGACCGCCCCCGTCCCATCACTGCTAGATTCGAGCACTTCCAGCAGAAAATGCTCGTAAAAAGCAAAGGACGGGAGCTGAAAGGAACATCATTCGGCATGAACGACCAGTTTCCCAAGGAGATCAACGAGAGGCGCAAAGTGTTGTACCCCATCCTGAAGGAACACCGGCAGAGGGGTAAACGGACTGCTCTGGTAGGAAATTATGTAGAGGCCAGCTGTTCCGGGAACCCTCCATCACCCCCTGGCTCTTCTAAAAATCTGGATAAGTACCCTCAAAACAAGACAAAACTAAAATAATACAAAATATGTATACATATTGCATATGTATATATACATATACTTCTATAAATATATACATATATACACGGCTAAGATGTTGTATTGTTGATTGAAGTATACATAGATCATGACTTGCTGCTTATATCTCTCTGATCCAACACCTCACACCTCACCATCCTGACATCTACAGATCACAGACTGCAGCATCCAATCTACAGACAGTGACAGACAGCTCACAAAATCAGGCACAGAAGTTATACTACATTTACATAATGACAGAACACCATCTCTCCTTATGTCCAAGTTAAATGTAGTATCATGGAATGTACATGGCATGCGCTCACAGACAAAAAGAATTAAAATTATGGATTACGTCTCTAAACTCAATGCAGATATTTTGCTCCTGCAAGAGACACACTGACTTCAATCAGAGGAAAAATCTCTTACAGATCCAAACTATAATATCATCTTTTCATCCTGTTACAACAACAGACGAAGAGGGGTCTCCATTCTAGTCCACAGGAGAGTACTGTTCACTTTGAGCTGTACAATAACAGACCCTGAGGGCAGATACATTATCATCCAGGCAACAAATTTTAATAAATTATATACAATTGCCAACCTATATGCTCCGAATTTTGACGATTCAACCTTTTTCACACAGTCTTCTCTCATTTAGCAGACTTATCTGCTAATTCAACTACTATTATCGGTGGTGACCTCAACATAGCGTTAAATCCAACATTAGATCGATCTAGGAGTCCAACACATGATAAAAACAATTACAATCAGTCAAAGTATTACAGGACTATATGAAAGATTTCGGACTGGATGATGCCTGGAGACTCAAAAATCCAACCAAAAGGGACTATACGTTCTTCTCGTCAGTGCACCAATCATTTTCAAGAATTGACTTTTTCCTTTCAAATAACTCTATTGCACATGCACTTACCACCAGAATACATCCGATCATTATCAGTGACCATGCACCAATATCCCTCAGCCTACAAACCAATACCAGCTGTAAACCTCCTCATAGTTGGCGCTTTAACACATCTCTACTTAAAGACCCAGAATTTGATCAAATAATAAGGAAGGAATGGGCAAACTTTTTAAAAAACAATGACTCACCGGACTTATCTCCTTCTTTATTTTGGGAAACTGGGAAAGCTATCATCAGGGGTAAAATAATTTCATACTCGTCATACAAGAAAAAAAGGAACAACAAAGACAGACAGATATTGAGGAAAAAATTAAGCAACTCACAAGATTATGCAACGAATCCAAGTGAACAATTATGGTCTGAACTTCAAAGTACAAAGTTATATCTCAACGCTATCCTATCAAAGAAAACAGAGTTCTTACTACAACAACTAAGGTATAATGATGTTGAATACAATAACAAATCAGGCAAATTTCTGGCAACTCAACTTCAACGCAACAAAGACGCGTATCATGGCGTCACGTGCACAACGCGAGGCTCAGCGTCTCTCCAGTTTTTGCAAACTAACAGTGATTTGCCTAGTTATTGCAAGTCTGTTCACTCAGAACAGTCTTGCACACACTTCATACAACTGCCAGGAACTTCTGGATTTAAAAACAAACTTTCCTAGCAACTTTTTCGGCGATCTACGGCTCATCCCAGAGATCGTAAGAACAGCGGATCCCACCAACTCAGCCCCGCCGACCGGAAGGGCTCGTAGACGGCGTCGAGATCGTAAACAAAGGCGAGGGACTCGAGGAGGGCTAAAGGCTAAGCTAAAGCTAAATCCTCACCGGCTTTCTCTACCAAGCACCTTCCTCGCCAATGTTCGGTCCCTGGTGAATAAAATGGATGAGCTACGACTGCGGATCACCACTAACAAACGGATTATGGACTGCAACGTCATGATTTTAACAGAAACATGGCTCAACAGCGGCGTTCCGGACAGCGCTATTCAGCTTCCCGGGCGGCAGACTTTCCGAGCAGACAGATCAACAGATGACTCCGGCAAGACCAGAGGTGGAGGTCTGTGCATTTATGTGAACAAAGCATGGTGCGCAGACACTGCTATTACCGATAGTCATTGCTCCACTAACCTGGAATACATCATGGTTAAGTGTAGACCGTTCTATCTGCCCAGAGAGTTTACATCTACTGTTGTCACTGCAGCCTACATCCCCCCTGAGGCTAATGCAAAGCTAGCTATGAAGGACCTTCATACAGCCATTAGCAAACAACAGACTTTACACCCGGAGGCTGCCTTCATTATTGCGGGTGATTTCAATCACTCCAACTTAAAGACTGTACTCCCCAAATTCAACCAACATGTCTCCTGCCCCACAAGAGGTAACAAGACTTTGGATCATGTTTACACCAACGTGGCCAATGCTTACAAAGCAGTCCCCTTCCCCCATCTTGGACAGTCTGACCACCTCTCATTGTTCCTGTTCCCCAAGTACACCCCCCTCATCAAATGCATCAAACCCACAGTGAGGACAGTCAAAGTTTGGCCTGTGGAGGCTGACTCTCTGCTCCAACACCAGTTTGAAAACACTGACTGGAGTGAGTTTGCCACTCAGGCTACCCGAGACTCCCATACAGACATTAACTTCTACGCCTCCTCAGTTATGGACTATATCAACTCCACCATCAGCAGACACTCACAGGCATCCATAGAACCCATTTTCATTCACATATGAATTTTGCCTAACTTCTTGGACTAGGAGCATTATTTATCCTCCTTCATGACAAGCTAAAATGACATGGTTATATGATATCAGTATCTCAACTCAAGCTCTAAAATCAAGCCTTCTACAGCTTCCGAAAAATGGAAAAGTCGGTGTCGCTAACATCTGGCACGGTAAATCAAATATTATGATGGGCCAACATTGGCCTGCAAGCCCCACTGTGGGCAGCCCTGCTCTAGACAGTGATGTTCGCTAGCTAAACTAGTAAGCTGAAGTTTGCTACTGTTGGAGCCATGCCATGTATAAAGAGAATGTTGGAGCAACTGAGAACTGCACGTTCTTCCTGAATTCCAAGACATCTTTGTCAAAAATAACATCACAGAAAAAGCAAAGATAAAAGTAGAAAATTAGACACTTCTTAGGACAGCCTGCATTCAAACATGCTGTTTTGCTGCTAGTCCACCCTGAAGCTACAGGTGTGCCTGCCACAGTATTATGGGTTGGCATCCACACTGCTAGGCCTAAATAAACCTCTTCAGGGAGGACTCCACAGACAAACCCACTGTTTCAACATGGTTTGTAATCTCTGGACATTAGATGGATGAACACAGAGTGGTTTCTGGGTGTGACATGTTTAACAAGACATCTTAAATTATCTTCAGCCAAACAGACTTCACATCATCTATATGAAACAAACCAAAGTTGTATTTTCTTATTTTGTAGTGAGATATCTCAGGCAGAACAATGCATTGACATATATCCTAATTGTGAGTACCCATAATCCTCTTGCAGACACACCTGTAGAGTAAAAAGAGCCTAGATTGAACGGAGTCAACCATCAAGCTTCAAGCAATGAAGGCAACTAGACTTAGATTTGTCTCTGAAAAGAGACAAATCTAAGTCTAGTTGCCTTCGATTCAATTGTTGCCAGAATGAATATGACCTGGATGAATGAGAACATTCACAGACTTATAACTGAGAATTTTGGGTTGGATACCCTTAAAACAGTGTGAGAATATGAAAGGTTGGCTCGGAAAGTTGCGGATTACAGGAACCATTTACGGTTTAGCCAGAGGTGCAGGCAAAACATGCTCATACCCACTAGCCTACAGTTGCGTTCCACAATGAAAGGGCACAAAGCCAGCATGATTCTAAAGGAGGCTCAAAAAAAACTCCTGAATGAAAGGATCAGGCAAATCCTGTTTACCATAGGAAGGCTTCAGGAGAAGATTGACCACCTTCTCCAAAAACTTGAAACAATCTTACCAGCGGTATTGTTTGAAAGGGTTGTTGGTTTCACCAAGAAAGCCCAACTAGCTCAACACACTAAGAGCAAAGAAAGACAAACCAAGAAATTCCTCCGCCTCCAGCACAAAAACCTAAACAGAATGGGAACTGTTTGAGACAAATTTAAGTCCAGTTGCTTTCGATTCAATTGTTGCCAGAATGAATATGACCTGGATGAATGAGAACATTCACAGAATCAAGCTTCAAGGCATCTCTCCACAGCCTCCAGACCTACCCTGAAGATGAGTCTCTCTGCCAGCCTGCTGCTGCTCCTGCTCAGCCTCTCTCAGGCACATCCTCTCATGGATGAAGGAAGCTGAGCAGAGGTTGAAGATGTGGACGAAGATGCGACTGTCGACATCAGCACCATGATTCTGACCTCCACCGATGAGATCCTGTTGGAAGGAGACATGTTGGCTCCCAGAACCAGAAATGCCATGCGGTGCTGGTACCAGAGTCGCCTGTGGAGGAAAGCCTCCAATGGCCTGGTGATGATTCCCTTCACCATGAGCAGCGAGTTCACCAGCTCAGAGAGGCAGAAGATTGACAAGGCCATGAAGCACCTGCATCCGTTTTGTTACTCATCAGAATGAGTTTGACTACATCAGCATTGAGAACAGAGGCGGATGTTTTTCTTTTTTGGGCAGAATGAGAGGCAGACAGATCCTGCCTCTGAAAAGGCAGGGCTGCCTCTACCACGGCATCATCCAGCATGAGATCAACCATGCTCTGGGCTTCCAGCACGAGCAGACCAGGAGCGACCGCAACAACTACGTCAGGATCAACTGGAAGAACATCCAACCACAGATGTCCTACAACTTCTACAGGCGGGCCACCAACAACTTGAACACTCCCTATGACTACTCCTCTATCAGGCACTATGGAAGAAAAGCCTTCTCCATCCTGTACGGCAGTGGTCCCCAAACTGCGGCCCGTGGGCCGGATACGGCCCGCCTCCACATTTGGCACAGCCCCCTGATCAATACCAGAGACCCATTATAATTTTTTTCAGACTAATTTTTTTCAGTCTTAATATATACAGTGAGATGAGAGATGCATGAAGTGCACAGTAAGAGGCCCAGCCCCCACAGGCAGAGGGAAGTGGGGGAGAGGTGGAAACGCTCTCCAACCCTGATGCGCAGGGCCCCAGTACCAAAAGGGAGGGGGCGAGAGAGGGCCCCACAAACCAAACAGGCCCCACCAATGCGGCCACTCCCGGCGGCCACAGCACCAGAGCAGCACCCCAGCGGCCACCCCTGACCCGCCACAGGCCGGCCGCCCACGGCTCCCTGACCCAGAAGGGAGACGGGACCACCCAAAGGATGCACAGACCGCCGGCCCCCCACCCCAACCACGAAGGCCACAGAGCCGAGGATGCAGACAATACAGACCATCCGCCCTACCACTTCCCGGGATAGTACCGGCCCTGGAAAAGGCCTTGGCCAGCAGTATTTGATCCCCGGTGGCGTCACACAGGTCCAAACAGGAGCCTGTGCGTGGATGAGCGAGTGCCCCCCCGGAGAGAGGCCAACCAGGCCCGAGCCCACCCGGAAGGCCCCCCAGCCCCCCCAGAGGAGGGAGAGAGGGCGCGGAGGAGCGGGAAGGCAGGAGAGGAGAGAGGAGGAGGGAGGCAGAGGCAGAGAGGGACGGGGGAGTGACAGGAGGGCCACAACAGCATTCAACAGCGGCAGCAGTCAGTTCGGCATGGCGTGAGGTGAAGCAATGACGACGGTGAACACAGCGCCGTGCAGCTCAGGCGAGGCCACGTAACAATCCCCGGTCCCTCTCTATCTTAAGGAGGCATCCAGCTTCCCCTCCTACCGCAGGAATGGACCCCCTATCTGCTGTCTTTACTGCCGGCAACACTAGAAGTTACAAACAGCACCCACCTGCACTGTGCCGTGCCATGCCGGCCACAGCCACACAGGAACAGCTTTGTCTCTCTCTCATGCACCCGCAGCCACTCAACCCTCCTTTTTTATCTCTCCACCTCCCAATATCCCGGCGCAGGTGAAAATCATCAGTCATCAAGTGTGTGGGACTCCTCCCTGCATATCTGCCAGGCGATACCCTCCCTCCATATTACTTCATTACACATGACATGAAAACCACACCCCTCGGAAGAGTGTCACCTTTAGTAGAGGTCCAGCTGAGACAGGAAGTCGGACTGAAGTGGGAGGCAGGTGATTCTCTTGAATTCAGTGTTGATCTGAAACCAGGTAAAAAGCAGGAAGTAATCAGAAAACTGTAAATAACAAAGAAGTAGGGAATGAGCTGTCTCTGGAATGGCTTTAGCCAGCCTTTGAGTAAGACGAAAGTGAAGTTACTGTGCTTGGCACCGAATGGCAATTTATCAAATTATGTAATTATATAGTTACTTTAGATGGCATTGCCCTGACCTCGAGCACCACCGTAATCAATCTGGGAGTCATCTTAGATCAGGACATGTCCTTTAACTCCCACATAAAACAAAATTCAAGGACTGCCTTCTTTTCATCTACATAAAAGTCCCCAAAAGTAGAATGGGAGCCAGAGCCCTCAGCTATGAAGCCCCTCTTCTGTGGACCTAGCTCCCAGTTTCAGTCTGGGAGGCAGACACCCTCCCCACATTTAAGAGTAGGCTTCGGGACATAAAGGACAAAGTTTGTCAATCTGTACAACAATCACATTCATGACCAAGATGGCAGCAGAACGTCTCTACCAGTCTCTACCTGTCTGTTTGTCTGCGTGACTGTTCAGGTGTTATCTGAGTGGCTTCTGTTGTTTTCTGACAATGCCAATTATGTGAGCTGTTCAGATGATACCACCACTTAGCACTGTTTTTAGTTTGTGTGACATCAAGAGACATACTCCTTTCCACAAATTTAGAGCAAAATACCGAAACAATCCTTGGTTTTAACCTCAGCTGGCCAGTTTATTAAAAGAAAGGGCGGGGCCCCGGACTCTCTCGTTAAAGGGTTAAATCTGACTACTATCTTTCTAAAACTACTTAATTTAAAGACGGAACCCAGGGAAAAAGGTTTCAGCCTGGGCTCTGAAAGACTCTCTCGTTAAAGGGTTAAATCTGACTACTATCTTTCTAAAACGTGCCAGGCTACTAGTAATTTAAATGGGGGTGTTTTTACAAACTTAAAAAATGAAAACATTTCAGGCCCCACCCCGGCACCCCCCCCCCGCCCCCGCCGCACGCGAAACCCGGGCCGCCGCGCCCGTGGCAGGAAGCTGCGGGCACCGGGGCGCCCCCCCCCCCCCCCCCCCCCTTTTTTTCTCCTTTTTCTTCCCCCCTGGGCGGGGGGACTAGTCAGGTTGAAAAGTAAGCGATATCCTTAATGAGGAAACTTGGTCCAGGACACTGAAAATGTCCCCCCCGCTGCCCGGGTGCCCCCCCCCCCCCGGGGGCCTGGGGTGGCGCGGGCGCCCGGGTGGGCCCCCGGGCCCCCCCTCCCCCCGGTTTTGGGGTTGTTTTCCGACGGTCCCCATCCAACCTGACAGAGCTTATATATATGTGTATATATATATATATATATATATATATATATATATATAAATGTCCCTCTGATGGAGAAGGACTTATGGTTGGCACTGAGGTGATTTTGGGAAAACTGGAAAAATTTGCAAAAAATGTAAAATGTAATGTATAAAATGTAATGTATAATGTAAAATTAGCAATTGGCATTTAATTTGATACCTATTTTGTTTATTCACTAACAACAAAAATCGACAAAAATGGCATCAAGTGTAATGTCAACATGCCACCAAGCACTGCCATTGCCCCAGAGCTGGAATTCTTCTTCTTAAGTTTTCTGATATCAGCTAACTGGGTCTAAACTGTCTAAAGACAGCAACAGAAAGTTTGTTCAACAAACAATCACCAAACAAGCAACTGCCACCCCACGCTTCTGCTATGGTACTGTTAAGACGTTGACGTAATTTTGGGTATTTAAGAGAAATCAACCCTGTGTAACGGTAACAACAAAAAGTTTACTCAACAAACAAATTAAACATCTGACTCTTGCACAATAAAGCTTGACGAAGCAGAAAAAAAAAATACACAGAGGTAGGCTATTTACCTTCTGAAGGTTACAATATCTTAAGGCAAGACCATCGCCTGTCGAGGTGATATTTACACTGAAAGTCGGTCGGCTCTAGGCTCTGTAGTCTGACTGTTTAGGTTAGTTTGTCATGTATCTTAGTAGTAAACTAAAGCTGGCAGTAGGCTCTCTAGTGTCTAACTGTTTAGGTTAGTTTGTCATGTATCTCAGTAGTAAACTAAAGCTGGCAGTAGGCTCTGTAGTCTGACTGTTTAGGTTAGTTTGTCATGTATCTTAGTAGTAAACTAAAGTTGGCAGTAGGCTCTGTAGTCTGACTGTTTGGGTTAGTTTGTCATGTATCTCAGTAGTAAACTAAAGCTGGCAGTAGGCTCTGTAGTCTGATTTTTTTTTTAGTATAAATAAATGAAGTAGTTTATTTTTAGGTTAGTTTTATGTTCTTAGTAGTAAACTAAATAATTCTGTTAGGTTAGTTTGTCATGTATCTTAGTAGTAAACTAAAGTTGGCAGTAGGCTCTGTAGTCTGACTGTTTAGGTTAGTTTGTCATGTATCTCAGTAGTTAACTAAAGCTGGCAGTAGGCTCTGTAGTCTGACTGTTTAGGTTAGTTTGTCATGTATCTCAGTAGTAAACTAAAGCTGGCAGTAGGCTCTGTAGTCTGACTGTTAGGTTAGTTTGTCATGTATCTCAGTAGTAAACTAAAGTTGGGGCTTTAGGTTGTTTGTCTGTCCTGGACGGCAGTAGGCTCTGTAGTCTGACTGTTAGGTTAGTTTGTCATGTATCTCAGTAGTAAACTAAAGTTGGCAGTAGGCTCTGTAGTCTGACTGTTTAGGTTAGTTTGTCATGTATCTTAGTAGTAAACTAAAGCTGGCAGTAGGCTCTGTAGTCTGTTTAGGTTAGTTTGTCATGTATCTTAGTAGTAAACTAAAGTTGGCAGTAGACTCTGTAGTCTTACTGTTTAGGTTAGTTTGTCACATATCTTAGCAGTAAACTCATCAGCTGGCTGAGACAAAGCAGCTCCTCCTGTCTACCAGCAGGACCTGTAGTGGTTCAGATCAGCAGTAGGAGGGGGACAGAGGACAAGAGGACAGGAGGACAGGGGACAGGAGGACAGAGGACAAGAGGACAGGAGGACAGAGTACAGGAAGGAGGACTGATACTGACTGATGTTTATGTTCTTCAGTCTTTATAAACTTCACTCATGAATCTGATTTATTTTATTACTATGTCAGATTGTTTCCATTCAGATATTAATGAGTTTCTATGGTGACTTTGCTGTTGTAAACATCACTGCTGCTGCTCTAGAAACAACATGTGTCCTGGTTGGATTTAAATATTCAATTATAATCTGGTTCTGACTTGAAAAACAACCAGGCTGACATTAGTAGAGCTAATATGCACACTTCAATATTTATGTATCACAAGTCATATCATCGTTGCTATATTGACCGGATTGGACGAACTAGATCAGCCCTAGTGAGGAGCCAGAGGGAATATAGGGAGTCCAGTTTGCTGTGTTTTACAGAGACATGGCTGAACGGGACGACACCGGACTGCTGAGTGGAGCCGACCGGCTTCACTTTAGTGAGAGCAGACAGGGACAAGCGGAGCGGGAAGAGGACAGGAGGGGGGCTCGCTGTCCTTGTTAACCCTCCATGGTTTCTGTTAAACACCACATCTGTGAGTCTGAGGCCTCATTATCTGCCATCACAGTCATTGTGTATATTCCCCCGGGCGCCGTGGCTGCACAGGCGAGTGACGCCATCAGCTCCACCGTCGCCGGATTACAGACCAAACACCCCGACGCATTTATCATCATCAATGGAGACTTTAACGTGGTTAAAGTCTCCAAAACATTAACCAACTTCACCCAGTGTGTAACCTGTAACACCAGAGAAAACAGGACCCTGGACCTGCTGTATGCAAACAGTAAGCTCCACTGCCCTGCCTCCCCTCGGAGGATCAGACCACAACCTCATCAGGCTGGTCCCCAAATACTGGAGGGGAAACTACCAGCCAACAGCTCCAGGGAGGTGTGGGGGGGCTTCAGGAGGATAACGGGCTACAAACAGCCAGGCCCTGCACTGGAGGGGATGCTGGTACAGACCAACCAGTTAAACTTGTTCTTCAACGGGTTTGTCCATCCGGCCCCCAACAGCCCAGCAGGACATCCTGAGCCTCCACCCACCAACTCTGGTCCCCCCACCTCACAGTCTCTGACCATCACATCCAGCCAAGTGATGAAGCAGTTCTCCAGGGTCAACACCAACGAGGCCAGGGGGCCTGACAACATCAACCCCAGGGTGCTCAAGGCGTGTGCCGGGCAGCTGGCAGGAGCGTTCCAGCACCTCTTCAACCTATCTCAGGCTGAAGAAGGTACCACAACTCTGGAAGACCTCCTGCATTGTCCCAGTGCCCAAGAAAGGACTCCCTAGCACTCCCAATGACTACAGGCCAGTCGCTTTAACGTCACACATCATGAAGATCCAGGAGAGACTGGTCCTCCAGCACCTCAGATCCCTGGTGAGCGACTCGCTGGATCTCCTAAAGTTTGCATGCCAGGCAAACATTGGCGTGGACGACGTCATCATCTACATGATCCACAGAGCCTACACGCACCTGGAGAAGCCGCAGAGCACAGTGAGAATCATGTTCTTCGACTTTTCCAGTGCATTCAACACAGTCAAACCACCGGCTAGCTGAGAAGCTCTCAGCTATGCAGGTAGACCAGGGCCTGGTGGACTGGATTAGGGACTACCTCACCAGCAGACCACAGAATGTCAGACTGCAGGGCAGCCTGTCTGACATGCTGGTGAGCAACACCGGTGCTCCCCAGTGAACTGTGCTGTCACCGTTCCTGTTCACCACCTACACCTCCGACTTCTGCTTCAACTCCCAACATGCCTCCTGCAGAAGTTCTCCGATGACTCCTCCATCGTCGGCTGCATCACAGACGCCAACGTGGAGGAGTACAGGACCCTTGTGGAGAACTTCGTGAGGTGGTGCGACACCATCCACCTCCAGCTCAATAGTGGTAAGACCAAAGAGCTGGTGGTGGATTTCTGGAGGAGGAGGAAGAGCTCCCCTACTCCCATCACCATCCGTGGGGAGGAGGTGGAGGTGGTGGACACCTACAATTTCCTGGGAGTTCAATTAAACAATAAACTGGACTGGTCCAACAACTCAGAGGCCTCTACAGGAAGGGACAGAGCAAACTATTCTTCCTGAGACTCTGAGGACAACAAACTGGGGGTGGTGGCAGACGGGAGGACCAGGAGGAGAACCCCTCCCACCCCCTCTATGACCAACTGGTCCAGATGAGGAGTACATTCAGCCAGAGACTGATCCCCCCTCGGCCCACTACAAACCGTCTCGGTCAGTCCTTTCTGTTGGTGGCCATCAGGTTCCAGAACCAAGGTCTGAACCAGAACCAAGGTCTGACCCCCATGTGACTCTGATCATCCGTATTTATTCCTGGACCAAATGTATATAATTACATAGAATTATATAATTACATATATATGCTATGCATATACAATACCCACCACCTGCTGCACTTTACTTTACTTATTACTATTTTACTTATCTTATTTATTTTATTGCCATTTCCTTCATTGCACCTTCTCTTTTACTTCTATTGTAATTCATCTGTACTGTTGTTGCTGCTGCTATGACACCCGAATTTCCCTCCGGGGAATAATAAAGGTTCATCTTATCTTATCTTATCTTATCTTAACAATGTCATTGTGCATGGCAGCTTTTCCTCATATTGTAATAATAATCATAATAATCATAATAATAATAATTAGTATTATTATGATGATTATTATTGTTATTATTATTATTAAATAACACTGTGTCACTTTTCTTTTAGATCAGAAGTTCAGCCATAAGATGTGATGAAGAAGTGTTTTGTTCCTGATGTTAGTTCCTAGTATACTATAGTATGTCAACAAAAAAGTCATAGTATAGTATGTCGAAAAATTTCAATGTATATTACGTCAAAAAACATAGTGTTGAAAAAAGTTTCAAAAAAAGCATTATTAATAATAACATTTTATTTCTATAGCGATTTCCAAGAAACTCAAATGGATGTTGCACAGCTAAAATGATCATAAACAAGTGCATCATAAAATATAAAATACACTAAAACTACATTAACACACATTATGCAATAATACGGCTTTAATATCACCACCTTTATTTATTTATTTCATGTGCAATAACACCATTACTGTCATCAGTATTTATTGGCATGTGCAATACTTCACATATGGTAATGCTGTTCAATTAACACAACATTACTGATGTTATCTGTGCAATATGGTTATTTTTTCAGTTATTTGATTTCTCACTATTGATGAGAAAAGTACTTTTCCCCTCTTATTTGTACTTATCAATCCTCAGTTCTTATCTCTTTTTTTAAACTTGTTTCTCTATACACTGTGTGATGTTAATTGTGTTGTGTTTTGTACTTTTTTGTAAATACTGAGCATCTATGGCACAACAATTTCCTTCGGGATGAATAAAATTCAATCTTATCTTATCTTATCTTATCTTATTAAAAGCAGTTCTAAAAGTTGAATTTAGATTAGTGATTAGAAAATGGAGTGAAAACAGCAAGAATATCATAGATCAAAAAATATGAATAAAAAAAGTAAAAAAAAAATTGTATATTGAAAAATTCACAGAATAATACATCGAATTAAAGTCATTTTATCGGACGCTGAAAAAAGTCATTGTATATCATAAAAAAACAGTATTGTATGTCAAAAAATAAAAGAAAAACTCAGCACAGTTAGTTAATAAAACTAAAATCTGTATATATGTATATATATATATACATATATATATATATATATATATATTATATATATATATAGTGTAATATGTCAAAAAAAGTGAAAAATTCATAGAATAGTATCGACATTTTATGTCATTATCCCAAAATCACGAGTTATCACAAGAAAACAAATTCTTTCACATGGAGATAACAGCATGGATGTTGACAGCAATGGACTTGGTGCATTTAGCCAAAGGATCCATGAGACTACGTCCGGATTTTAACCCTCCTATGGTCTTCAGGTCAATTTGACCTGATTTCAAAAGTTAAAAATTGCCTGAAAAGTACATGGAAGGTTCCATACTGTGGTCTTTGCAAGTAGCATTAATTATGACTATTTGTGTGTTTTATTAAATTTTATAGCACCTGTGGTCTTCCCAGGTCAATTTGACCCGGCCACATTTAGTGGTGCAATGGGTCATACTATTGCGTTTTCCAGCCCAATGAACACACACACACACACACACACACACACACACACACACACACACACACACACACACACTTCAACAACAACCAGATCATCACAAAGAGTGGCTATGGGTCCAGATTCCGTCGTGGTGGTAGTGATTCTGTGAGGTACTGGACAACAGGCTGGACTCAAACGCACGACAAGGAGAGCAGATCAAAGTTCACAATAATCTTTAATAAACAAGCAAATGGTCAGTACACAAGAGATCAGTCCAACAGGCTAACAAATCCAAATCTCTAGGCAAAGGCAGGGTCAAAAAAACGAGCAGATAATCAAAAACACGAGGAGAATAGATCACTGGGAAAAAAAGAACGCGAGGACGCTTGCACTCTGGGAGATACAAAGACGAACTGGCATAGAAGGGAAGGGGAACACAACTTAAATACTAAAGAGGGGAGGGACTACCTATGGACAGGTGAACACAATCAGGGCGGGGAGACGATCAGATGCAGGTGAGGGTAGTTGGAAAGTAGGTCAGGGGATTTCATTCATTCAAAACGCGGAAGAACAGCAGGGCAGGAAGTGACGTGCTCTGAAATGAGAGGAGGGATTAGATTTCAAAATAAAACAGGAAATGGACAACATTCACAACCACAAGGACAAAAACGTAACTTAACCATCTCGGGGCGTGACAGTAACCCCCCTCCTAGGGACAGCTCCAGAAATCCCTGGCAGGTCCGGGTGTTGGCGGTGAAAGTCATGAATCAGTTCAGGGTCCATAATGTCCTTCGTGGATACCCACGACCTCTCCTCTGGTCCGTATCCCTCCCAGTCCACAAGGTATTGTTTCCCCCGTCCTCTGCGTCGGACCGCCAGGAGTCGCTTCACCGTCAACACGGGTCCTCCATTGACGAACCGGGGGGATGGTGGGGGTTCCGAGGCTGGGACCAACGTACTTTCTTTAACAGGTTTGACCCGGCTTACGTGGAATGTGGGGTGGATGCGCATAGATAAGATAAGATAAGATATTGCTTTGTTAGTCCCACAGTGGGGAAATTCACACATTACAGCAGCAAGTGGATAGTGCAATAAAAGACAAGAAGCATAGATTTAAAAACAGTATTAATGCAAATAAATTAAATTAGTATATACATAATAGAAAAGTAAAGCCAGAAATATGTCCATTATATCAATAAATAATTGTCCAGTTACTATGATTTGACAGATGATATAATTGCATGAGTTCTTATTGCACTTATGTCCGGTGAGTTTGTTGTGAATGTGACTGTGTATGTGGTCTACTGGGAGCAGTGCTGGTTGTGAATGTGTATGTGGTCTACTGGGAGCAGTGCTGGTTGTGAATGTGTATGTGGTCTAC
Organism: Pterois miles; assembly: GCA_947000775.1. Classification (NCBI taxonomy): domain Eukaryota; kingdom Metazoa; phylum Chordata; class Actinopteri; order Perciformes; family Scorpaenidae; genus Pterois; species Pterois miles. The sequence continues at coordinate 642,657 of CAMQGK010000149.1, read as the reverse complement.
GGGAGCAGTGCTGGTTGTGAATATGTATGTGGTCTACTGGGAGCAGTGCTGGTTGTGAATGTGTATGTGGTCTACAGGGAGCAGTGCTGGTTGTGAATATGTATGTGGTCTACTGGGAGCAGTGCTGGTTGTGGAGTCTAACAGCTGCAGGCAGGAAGGACCTTCTGTAACGCTCCTTCGTACACTTAGGGTGTAGCAGCCTGTCACTGAAGGAGCTCTCCAGAGCTCTGATGGTGTCTCTCATGGGGTGGGAGTCCTTCTCCATCATGGATGACAGCTTAGCCATCGTCCTCCTCTCTCCCACCACCTGCACTGTGTCCAGAGAGCATCCCAGGACAGAGCTGGCCCTTTTGATAATCTTATCCAACCTCTTCCTGTCTGCAGCTGTGATGCTGCTGCCCCAGCAAACCACTCCATAAAATATGGCTGATGCCACCACGGTGTCATAAAATGTTTTCAGAAGTGTCCCCTGCACTCCAAAGGACCTCAGTCTCCTGAGCAGATACAGTCTGCTCTGGCCTTTTTTATGGAGTGCAGAGGAATTTGTAGTCCAGTCCAGTTTATTGTTCAGGTGAACACCCAGGTATTTATAAGATGTCACCATCTCAATGTCTGATCCTTGGATGTTCACCAGTGTTGGAGGGGAATGAGTTTGCCTGCGGAAATCCACCACCAGCTCTTTAGTTTTCCCCGCGTTGATCTGGAGGTGGTTCCGCAGGCACCAGTCCACGAAGTCCTGGGAAAGTTCTCTGTACTCCCCATCGTCCCCATCAGTGATGAGGCCGACGATGGCAGAGTCATCAGAGAACTTCTGCAGGTGACAGGTTGGTGAATTGTAGGAGAAGTCTGCAGTGTAAATCGTGAAGAGGAACGGAGCCAGAACCGTTCCCTGCGAGGCCCCCACACTGCAGACCACCGTGTCGGAGGTGAAATCCTGTGTTCTCACATACTGTGGGCGGTTTGTGAGGTAGTCCAGTACCCAGGATGTAAGATGGTGATCTACCCCTGCAGTCTCCAGTTTGTCCCTCAGAAGTGTCGGCTGGATGGTGTTGAATGCACTGGAGAAATCAAAGAACATGATCCTCACAGTGCTCCCAGGTTTCTCCAGGTGAGACAGAGCTCAGTCCAACAGGAAGATGACGGCATCGTCCATCCCAATGCCAGGTTGATAGACAAACTGTCGTGGGTCCATGGATGGACTCACCACAGGGCGGAGATGTTGGAGGACCAGACGCTCCAGGGCCTTCATCAGGTGGGATGTTAATGCCACCGGCCTGAAGCTGCTGGGGTCTTAGGCACAGGTACCACGCAGGATGTCTTCCATAGTTGTGGTACCTTCCTCAGCTTCAGGCTCAGGTTGAATAGATGTCCAAAAGTCCCACACAGCTGGTCTGCGCAGGACTTCAGGAGCCTGGAGCTGATGCCATCTGGACCCGTAGTCTTCCTTACATTCATCCTCTTGAACTGATTCTTCACCTGGAGGGTTGTGAAGGACAAACTGGGGCAGGGGGGCTGTGTGTCAGAGGCAGTGGAGGAGGGTGGTGGGGGGGCAGAGCTGAGTAGTGGAGCAGAGGGGGGTTGACTATGGGACGGATCTGCTGGGGGTAGAGCTGGAGCCGTAGGTGTCGATGGAGGTGTTGATGTCAGTGGGGTGCTTTTGTTGAGCTGAAGGTGGTGAAGGAGGAGGAGGGGCACTGTCTTGAAGTGGCAGATGAAGGGGGTTGCAGCAGGGTGGACTGGGCCGGGGGAGGGGCAGGTGACTCATTGAACCTGTAGAACGGGCGGCAGTAGCTCAGTCTGTAGGGAGTTGGCTTGGGAACCGGAGGGTCACCGGTTCAAGTCCCGACATGGACCAAAAACTGAGCGTGAACTGGTAGCTGGAGAGGTGCCAGTTTACCTCTTGGGCACTGCCGAGGTGCCCCTGAGCAAGGCACCAAACCCCCAACTGCTCAGGGCGCTTGTCAGGAGCAGCCCCCTCACTCTGACACCTCTCCAATTGTTGCATGTATATGGACCTGTTTGTGCATGTGTGTGTATAAGTTAACAGAGTGAAAAAATTGAATTTCCCCTAGCGGGACTAATAAAGGACTATCTTCTTCTTAAAGTAGTGGTTCAAATCATTCACCCACTTTAGGTCTCCCACAGCCTTGGAGTCTGGTTTCTTGTGGCCTGAGATGGTTTTTAGGCCTTTCCAGACTCCACTGATGTTGTTAGATCTAGGGAGTTATAACTTAATAGCAACAGGATTAATCATTTTTGAGATAGGGAAGGGACCGACAAACCTTGGAGCTAACTTGCGTGATTCCACTCTCAGTGGGAGGTCCTTGGTCGACAACCACACTCTGACCCGGTCGGTAGGAGGGGGCCGTGGTCCGATGACGGTCTGTGGCCGTCTTCAACCGGGTCGCGCTTCTCAAAAGTTCCATACCCGGTGGACACCGACGGACGAGAGCATGGGCTGACGGCACCAGGACCTCCTTCTCAACCTCCGGGAATAGCGGAGGTTGATACCCATACACGCACTGAAAGGGAGAGAGAGTCCAGAAGAAGAGCAAGGCAAGGAGTTATGTGCATATTCAACCCAAATCAAATTTTTGCTCCACGAGGAGGGATTTTGAGAGACCAGGTACCGTAGGCCTGTCTCTAATTCCTGATTCAACCTCTCAGATTGGCCGTTGGACTGGGGATGGTAGCCGAAGGAAAGACTCACGGATGCTCCTATCAGGGCGCAAAACTCCTTCCAGAATCGAGACACGAACTGGGGACCTCGATCTGAAACCACGTCTCAGGGAAAACCATGTAAGCGGAAAATGTGAGACAACAAGACCTCCGCCGTCTTCTTGGCAGAGGGTAACTTTGATAGGGGAATGAAGCGTACCATTTTAGAAAATCTATCTACCACAGTGAGGATGGTTGTGTTACCGTCAGAGACCAGAAGTCCCGTAACGAAGTCTAGCAAGATGTCTGACCAGTAGTGATGGGAATTCCGGCTCTTTTCAGGGAGCCGGCTCTTTCGGCTCGGCTCACTAAAAAGAGCCGGCTCTTTCGGCTCCTAAACGGCTCCCAAACGGCTCTTCAGGTTATGTTGTTGCTTTAATTAATTTATTATCAACAACAATATAAAATTATGCACAAAATGAATTACTAATGTAATTGTTATGTTAGCTACATTGTCAGTAATACAGCATCCCACTCTTTTGCCACTTTGAGCAGCTCTTCTGCTCAGTTCTCAGAAGTGTCTGTCGCTTAAGACAGACCACCATTTTATCATTTTCAATAAAGTGACACGTAACTGACAAGGATGCTGCTGTGGATTTTTTAACCCTCTCTTGCAGTGGATACACATTCTCTGTCATATAGGCCTGGGATGATTTTTGTTTTCCTGCTTGGAATTGCATACATAGGATTCAGTGCATGAATAAACTTCCTGAATCCTTTATCATCCACAGCTGAAAATGGATGGAAATCAAGAGCAATCATTTTTGCCAGTTCTCCATCAACTGAGTTATGTCTTGCTGGGGTCACAAACTTCTGCACAAACTGTCTCATAGAGCTCTGGGTTGGTTTAGGTGGTTGTGGTGGTGAACAGCATGATGCTGTAGATACTACTACTACTACTACTACTACTGCAGCAGCAGCAACAGTTGCAGTAGACACACTGGCACCTTCATTAATATCACACTCAACTGACTGTTTTATCTTCCCGTTGCTCTGATTGGTGGACTGTTCTCAGGTTGTTTACCTGTGCAGGTTGTTTGTGGCTCTATATGATATTCCTGCAGACTCTACACTCTGCCTTTGTATTGTCAGTAAAATTGAAATGGTCCTGGAGTCACTCATTTTCTTTACTATACCTTCCTAATGTGTCCATGTTGTCTCTTCTTGTTGTCCCCGTGTCTCTCTCTCTCTCTCTCTCCCTCCCTCCTTCTCTCTCTCTCTCTCTCTCTCTCTCTCTGTTCGTGCGCTACTTCAGCTGCTAGTGTAACTCCCGCCCCTCCCCCCTCTGCTCAGCGCAAACACAAGGCTCAAACACATATCGACCAATTACGTGCGGCGCAAGGAAAAAAAAAAGTGAGAGAGAGAGAAAAAAAAAAAAACACGGCTCCCAATGAGGAGCCGGCTCCCGTCGTTCACTTCAAAGAGCCGGCTCTAAGAGCCGTTTCGTTCGCGACCGACCCATCACTACTGACCAGGGACGACTTGGAATGGGGAGCAGTTGAAGGAGTCCTGAGGGGGGTTGGTGTGAAGTTTTACCTCTAGCACACACGGGACAGGCAGCCACGTATTCCCCCACTGCCTTCTCCATGGCGGGCCACCAGAACCTCTGTTTAATGAAAAACACTGTTCTTCTAGTCCCTGGGTGGCAGGTGAGGCGTGAGGTATGTGCCCAGTGGATGACCTGGGAGCGTGTGGACACTGGAACAAATAATTTGTTAGGAGGGCCCCCCTCAGGAACATTTACCCCCCTTAAGGCTTCTTTTACCTTATTTTCTGTGCTCCAGAAGATGGAGCAACGATGTATGATGGGGGCCTCAGGAGCAGGATCAGGGTCATGTAGGCGAGACAACGCGTCAGGTTTGGCATTTTTAGAACCTGGATGGTATGACAAAGTGAAGTGAAAACGATTGAAGAATAGCGCCCACCTGGCTTGACGGGAGTTCAGACGTTTGGCCGCTCGGATATATTCTAAATTTTTGTGGTCTGTCCAGACCACGAACGGCTGGTCTGCTCCCTCAAACCAGTTACGCCATTCTTCCAGTGCTGCCTTAACGGCCAGTTCGCGGTTTCCGATGTCATAGTTCTTTTCTGCTGGGGAGAGCTTCCTGGAGAAAAAAGCACAGGGGTGTAACTTATTATCGCTAGGAGACCGCTGGGACAGGATTGCTCCAATGCCTGTATCGGAGGCATCCACCACAAACTGTTGCTGCTGCTCGGGGAGAGTCAGAATGGGGGCTATGGAGAAACATTGTTTCAGTTTGTTAAAGGAATTTTCAGCTTGGCAAGACCACTCAAACTTGTTCTGCGGAGAAGTGAGAGCATGAAGAGGAGCTGCAATGGTACTAAAGTTTCTAATGAACCTTCTGTAGAAATTTGCAAACCCCAATGACCGCTGAACTAGCTTGCGGTTGTTGGGAGTGGGCCAATTGGCAACTGCACTGACTTTTTCCGGGTCCATCTGAATGTTGTCAGGGGTGACCACAAACCAGAGAAAAGAGATCTTAGCAGCGTGAAACTCACACTTCTCCGCCTTTACATAGAGTTGGTGGTCTCAGAGTCTTTGTAGCACACGGCGGACATGTTTCTCATGAGTTTGTTGATCTGGGGAAAAAATCAAGATATCATCAAGGTAAACAAATACATACTGATTCAACATATCTCTGAGTATATCATTAACCAATGCCTGGAATACTGCAGGAGCATTAGAGAGTCCAAATGGCATGACTAAGTACTCATAGTGTCCACTAGGTGTGTTAAAGGCGGTCTTCCATTCATCCCCCTCCCTTATTCTCACGATGGTAGGCATTTTTAAGGTCCAACTTTGTAAACACCTTAGCTCCTTTCAACAGTTCAAAGGCTGAGGAAATGGGAGGGAGGGGGTACCTGTTTTTAATGGTAATTTCGGTCAGTCCACGATAGTCTATACAGGGTCAAAGCGTCTTATCCTTTTTGTCCATGAAAAAAAATCCGGCTCCTGCCAGCGAAGAGGAGGAACGAATTATCCCTGCTGCTAGTGAGGCCTCTATGTAGTTGTCCATAGCCTTTCTCTCAGGGGCGGACAGTGAATACAATTGGACTCTGGGTGGAGTAGTGCCTGGCAGGAGGTCAATAGCACAGTCATAAGGCCTATGATGCGGTAAAGATGTGGCTTTAGCTTTATTAAATACCTCATTCAGGTCATGGTACCATGCAGGAATCCCGGATAAGTCAGGAGGTGTTTATCCTTCGGGGGCACCTGCAGTACTTCCCTCCACCATAAGGGGCGCTGCTGGACGCTCAGCCAACTTTAGATGAGAAACACATGGATCACAGGTTAGAGCATCATTTTTCCCCCACCCCAGTATCTTCCCAGTAGACCAGTCAATCTGTGGTTTATTCTTGATTAGCCAAGGCAGGCCCAAAACCAATGGATGAATGGGGGAATCGAACACATGAAAACTTAAGGTCTTGGCGTGATTACCAGACATAATAAGGGGCACTGGATGGGTTCGATGAGTTACCCGACACAGTAGGCGTCCATCTAGTGCCCTAGCCTCAAGCGGCTCAGGCAGGGGAATCCTCCTAAGGCCTAGAGAATTAGCCAATTTCCAGTCCATGAAATTCCCATCGGCCCCAGAGTCCACCAGAACCAGATAAGTTAATGCCTGGGAATGAGAAATGATCTGTGCTTGGCTTAGAGGTCGAGAGAAATTATTGCAACAGGATGTTTGGCTCACCAGCGCCCTCTCCCTCACTGGCGAGCCTGATCTTTTGCTGGCCAGGTTGATAGGAAGTGTCCCAGCTGGCCACAATATATACACCTCCCCTCCCGCAGGTGCCGCTGTCATTCCTCTGGTGTCAGTCGAGCCCTGGCCATCTGCATCGGCTCATCCGGAGCACTAGGGGGAGATGAGAGACCACTCACCTCTGGTGTGGGAGGAGGGCGCCAGGATGAGCGGACCCGATTAGGCTGCCTCGTCTGGTCGGACGACGGAGTCGCACTCCTTCTTTTTTCCGTCTCCCTTTCCCACAGTCTGTTATCTATGCGAATGGCCAAGGCGATGACTGAACCCGAGGTCTAGGGGCGTCAACTGGTCCTTTACCTGGTCCGAGAGTCCGTGGATGAAGGTGTCAAGGAGTGATGCGTCGTTCCAGCCACTATCGATGGCTAGGGTGCGGAACTCAATGGCGTAGTCGGAAACCCACCGCTTCCCCTGACGGAGGCTGACCAAGGCTCTGGCAGCTTCCCGACCCGGAGTGCTTTAAAGAAGAACACACAGGGGAGCCGCGAGCCCACTCTGCCATTGCCCATGCCTCTGCTCTGCCTGATAAATGTGTAATAATGAAAGCGACTTTGGATCGCTCAGTAGGAAATTGAGCTGCCTTTAATTCAAAATGTAGGCTGCACTGTACAAGAAACGAGCGACAGTTTTCAGACTCACCGGAAAATCTCTCTGGTTTTGCGAGGTGGGGAGAGGCGGTAAATACCGGTGAAGGTGGAGGCGCTGGAGAAGCGGCGGCCGGTGGCTGCAAGTCCACATTCAGTGTCTCGAGCCGACTTATCAAAGCTTGCATTTGATTTCCCAGCTGACTCACTTGTTCGCCGATTGTGCTGCGAAACTTCTCTCGATTATCGGTGAGAAGCTGCATACTATTACATACGGCTGTGAGTTGCTCCTTGTGGTGGTGCATCTGAGCTTCTTGAGCGTGGAGCGAGGATTGGACCTGATCCGAGCCGGCTGAGTCCATGTTATGGCCAGTTCGTACTGTGAGGTACTGGATAACAGGCTGGACTCAAACGCATGACAAGGAGAGCAGATCAAAGTTCACAATAATCTTTAATAAACAAGCAAATGGTCGGTACACAAGAGATCAGTCCAATAGGCTAACAAATCCAAATCTCTAGGCAAAGGCAGGGTCAAAAACGAGCAGATAATCAAAAACACGAGGAGAATAGATCACTGGGAAAAAAGAACGCGAGGACGCTTGCACTCTGGGAGATACGAAGACGAACTGGCACAGAAGGGAAGGGGAACACAACTTAAATACTAAAGAGGGGAGTGACTAACTATGAACAGGTGAGCACAATCAGGGCGGGGAGACGATCAGATGCAGGTGAGGGTAGTTGGAAAGAAGGTCAGGGGATTTCATTCATTCAAAACGCGGAAGAACAGCAGGGCAGGAAGTGACATGCTCTGAAATGAGAGGCGGGATTAGATTTCAAAATAAAACAGGAAATGGACAACATTCACAACCACAAGAACAAAAACGTAACTTAACCATCTCGGGGCGTGACAGATTCCTGCTCTACATGGATGACACCAAGCTGTACGCCAGGAATGAGCGAGATATAGACTCACTGATCCGCACCACCAGGATCTACAGCAATGAAAAGATATGTCATTTGGATTGGTCAAGTGTGGCTGGATGGTCTCAAAGAGAGGCAGGATGATCAGAACTGAAGGGTTTGACCTATAAGAGGGCAGCATAGGTGATATCCAAGACAGCTATGAGTAGGCCGCAAAGAAATCAACCACAGCCAAATATCCAGAGAGTAACGCAAGTCCTGAAAAGTCAACCGAATGGTAAGAACAAGATCCGAGCACTCAACAAGTACGCACTACTGTTAGAAATATCCGGTCTTAGGTTGTTTTGTTTGTCGTCTTTTGTGTGCACTTCCTGTTTTATTTTGGTTATCCTACCCCTCCCTCTCGTTTCAGAACACTTCACTTCCTGCCTGGTGTTTCCTGCTCTTCACCTGATTGACACTGTGTGACCTAATTTCATCCACCACTAACCTGAGTCTGATTGTCTTTCCCCACCCTGATTGTGTCCACCTGGTCTCTCATCAGTCCCTCCCCTCACTGGTATTTAATGTGCGTCTCCCCTTCCCTCTGTGCCAGTTCATCTTGCCTATTTAGTGTTCAAGCGTTCCAGCATTTCCTCGTGTTTTTGACTACTCGTGCATTAGAAACTCTGCCTGTTTTTTGACTTTGCCTCTGCCTGCTGATTCGGATTTGTTTGCCTGCATTTTTTTGATTCCTGTGTACCGACCTCTTGTTGTGATTAATGACACTGATTTTTGCTACAACCTGCCTTCACTGTGTTTGCAATTGAGTCCAAGTGTGCCTGCTTCTCCAGCCGTAACAACTACCTGTCATCAGATACACCGCTGGGATCATAAGCTGGTCAAAAGAGGAGATACAAGCCAAAGATATCAAGACAAGAAAGCTCCTCACCATGCATGGAGGGTTTCACCCCAAGTCCAGCACCCTGAGACTGTACACTTAGCGGAAAGAGGGAGGCTGAGGACTAGTGAGCGTCAAGGCTACAGTCCTGGATGAAACATGGAAAGTCCAAGAATATATCAAGAAAATGGCCCCAAAGACCCAAGGTGTAGACTGCCCAAAGATGTCCCCTGATATACAGCATATAGTAGCAGGGTGTAAAATGTTAGCTGGATCAGCGTACATGGAGAGGCAAAACCAAGTGGTTGGAACAGTGCACAGGAACATCTGTAACCAGTACGTAATAGAAGTACCCAGATCCCAATGGGCCATACCACAGAAGGCGGCTGAGAACAACAGGGCCAAGTTTCTGTAGGACTTCAGCTTCCACACTGACAACCAGCTCCTGGCTAACCAACCAGATATTGTGGTGGTGGACGAAGAGCAGAAGAGGGTGGTGGTGGTAGATGAGGTCTATTGTACCATATATCATTATACCATGTATTTGAAAGAGATGAAGCCCAGATTTCAAATATGGAAAAATTAATCATGCTGAAACAAGTCAATTAGTTTAATCTAACAAAATAAGTTTTACTAAAGAATCAGAATAGTTTTCAGATGGGAGGACAATCCTGTTCTCTCGCCAACTAAACGGCGCACCCCCTTTCTCAGCTGATAATAAGAAGCTTCAAACATTTAGTCTAATGGTGCTTTATTTGGGGCTTCAGGCTCCTCGGGGTGCTTCAGCTCTTAGAACTGTGCCCCTCTGCATTCCCCCCTCCTTGTGCCCATAAACCACAAGAGGGTTGGAACACTCCAAGGACACCAGCTCTCCATCCTGAGGACTCAGGTCCGACACCTCACACCCAGATGATACCGGCACCCAGTCTACCTGAAAGGAGGCTCTGAACTTTTTGACTTGATCTAGTCCGGCTAAAGAAACGAATGCTGTTCTGCTACGCTGTCTCTCTCTTGTCTGAGCCCTATTTATTTACAACAGTTTGTTGTTGTTTGTTGTTGCCGCTCTGCCCTGATGGCTGAAACAGCCAGCTACTGAAGCCTGAAGCAGCTCCACTGTATCTACGTGCTGGTGAATCCCAGCCATTGTGAAGATGGACTTAAAGAAAGACTTTAGGTCCAGAATCTTTTGAATCCAGTGACCCATCCAGCTCCGAGGAGGGGGGTCTGAAGAAATGGCTCAGAGATGCCTCACCAGACAGAGAGAGACGAAGATGGAAACATGCATCGAGGTGACAGCCATCCAAAAACAAGGGTGTCCGAGGAACCAAAGAGAGCCACTGAGGGAGAGAGACGACTCAAGCCGAGTCGCATCGTTGGATCCAGAAGATCCAAACTGTTCCAGACAGAAGCTGCTGCTACTCTGCTCCAGACAGCACAACCTCCATCTACCATCTACTCAGAGAGGCTGATGTATACTGTAGATGTATCTTCAGAGGAGAAAGAGTCTGATGACTAGACTGATGAACCAATTCATAGTCAATTCATAGTCAACTCATAAATCAGTTACAAATATTACAATTAAAATTAGACCACGTCTACATTTATAACTTGAAACTGATTCTCAATCTTCCCTGGTGCTTCTTAAACTCTTAAATCCAATCAGAGAGGTATCAGTCACTGAATTGATCTGGTCATTTTTAATTTGTTCTATCCGTGAATGTTCGTCATTTGTATTTGCTGTATTCCTTTAATTTTTCTTTATTCAATTTTATCAGTTTTATCATTCATTCAATTATATTCTGCTAGTAGTGTATTGAAGTTAAATGTGGGTAATATCTAAAGATGAATGTTACCCCTTGGTACGCTGTACGCTCTCTCGACGTCAGCGGAAGCTATGCGGAAGTGTAAGCTCTCACCACCAAACGAGAGGAATCGACCGCCGTCAAAACCTGCTTACTTGCTGATCCAACGCAGCAGGCCCAGCCTATGGGCCTGTGCCGCAACCACCACCAAACACAGCGAGACATGCCTCCACTCACCTCACCTGGATGCGACGGCTGCCTTCGTCTGACCCAGAGGATCTCCGAGCTGGAAGAGAGAATGTCCACCTTATATCAGCTGAGGGATGAAGAGCGGATCATCGATTCGATGGTTGTCACTGTGGGTCCCATCGCCTGCACCACAACCGCTGGAGAAATGGACTCAACTGTTTCTCTCACATATGCGGATGTCGTTGCTGCTCCAGAGCACTGGTCCCGGCTAGGCGCCATGCCCAAGGCTCTGGTTGGCTCCACTTCCACTCCCCGTCAGGAGGGGCCGTGGTGTTCTGCCAGTAGAGGTAAACATGGTGGGAAGCGTGCCTCTTGCTCACCTCTCTCAGCCTCTCTTACTGAACAACAAATTTTCCATCCTGGACGAGCAGCAACTTTCCCCACTCACCGATCGCCACACCACTCCTCTGTCACAGAAGCCTGAAAACCTCCCTAAAAAGTGTCATCTCTCCACGTCGGCATGTCAGTCCAGCTGGTCATCCACTGTTCCGGCTCCCCCCCGACGTCCAGATGCCACTGGTAAGAGGTCTGGTCCAGAGGCCCCGTCCTCCTCCCCGCGCCCTGACCGCTCCGTCGCGCACCTCCACGACCCCGCCCCCACCGCTGCCCCTTCGGTTTCCGCTGCATCACCCAAAATACCAACCCTCAGTACAACCACTCTCGTCATCGGGGATTCCATAATAAGAAATGTCCGCAGAAAATCTGCTAAGTGTTTTTGCTTTCCTGGTGCAAAGGTGGCTGATATTATGGACAAATGCACCAGCCTTCTAGCCAAATATCCCCAAGCACGCCGCATCATCATTCACGCTGGATACAACAATGTTCCGGAGCAGGTGTCTGAAATCTTAAAACAAGATTTCTTAAAGTTGTTTGACTCCCTGAAAAACTGTGGCAGGAGAATCTTTATTTCTGGACCTCTTCCTCCTTTCAAACGAGGATGTGAACGCTTCAGTAGGACTCTGGCACTCCACACCTGGCTCCAATCGGCCTGTGCGACGCACAATGCGTCTTTTATCGGCAATTTCAATCTTTTTTGGAATCGTCCGTCTTTTTATAGAAATGATGGAACTCACCCAAGTGCCCTTGGCGGGCGCATCTTAACTGAGTACATGTTTTACATCGTCTTAAACACTCCTCGTCAGCCACGATCCTGACACACGTCCGCCACCGGTCACTTCCGATCCTCAGCTGAGTGAATGCTTCACCGCTACACTGCTGCGACTCCCACTGCCAGACTCACTAGCTCCTCCCTGTGGCAGGGCGCCCTCAATCACTCGCTACTCTTTACCATCAACTCTCCCAGCGTCCATTCAGACAATATTAACTACCAGGCCCTCAAGAGTTAACCGCTCTAGGGGCGTCAACCCCCTGAATCACAGGGTTATTACTGTTTCCTCAAACAGAATGTCTGTTGCTCCCTGTAATATCAGTGTTAAAATGGCTTTGATTAACACTAGATTACTCTCAAACAATTCTTTCATTTTTAATGACATTATTATTTCCTCTAAACTTGACTTCTTATTCCTGACTGACTTCTTGTGAATTTCTTCACTGTGGGACTAATAAAGGAATACCTTATCTTATCTTATCTGACAGAAACTTGGCTAAGATGTGATGAGCACAGTCAGTTGATTGAACTGTGCCCCCCTAACTATAAGTTCATTAACTCTCCCAGATCCCATGGCCGGGGTGGTGGACTAGCAGCTGTTTTTAGGAGCCATTTCAATTGCAGCTCCGTAAACTTCGGTACTTTCACCACGTTTGAATCACTTGCTTTTAAGATTATCTGCACCACAAGCTCTGTTCTTTCTATTATTATTTACTGTCCGCCAAAATATAAGCATGGTTTCCTTGAGGAGTTCTCAGGAGCTGTTATCTAAAATGTCTACAGAGTTTGATTATATTATCATCTCAGGGGATTTTAATTTTCATGTTGACAATCCGAGCGACCGTGATTCAAAAGAATTCATGAACCTGTTGGAGGCTTTTGACTTCATACAGCATGTATTTGGACCTACCCACAACCGGGGTCATACCTTGGATCTGATAATTGGAAAGGGACATTACAGTAACCTCAATTAAGGATATTACGGTATCAGATCATCTAACATCTAACTGAAAGATAAGTTCCCTTGGGATTAATAAAGTTCATCTATCTATTATCTATCTATCTATCTATCTATCTTTTCTTTTGATGCCTCATTTACTCAGCAAAAACTATTAAGGATACAGACAGTTAAAAACGCTATATTGGTACTGACACTGCTGAATCCTTCATTGAATTCTTCACCAAATCTATATCCAACCAGGAACCGTCCATGCCTCTATCCCCAGATCTCCTGGTAAACAACTTCAATTTGAAAATAAAAAATATTATGGATGACATTGCACCTTTGAAAACAAAAATAATCTCCAGAAAACAAAAAGCTCCGTGGACAAATGATACTCTTGTAAAACAACTAAAACAACAAAGCAGACGGGCAGAGCGTAAATGGAGAAAAACCAAGCTTCAAATCCACCGTGACATCTACAAAGCCTGCCTCATCGACTATAACAAAGCAATAAAAAATGCCAGACAATCATTTTTCTCTAATATCATAAACAATAATTTGAACAATGCACACGTGCTGTTCTCCACTGTTGATCGGCTCATCAACCCAGCACCATCTTCTCGTCCTGAACTACTCTCCCCGACGAAATGTAATGAATCTGCAACATTTTTCAATAATAAAATCACCACCATCAGGAGAAACATAAGCTGCTTGAGTCCAGGCCAAAGTGTGTTACCCACACAAGGAAACAGAACCTGTCACATGTCACATTTCACTCTTGTGGACTCTGCTACACTCCAGGATGCTGTATGTGAGCTCAAGTCCTCCACCTGCTGTCTGGACCCACTTCCAACAACCTTCTTTAAAACTGTCTCTAGCTGTCTAAGCACAGAGGTACTAATAGTCAACTGCTCCCTCCAGTCTGGTGTCTTCCCGAGTGCTCTCAGAACTGCTGTTATAAAACCGTTGTTAAAAAAGACCAGTCTAGATCCCTCAATCCTATTATAGACCGATCTCAAACCTCCCCTTTCTGAGCAAGATCCTTGAAAAAATCGTGTACAGTCAGTTGAACAACTACCTGTCAACAAATGACCTGTTGGATGTTTTTCAGTCTGGCTTCCACCACAGAACAGAAACCGCCCTTGTCAAAGTTTTAAATGATCTTCACATAAACATGGACTCTGGCAAATGCTCAATCCTTGTTCTACTAGACCTCAGTGCCGCATTTGACACTGTTGATCATGAGATCTTGTTAAATAGACTGCATAATTGGGTGGGTCTCTCAGGTCCTGTTCTAAACTGGCTCACTACTTATTTACTTAACAGAGACTTCTTTGTCGCCGTCAATAATTTTATGTCTGACAAAGTTGCTGTAACCTGTGGAGTTCCCCAGGGCTCAATCCTTGGTCCACTTCTTTTCAATTTATATATGCTTCCACTTGGTCACATCATAAAGAATCATAATATGCAATACCATAATTATGCGGATGACACACAACTCTACATCTCCCTGTCTCCTGATGACTTGAGCCCCGTGGAAACATTAGTCAAATGTATGAAGGACATTAATTTATGGATGACCCAAAACTTTCTGCAACTAAACAGTGACAAAACAGAAACTATCATTATAGGTGCAAAAGCAAAGAGACAGGAAATTGCAGCTCACCTCAGCTCCTTCTCTCTTAAGAGCAAGGAACATGCCAGAAATCTCGGTGTCATTATTGATTCTGATCTTAATTTTCACTGTCATATCAGTAACGTCACAAGGTCATCCTTCTTTCATCTAAGAAACATCTCAAAAATTAGAGGCTTTCTGTCAAATTCAGATGCTGATAAACTGGTGCACGCCTTTGTAACAAGCAGGCTCGACTACTGCAACAGTCTCTTCTCTGGTCTCCCTCAAAAAAACCATCAAACGGCTGCAGCTTATCCAAAATGCTGCTGCATGCATTTTAACCAGGACCAAGAGAAACTCACACATTACCCCAGTTCTTAGGTCCTTGCATCAGCTCCCAGTATACGCCAGAATTGATTTTAAAATTCTTGATATTGTTTATAAGGCACTGAATAGAACTGCTCCAGACTACATTAAGGACCTGCTTGTCCCATATGAGCCAACAAGAAGCCTCAGATCATCAGCCAGTGGTCTCCTTCTTATCCCAGGCATCTACTCTAAAGCAGGAGAAGCTGCTTTCAGTCACTATGCTCCCAGCAGCCCTTCCAAGTGGTGTTAAGGATGCACCTACACTGAGCTCTTTTAAAACCAGACTGAAAACATTTCTTTGTATGTATGTACGTATGTATATATATATTGTATATATATAGTATTTTATTTATTTATTTATTTTCTATTTGTTTTTCATGTGTTCTCACACGTAAAGCACATTGTGCTGCTTTTTGTATGAAATATTCTATATCAAAAAATATTCTTCTTCTTTCCTTCACATTTTATGATAATTTGTCTTACAATTAATAATTTGGGATTATTAGTTGTCAATATGAATCTTGATATGAATTAATGATTGTTAATCTGCTCAATGCAATAGCGCTACAAAGCAATACCATCCAGTCAGGTATGATGAAAATGTTTGGAGAGCGATACTGTAAAGGATGGCATCTTGTGAAGATGCTGATGGCATAGCTGAGGTGGCCTAGCAATGGAAGAAATTGGGGTTTGGTGCATCAGGAGGAAGGAAATTCAGGAGGAAATCCAGTGGCTTTTCTCGGTAGTGAGGGATGTTTGGATTCTCTGGAAGTATTGAGACCTTCTGCTTTCTCTGCGGAGAGAGGAACTCAGAGTTTGTGGAGGGTGGAAGTCAGTGTGGAGACCAAATACTGAGGGTGAATAAGGTAGTGTGATGGCTGGAAAGTCATCTAGCAGATGGATGATGTACAGGAGTTTATAGTTGTTTGTCAAGACCCAGCAGAGTGCTTTAGATGAAAATCTTTTTTTTTAATTGTTCATTTCTTAAGTCAGTAGTTGTGTAATAAGCAGGAAAATGTCCAGCTTGTACAGATGAAAGGCATCGCCCTGTTGAGGGTTTACTTCACAGCAATGATTGGCTCACTGAACATTATCCCTGACTTAAACATTGATGCATGATGATAATTCATCATGTGTTGAAAAGTACAACATTTAAACAACATTGTGGTATCAACCTTGATCCAGTTCATTGTTGGTTCAACATTGATCTATGATGATGATCTATGATCTTGTTTTTTACAATGAGTTACTGCTGCACTTTGGTCACTGATTTTTATTCTTTTCATTGGATCTTCAAAAAGGAGTCATGGTGATCCATCAGTCCTCAAGAAAGTCTTCCACCAGTTTGTTGACTTCATCAGAGTGAGTCAGGTGGATAAAGTGTGAACCACCAGGAAACAGGTGAAATCTAGATTTGGGACAAAAAAGAGGGTATAGTGTACACGTCATGTTGTTTCTTGAATTTGAGGTAACTGTCATATTTGTGTGTGTGTGTGTGTGTGTGTGTGTGTGTGTGTGTGTGTGTGTGTGTGTGTGTGTGTGCGTGTGTGTGTGTGTTCTCACCGTGATCCCTTGTCTTGAACGCAGCTCCTCTCCTGGCTCCTCCTCCACCAGCCCAGTAATCAGGCAAATACAAAAGGTCACCTGGGGCCTGTTAGGTTCTCTTTGCTTTGACTTGACATGGTGGTGGAGTTGCTGCTGCATGAGGTAGGAGAAAACATAGGTTAAATGGTAGCTCCCTGTAAACCTCATGTTTTTAAATTGTACTGTTTTGACTGGTTTTAGTCCTGTGATTGTCCTACTCAGCCCATGGTTCCATTCCACTAGAGACTCCCTTGTGATGGCCTATGGTGGTGAGTAGGTTGGTCAGGGAGGGACATTTTAAATTAAGTAGATTCCTTTCTAATTATTATGTTTCATTTTAGGCTAACCTGGAGGGTGAGTAAATGGTGGCACCCCTGCACCCTCCTCAGTGTAGTCTGCCTCCATCAAGTGGTCTCAGCTTAGTTTTGTTTAGTTTAATTTTGTTAAGTTGGGCTGGTTGTGTTTTAGTCATTTTAGCTAACTTTCATATTTGGATATTTTAAATTATTATAAAATAAACATGTTTTTAATTGTTACATTATCTTGATTATTCTGTTTTAATCCTTTTCTTTATCATTACAGCGTCAGCCCCAGTAATTTGTTTTCTATTAATTATAATACATTGTTCTACCTTTTTAAAACCACATCTCTGCCTCCTCAGTGACTTACCTGTGTGTTCTAGTTGTCTCAATTTCAAAGACATTGGTACTTTCTGGGGTGCAAGTCCCCAGGTGGCGTTGTCGGTTACCTAGTTTGGTTTACACATACCACATTACATTCAACACCCACCGCGCTCGCTGCCACATATAGGAGAGAGAGAGAGACTTCGGACCCGACTCGCAGCCAACTATTGAGAAAGTAAGGATATTGGTGGCTGGGACCGATCAAGAGGTGTTGTCTTATTGATCTTCTGACGTTGAGTAAACTCCAAACCGGTAGCTTTAATGTTCTGAGCCATTAGAGGAAGTCCCATATTCTCTCATCACTAACCCACTTAATTATCACAGAATCCACTGCATTCAGTCATCATTCATTATGTTATGTGTCCTATGTTTTCATTATATCATTTATTGACTTGTCACGATTTGTGTAAATATTCCCGTTATAATGACGTCGTGGTCTGTGTGTGTTTCAGCAGAGGACTAGCGATCCATTGTTGAGAACTTATTCCAGTTGTGAGACTGAGAGTAATTCGATTGATTATTGAGTTATAGTTTCCTCTGTTTTTCTATAAAATGAGGCGGTGCCCTACAAGTGCGAACAAATTAATTAAATCGTCAATTAATTGATACAATTCAAACTGTCTCACGCTACATAAAATAAGAAAGTAAACTAAGTAAAACGCGTCCAGAAACAACATAATGTCAGTACGGGAAACATGCAAATCACAGCTTGTGACAAACATCACTGACATAACTTGCAAAACAAAACACCAGCTTCAAACCAAAGAACGAACTGTACATTGATAAGAAGTGAAAGTCAATTGTTCGTTCCATTGCGATGTCAGCGCTCAGCAGCAGAGGTACACCTCCGCCATTCTGGACTGAAAGCAACTGTTAAGAAGTCTGGTGATTCAAGGATGGCGCAAGGAAGAAAGGACCCCAACACAGAAGACATGCACAGACGAATTAAACAAAAGGCGAGTCTTTAATCTAGACTGTTAATCAGTTAATTATAGTAATACAAAAATAATACTTGAACTAGAAAGAAATAATAACTAAGCACAAAGAAACTACAAGAACTAAATACACCAAAACTAAGATTAAGACTAGAACTAAAGTACACAGAGAGACAGGGAGGGTACACAAGTGCACAAACAGACCAGTGAAACACAGGACCACCAGGTGTAATGTCCCGCAGGACTTAGGTTGTTTGTTCTGTGTTGCATGCTTTTATTTTGGTGCACATCCTGTTTTATTTTGGCATGATTTTGCAGTTCACTTCACTCCTTGCCCTGCATGCTCCCGCCTTCACATCTGAGCACCTCCTCCTGACCTAGTTACCTGCACCAGTCACTTGCATCTGATCGTCTCCCCCACCCCTGATTATGTCCACCTGTCCATAGTTAGTCACTTCCCTCACTGGTATTTAAGCAGCGTCTCCCTTTCCTCCTGTGCCAGTTTGTTGTGTTCCCTCGTGACAAACCTACCAGTGTTATTCCTAGTGTTTTTGATATTCTGTGTACCGAAACTCTGCCTGTTTTTTGACCATGCCTTTTGCCTGACACACTGGATCTGTCTGACTGTAAGTGTTGCCTACCCGTGTACCAACCTGTTTCCGTAATAAATAACCCAGCGTTATTTGAATCCACCTGCTCTCTGAGTTGTGCATTTGAGTCTGAGTGTGCCTGCCTCACCCGCCGTTACACCAGGAGAACACAGAGAGACATCTAAACAGGAATAAAACCTCCAGAAGAAAAAGAGTAGATACTGACGGACATCCAGGGAGAAACACCAAGGAGCACACGAGTCAGAGTAGAAGGAACACAGAGCACGGGGAGATCACGGGAACTAAACAAATGAACCGACAAGAATGTCAGGAAAAGGGGTGTCTTAAATAAACACAGGGAAGACGACCAGGTGGGAACAATCAGGGGCGAAGCAACCATCAGGGAAACTAGGTGAGGGGGTTTGAACAAAGAAAACGGAGGGAAAACACATAAGGCCAGGAAGTAAATCTCGAAACGACACGGAGACGAAAGACTTTCAAAATAAAACAGGAAACAACCAAAGACACCAGGACCAGGACAGGGAGTGAAACAAGACATGACGTCAGAGGTGGATGAGAAACCCAAACAATTCACCAGAACAGAAACTCAGCATAACAAAAACAGGACCAAATAATAAACTAACCAACAAAACTAACACAAAAAGTCCATAACTGTGACAGCAACTACAGGACACCGGTAAAATGTCTGCCTACAAAAGTAAAACTGTATTATTTCTATTCTCTGGTCACATAGTTAATGTCTCTACTGGCTTGAAAGTCTTGTTTGTTGGGCTCATCCACCTCTCTACTATAAGTGGTCTTTCTTACTTTATATACTACGTAACTAGCTCTTAAGTTAGACCTCCGTCACTACATGCAGGTGTGTAATATTCACGTCTCAATGACACTTGTGACACTGACACACTTTCTTCTGGTTGACAGACGGGTCTATGACCTGCTTTGCTGTGAGCCTGGGCTGAACTCACAGTAATTATATATAATCAATACTTCAAAACATCATCAATACAACAACTTCTTTTATAACTGCATTGTGTCTGAGCATTTCCTCTCCATATCTTGGTTTTATTATATCTGAAGTTTCAGATTCACTTGTGTAATGAGTCTGTAATAACACAGATTCAGTACCTTGTGGTCTTTCTGCAAACTTGTTAGATGCTTCCAAGAAGGCTCCCCAGGTTCTAACAAACCCTTCCAGTCCATAAACTGCTATCAAAGAGTCCTTCAACCTCGAGGGTGGAGAGCTCCGTATGTTATCACGGAGTCCTAGGTGTTCCCACAGAAACCCATGCACACACAAGGACACACAATACACAGTTAATAAACGATTACACCATGCACAGTTCACATAGTTCACACAGTCTGGGACTACAATGGCAGATTACTTTCATTAGCAATGACATCCTGCTCGGTCGTTATGGGACTGGCTCCCAGTACAACCATCTGGTGGATCACATCAGGGTTTTTTGCTGCTGCAATCAGAGCGGTGGTTCCACCAGCACTCCAACCCAACAGAGAGAACTTGTCAAAGCCCAGAGCCTGTCAATAAAATGAGAAATAGGTTTCGGAAAAGATCAGGGTTTGAGTTTCAATAAGGACTGTAACTTAAGTATGGAAGATTCATGACAAATAAATCACCTTTGAGGTTTACCCGGTCTCCTGGGTGAAAGTCCTGTGTTTTTGGAGCTACTCATCCACCCAGACCTCCTCCCTTTGTGGCATTCACTGCTATTTATAGTTCCTGGTTAACAATTACAGAAGACAGGAACTGATTTTGTGCTGAATATCACGACAAAAATGTGAGATTTGTGTCCGTGTTCACAAATCACTACGTGATACTCTGTGACTATTTCATGAACAGCACAGATCAGAGGAGGAGTTATGAGGTATAATTTGTACTTAAATATTTAAGGAGTAATTGTGCCGCAGCAAAATCCTTTGACTTGCTTACTTCAAGTCTAAAAGATATGTTTATTATATCATAAAAGCAATTTTCATAAAGTATTCAGACTTCTTCACTTTGTTCACATTGTCTTTTGTTGCAGTCTGATGCTAAAATCATTTCTATTATTTTTCCCCCTCATCAATCTACAATCAATACACCAGACTGACAAAGCAGAAACTTTTTTTTATTAGAATTCATTCCAAAGGAAAAACTGAGGTCCAGATCTGGGGAAGGCTACAAAATATTTCTGCTGCATTGAAGGTCCCCAGGAGCACAGTGGCCTCCATAATTCTTAAATGAAGAAGTCTGGATCAACCAGCGAGCTGACCACCCAGCCAAACAGCAATCGGGGTAGAAGGGCCTTGGTTGTCACGGTTATGGACTTTTATGTTAGTTAGACTTTTGATTAGTTTATTATTTGGTTCTGTTTTCTTATACTGAGTTCCTGGTTCTAGTGTATTGTTTGTGTTTCACTCACTGTACTCAAGAAGATAGTCCTTTATGCGTCCCACGAGGGGAAATTCAATTTTTTCACTCTGTTGTTAACTTATACACGGTACATGCAGACCCGAACACAAACATGCACAAACATGCAGCAATGGAGATATGTCAGAGTGATGGGGCTGCTCCTGACAAGCGCCCCGAGCAGTTGGGGGTTTGGTGCCTTGCTCAGGGGCAAGTGCCCCAAGAGGTAAACTGGCACCTCTCCAGCTACCAGTTCACACTCATTTCTTGGTCCATGTCGGGACTTGAACCGGTGACCCTCCAGTTCCCAAGCCAACTCCCTACAGACTGAGCTACTGCCGCCCCCAACGTCTCTGTGTCATTTTCAGCTTTACTTCTTGTCTTTGTCTGTATTCCCTCCTTTTTTGATTGTCTGCTCCACCCTGATTGTTTCCACCTGTGTGTCACCACCCTCTGTATTTAAACCACTCCTTTTCCCTCTGTTCTTGTCAGCTCCTTTGTTTTAGTTCCTGTGATCTCCCCGTACTCTGTGTTCCTTCTACTTTAACTATCGTGTGCTTTTTTTCGTGTTTTTTTCTCAGATTCCCCTTAGAATCCCTTCTCTTCATGTAGCTTTGTGTTTTTTTTCTCCTGGTAGGTTTTTTTCCAGTTTAGATGTCTTTCTGTGCACTCTTGGTGGTACTGTGTTTCACTTGTCTGCGTTTGTGCACTTGTGTACCCTTCTTGTCTCTCTGGACACTTCAGGTCTAATGTTAATTCTAGTTTTGATGTATTTAGTTTCCTTGTGGTTTCTTTGTGCTTAGATATTATTTCTTTCTTGTTCGGTGTATTATTTTGTGTTACTATAGTTATTGTTTAAACAGTCTCAGATTAAAGACTCGCTTTTTGTTAATCTGTCATCTTTGTGGTTTTCTGCGTTTGGGGTTCTTTCTTTCTGTCTTCTTTCTTAACACCAGCCTTCCTAACATTGGTAAGAGAGGTGACCGAGAACCTGATGGTCACTCAGGCTGAGCTCCAGAGATCCTGAGTGGAGATGGGAGCTGCAGGGAAACAGGTAATAGTGATGGATAAGAGGAGAATATTTCTGCCCAGTGAAAAACATCACAGCAAAACCAAACATGACAAGAATCACAGCCATAATAACATTACTGTCAGGAATACTAGGTCGTAGGTTCTGTGTTTCTTGTGCATGCTCTTATTTTGCACTTCCTGTTTTATTTTGTATTCTAACATTCCCTCTCGTTTCAGCTCACTTCACTTCCTGCCTGCATGCTTTCCCGCCCTCACATTTGAGCACCTCCAGCACCAGTTTCCAACACCATTCACCTGTGTCTGATCTCCCCGCCCTGATTGTGTCCACCTGTGCATCGTCAATCACTCCCCTCACTAGTATTTAATGTGTGCTTCCCTTTCCCTCTGTGCCAGTTCATCTTTATCCCTTGTGAAAAGCGTACCCGCAATCTTCCTCATGTTTTGCCTTCTCTTGCCATTGACTCTCAGCTTGTTTTTTGAAGTTGCCCCTTTTTGCCTGCCGTTTTGGATTTGTCTGCCAGTGTGACTGCTCTACCGTGTACCGACCTGAGACTTGTATTAAAGACGCCAATCATTGTGAACTTCCCTGTGTCTGAGTCTGCTTCTGAGTCCAAGCCTGCGTGTAGCCTGTCGTGACAATTACAACACTGTATTGTTCTTTGGCCTTCAAAAAGTAGATCAGTGGTTGTGATGCTCAACACCATGGTCTCCATTACCCTCAATGACAGCTTCTTGTCATTTTCACTGAATCTTGATGTCTGACATTGTGTTATTGGTCTCTGGTCTAAGTTGTGCATTGTTACAGCTGTGTTGCCTCTGCCTCCTGGAAATGTGATGGTATTTTGCTCTGGTTTGTCAGTTTGCATCACCAGGTCACTTTCGCCCAGAAGACAGATGTTTGTGTCCTGGTTGAAACCACAACCAAGAGTTTTTATTTTTTGTCAGTTATCTTCCATACTTCAGCACCTCTGGTGTTATTTAATCTCAAACTGTGATCTTTTCTTAAACCTCACTGAGTGATTTGTTTCCTAGGCCTTGTTAAGGATCTGATCAATGGCACCAGAGGACTCCATAGCAAACACAGTGGCAACAGGTTGTAGGCAATAATCGGCGTCTTTATTACAGTCAGTGGTTTGGTACACAGGAATCAAGCGATAAGGCAAACACATCCAAAACGGCAGACTAGGGGCTAGGTCGGTATAAACAGGCAGAGATCAAAACACTAGAAGGCAATAACTTACTGGGAAAACGCTGGAACTCTCGACGTGAAAGCACAAGACGATCTGGCACAGAGGGAATGGGGAAGACACGTTATATACTAGTGAGTGAGTGATTGACTATACACAGGTGGACACAATCAGCGCGGGGGAATCACGATGAGACTCAGGTGAGTGGTGCAGAATCAAGGTCGGGGGAGGTGCTCAAACGTAGTGGCGGGAAGCATGCAGGAGAGGAAGTGATGTGCTCTGGAATGATAGGAGAGGTTAAACATGCCAAAATAAAACAGGAAGTGCTCAACAGGAAAGCATGCAACAAGAAACACAGAAACAGAACTAAGACCGGGGTTTCCTGACAGTACCCCCCCTCTAGGGAGTTTTTTAAACAACTCTTTGGGCCACTGAATCGTCTCATAATTTAACAAATATTTATTTTAAATGGTAAATAAACAGGCAACCCAATTAACAAACATAAGAACACATTTGAAGTTTAACAATAGGAATATAATTCCCAGAATATAATTTCCTCTGCCCAAATACAAAGACAAGATACAAGGAAGCCAGGGTTTGCATTATTAATGACCAATGAAGAAGCATGAGCTTACCGGTAGCCCTTTTTGGTCAAAGTCCTTTTCCCCATCAGTTTACTTGTGAAGTGCCTTTGTGACTGTTGCTGCCGGCCAAATGACGGGTGCGTCGCTTGAATTGTCTGGTTTTCACCGCACCCAGACCTGATTAATCCTGATTTCATTCACCTGGTGAGGTGCACCACAGAGTGGCACGCTCACTGTCATGTGCACGCAGCAGCACGCTCGACATCACGAGCATGCAGCACGCTCACTGTCGCGTGCAACACGCACACGGCCACACCTCAGGCAGATCGCCGCAACAGTGGATGTGTAGTAGAAAACACAGAACTGATGGAATCTAGGATGGAAGATATTTGTTTCTGCCACCAAATCTACTACTTTTATACACAGGGAACAGGAGACTAAATTTGAGGTTCTCTTTAATGGTGTTATGTTCTAATAAATGTCAGCTGAAAAGACAAAATATTGACTTAAATGTCCTCTGGTCAGGGAGTATCTGCCTGGAGCTTCTGCCCCTAATCAGATGTCCAACCCTCATTGTTAATGGAGACAATGATGACATTTGTCCCCTCCACCATGCACAGTACCTCGTTAAACACATCAAGGGATCACGGTGAGAACACACACACACACACACACACAAACACACACACACACACACACACAAATATGACAGTTACCTCAAATTCAAGAAACAACATGACGTGTACACTATACCCTCTTTTTTGTCCCAAATCTAGATTTCACCTGTTTCCTGGTGGTTCACACTTTATCCACCTGACTCACTCTGATGAGGTCAACAAACTGGTGGAAGACTTTCTGGAGGACTGATGGATCACCATGACTCCTTTTTGAAGATCCAATGAAAAGAATAAAAATCAGTGACCAAAGTGCAGCAGTAACTCATTGAAAAAAACAAGATCATAGATCATCATCATAGATCAATGTTGAACCAACGATGAACTGGATCAAGGTTGATACCACAATGTTGTTTAAATGTTGTACTTTTCAACACATGATGAATTATCATCATGCTTCAATGTTTAAGTCATGGATAATGTTCAGTGAGCCAATCATTGCTGTGAAGTAAACCCTCGACAGGGCGATGCCTTTCATCTGTACAAGCTGGACATTTTCCTGCTTATTACACAACTACTGACTTAAGAAATGAATAATTAAAAAAAAGATTTTCATCTAAAGCACTCTGCAGGGTCTTAACAAACAACTATAAACTCCTGTACATCATCCATCTGCTAGATGACTTTCCAGCCATCACACTACCTTATTCACCCTCAGCATTTGGTCTCCACACTGACTTCCACCCTCCACAAACTCTGAGTTCCTCTCT
Source organism: Pterois miles (assembly GCA_947000775.1). Classification (NCBI taxonomy): domain Eukaryota; kingdom Metazoa; phylum Chordata; class Actinopteri; order Perciformes; family Scorpaenidae; genus Pterois; species Pterois miles. The sequence continues at coordinate 617,279 of CAMQGK010000149.1, read as the reverse complement.
CCGCAGAGAAAGCAGAAGGTCTCAGTACTTCCAGAGAATCCAAACATCCCTCACTACCGAGAAAAGCCACTGGATTTCCTCCTGAATTTCCTTCCTCCTGATGCACCAAACCCCAATTTCTTCCATTGCTAGGCCACCTCAGCTATGCCATCAGCATCTTCACAAGATGCCATCCTTTACAGTATCGCTCTCCAAACATTTTCATCATACCTGACTGGATGGTATTGCTTTGTAGCGCTATTGCATTGAGCAGATTAACAATCATTAATTCATATCAAGATTCATCTTGACAATTAATAATCCCAAATTATTAATTGTAAGACAAATTATCATAAAATGTGAAGGAAAGGGGTAACATTCATCTTTAAATATTACCCACATTTAACTTCAATACACTACTAGCAGAATGTAATTGAATGAATGATAAAACTGATAGAATCGAATAGAGAAAAATTAAAGGAATACAGCAAATACAAATGATGAACATTCACGGATAGAACAAATTAAAGATGACCAGATCAATTCAGTGACTGATATCTCTCTGATTGGATTTAATAAAGAGTTTAAGAAGCACCAGGGAAGATTGAGAATCAGTTTCAGGTTATACATGTAGACGTGGTCTAATTTTAATTGTAAAGTTTGTAACTGAGTTATTAGTTGACTATGAATTGACTATGAATTGGGTCATTAGTCTAGTCATCAGACTCTTTCTCCTCTGAAGATACATCTATACATCAGCCTCTCTGAGTAGATGGTAGATGGAGGTTGTGCTGTCTGGAGCAGAGCGGCAGCAGCTTCTGTCTGGAACAGTTTGGATCTTCTGGATCCAACGATGCGACCCGGCTTGAGTCGTCTCTCTCCCTCAGTGGCTCTCTTTGGTTCTTGGACACCCTTGTTTTTGGATGGCTGTCACCTCGATGCATGTTTCCATCTTCGTCTCTCTCTGTCTGGCGAGGCATCTCTGAGCCATTTCTTCAGACCCCCCTCCTCGGAGCTGGATGGGTCACTCGATTCAAAAGATTCTGGACCTAAAGTCTTTCTTTAAGTCCCTCTTCACAATGGCTGGGATTCACCTGCACGTAGATACAGCGGAGCTGCTTCAGGCTTCAGCAGCTGTTTCAGCCATCAGGGCAGAGCGGCAACAACAAACAACAACAAACTGTTGTAAATAAATAGGGCTCAGACAAGAGAGAGACAGCGTAGCAGGACAGCATTCGTTTCTTTAGCGGGACTGGATCCAGTCAAAAGGTTCAGAGCCTCCTTTCAGGTAGACTGGGTGCCAGTATCAGCTGGGTGTGAGGTGTCAGACCTGAGTCCTCAGGATGGAGAGCTGGGGTCCTCAGTCAGTTGAGAAAGGGGGTGCGCCAGTTAGTTGGCGGGAGAACAGGATTGTCCTCTCATCTGAAAACTATTCTGATTCTTTAGTAAAACTTATTTTGTTAGACTAAACTAATTGACTTGTGTCAGCCTGATTAATTCTTCTATATTTGAAATCTGGGCTTCATCTCTTTCAAATACATGGTATAATGATATATGGTACAATAGACCTCATCTACCACCACCACCCTCTTCTGCTCTTCGTCCACCACCACAATATCTGGTTGGTTAGCCAGGAACTGGTTGTCAGTGTGGAAGCTGAAGTCCTACAGAAACTTGGCCCTGTTGTTCTCAGCCACCTTCTGTGGTATATCCCATTGGGATCTGGGTACTTCTAGTCCATACTGGGTGCAGATGTTCCTGTACACTGTTCCAACCACTTGGTTTTGCCTCTCCATGTACGCTGATCCAGCTAACATCTTACAGCCTGCTACTATATGCTGTATATCAGGGGGCATCTTTCAGTCTACACCTTGGGTCTGATCTACTAGACTCTATCTTCTCTATCTAGATTCTGGCCTCTATGGCTCTTGTACTTAGGGCCTGTTTTTGTGCTGCCATGATTAGTGCCTCTGCGCTCTGTCAGTCCAGCATTTTCCAGCCATTGGTACCTTTTCTTGATATCAGCCACTTCTTCGATTTGATGGTGGTTCATACCATGTAGGGGCTGCCTGAGACATTCACTTAGCAGTTCATCCTTTGGGGCCATTTTCTTGATATATTCTTGGACTTTCCATGTTTCATCCAGGACTGTGGCCTTGACGCTCACTAGTCCTCAGCTTCCCTCTTTCAGCTAAGTGTACAGCCTCAGGGTGCTGGACTTGGGGTGAAACCCTCCGTGCATGGTGAGGAGCTTTCTTGTCTTGATATCTGTGGCTTCAGTCTCCTCTTTTGACCAGCTTATGATCCCAGCAGGATATCTGATAAGTGGTAGTGCGTATTGTTGATGGCTCGGATCTTGTTCTTATCATTCAGTTGACTTTTCAGGACTTGCGTTACTCTCTGGATATTTGGCTGTGGTTGACTTCCTTGCGGCCTACTCATAGCTGTCTTGGATATCACCTATGCTGCCCTCCTGTAGGTCAACCCCTTCAGTTCTGATCATCCTGCCTCTCTTTAAGACCATCCAGCCACACTTGACCAGTCCAAGTGACATGCGTCGTTGCTGTAGATCCTGGTGGTGTGGATCAGTGAGTCTATATCTCGCTCATTCCTGGCGTACAGCTTGATGTCATCCATGTAGAGCAGGAATCACTACCACCACTACGGAATCTGGACCCATAGCCACTCTTTGTGATAATCTGGTTGTTGAAGTGTGTGTGTGTGTGTGTGTGTGCATGTGTGTGCACATATGTGCTTGTGTGTGTGTGTGTGTGTGTGTGTGTGTGTGTGTGTTCATTGGGCTGGAAAGCGCAATAGTATGACCCATTGCACCACTAAATGTGGCCGGGTCATATTGACCCGGGAAGACCACAGGTGCTATAAATTTTAACACACATAATTCAACAAAAATAGTCATAATTTATTTTACTTGCAAAGAACATAGTATGGAACCATCCATGTGATTTTCAGGCAATTATATGGAAGAAAACCAAAATTATGGTATTTTAACTTTTGAAATCGGGTCAAATTTACCCGAAGACCACAAATGTTGCATATATAAGTTTCTCGTGCTGATTAAAATTGATTGAAATGAAAATTGAAATAAATGTAACAGAGTTCAGGAAATAGAACCTACTGAGAAGGCGCAAGGAAACAATACAAGAATACAAGAAGTAGAAGAAGAAGAAGAAGAGGAAGAAAAAGAAGTAGAAGAAGAAGAAGTAGAAGAGGAAGAAGAAGAAGTAGAAGAAGAAGAAGAAGTAGAAGAGGAAGAAGAAGAAAGAAGAAGAAGAACTAGAAGAAGAAGAAGTAGAAGAAGAAGAAGTAGTCTTTTCAGATCAACACTGAATTCAAGAGAATCACCTGCCTCCCACTTCAGTCCGAGTTCCTGTCTCAGCTGGACCTCTACTCTGACAACCTGACGAGTTTGTTCCAAGAGAGAGGAGGACAGCTAGGGGCCAGGCTCAAAGCAGTCATTGCACAAATGGCTGATGGTTGCAGAGCATGGTTGATCTTATGCTGGATGATGCCGTGGTAGAGGCAGCCCTGCCTTTTCAGAGACAGGACCTGTCTGCCTCCCGTTCTGCCCAGAAAAGAGAAACATCCGCCTCTGTTCTCAGTGCTGACGTAGTCATACTCATTCTGATGAGAAACAAAATGGATGCGGGTGCTACTGTGGAAGGCCTTCATGGCCTTGTCAATCTTCTGCCTCTGAGCTCATGGTGAAGGGAATCGTCAACAGGCCATTGTAGGCTTTCCTGCACAGGCAATTGTGGTACCAGCATCGCATGGCATTTCTGGTCCTGGGAGTCAATATATCTCCCTCCGACAGGATCTCATTGGTGGCGTTGTTGAAGGTCAGAATCATGGTGCTGATGTCGACGGTCTCATCTTGGTCCACTTGGTCCTCTGCTCCACTTCCTTCCTTCCTCCATGAGAGGATGTGCCTGAAAGAGTGTGAACCAGCTGGGATGAGGATCAGCAGCTCTAATTCTGAGGCCATGGTTCTCAGCAGGAAACCAATGGATTGTCTACTCTGGGTAGGGAATACCCCAAGTGATGTAGTTCAAGTACCTTGGGGTCTTGTTCGCGAGTGACGGGACAATGGAACGTAAGACTGCCCGGAGAATCGGAGCAGCGATCTTCCGGTCAATCTTCATTCCTACTCTCACCTATGGTCATGAGGGCTGGGTCATGACAGATGGATTTTCTCAGGAGGGGTCAGGTGTTTCCCTTAGAGATAGGGTGAGAAGCTCAGCCATCCATGAGGGACTCTGAGTAGAGCCGCTGCTCCATTACATTAAAAGGAGCCAGTTGAGGTGGTTCGGGCATCTGGTAAGGATGCCCCATAGGCGCCCCCCTAGGAAAGTGTTTCAGGCAGGACCAGCTAGGAGGAGGCCCAGGGGAAGACCCAGGACTAGGTGGAGAGATTATATCTCCACACTGGCCTGGGAACGCCTTGGGTTCCCCCAGTCAGAGCTGGTTAATGTGGCCTGGGAAAGGGAAGTTTGGGGTCCCCTGCTGGAGCTGTTGCCCCCGTGACCCGACCCGGATAAGAGGTTGAAGAGAGTGAGTGAGTGTATAAAAATACTTCATAAAGGTATCACAATTTATAAGCAGGTAGCAGAAATTGTAATTTCAAACAATTAAACTCAAAAAATATCTCATTTAAATATGAAAATATAAACTGATAACCAACAAACATTTATCTCTATCACTTCAGACAACCAAACCTCAACACACACATATAATAATCACAAAACAAATCAAGGGATTTAACACCGGAATAATTATACGCATCTATATTTTTGCCAGGAACCAGCATTATGTGTTGTTGGTATACAATATACACTAAAATTAAAATAAAATATAATATAATCTCTAAACAATCTCACCATCTAAACTCTACACCTAATTTACACAACTTTACTTATTCCCTTTACTTACTATATTAAAAGCCATTCTTTGCAACCCCATTCAGCCCCTCTCCCTCATCTCTTGGACAAATAAACATTTAAACATACAAACAAACTCAAACGCAGATTTGTCTGATGCACTTTACTCAATATTTAAAAAACACCCCCAAATTTTTAATGAAGCAAAACATAATATTTTTATTTTATTTTAACACCAAACACACATTTATCAAATCCATCTCAACAATCCACCCAATATAAATATACTATAACTTTTTCACAAAAAAAAAACTAATATACAAACACAATATAAATAAATTAAAAACAAAAAATAAAAACAACAAAACCAACAAAATTTTTATAAAAAACACCAACAAAAAAACCACACTAAAAAAACCCCAAAAAACCAAAAACCAAAACCAAATTAACAGCATCACGCTATGCCAAGGCCACGGCACCACTTCTATCCATTTTTGAAATCCACCACCCAATAACAAACACAAACAAAATTATTCTCCTACTCCTTTGCAACGCATTTAATAGCATCGTCCTGCTAAAAACCCACATCACCACACAACAGGCCCTCACTAGGGAGCCCGCCAACATCTCCCACCAGCGCTTTACGCCCTCACAACCTGCCCATTTCCATTAAGAAAAAGCACCCCAACATATGCGCCCCCTCCCTTCCTGTTAAAAAATCTCAGGGGCATCTCCTTTCATGCCTAGCGAGCCACAGACCACAGGTACATTTTTTCTCATCAAGAATAAAACTTTCTTCCAACTTTAACGCCCATTTTGGTGCTCCCTTCGCCGCAATTTGGCTTGAAAGCCAAGTTTGTTTTTAGCCGTCCTTTCAATGCCTCATGGTTATTGGGCTGCAGTCAGCACCAGTAATGCCAATTTGGATGAGGATCGTCCCGTGTCTTACAAAAGCCTCGGATCCTCCGGCCACCAGATTTTTTGGGTCTACACTTATTTTTTTGTTCCATAAACCCACTTTAAGAAATCAAAATACTTCTTACTCTCCAACCTCACACAGGCACGCTTAAGGCCTTTCATCAGCTCAACAATCCTCCACGCAATTGCTCCCACCAATTACTAAAACACCAATGCAAATGGGCTAAACTTTTATAGCAATTTAATTATAATTCCTCAATTCTCTTAAATCCGGCCTCAGAACCGGCTCTTTGGCCCCACCGGCTCTTTCGGCTCCCGCCCCGCCCATTTTTGCATAATTTATTATAAAAAATAAAATATCCAAAAACAATATATTTATTTAGCTCATTCGCACCCATCCCTCTTTACCACTTTACAGCCTTCTCTCCTCATTTTTTCTCAACTCAAACCACCAAATCAACCACTTTATAATTTTAATAAGTACAACCCAAGCGCTTGATTTTAACCCTCTCTTCAATGCACGCTCTTCTACCAAACTTATTCCTGCTAATTCAAAATTTCAGCAAATATACTTCCTTCCTTTATCATCCACACAAACAATCACATTTTTCATCTCATCAACTATTCTTTCTGCCACTTCTCACACTTCTCAACCGAGGATGGGGGACCATATGCTTAAGCACACACAGACCACAGCACACGGCCACGCACCTCATTAATATCACACTACTCTTTATCTTCCCATTCCTACTCCTTTACCTGCTTTGGCCTATATATATTCCTCCCCTCTTCCTTTTATTTCATTATCCTCACTCATTTTCTTTACTATACCTTCCTATTTCCATTTTCTCTTCTTTTTCCCCTCTCTCTCTCTCTCTCTCTCCCTCCTTCTCGCTCTCTCTCTCTCTCTCTCTCTCTCCTTCGCCTCCTTCTCTCGGTAACTCTCGCCCCTCCCCCTCTCTCCCACACAAGCCAAACACATATTACCAATACTCCCAAGTGAGAGAGAGAGAGAAAAAAAAAAACACGGCTCCCACTAAGCCGGCTCCCTCGTTCACTTCAAAAGCCACCTAAAGCCGTTTCGTTCGCGACCGACCATCACTATCTCTTTTCCCATTTCTTCTTTTTCATTTTAAACTCACTAAACCTTCTAAGAACAACATGCAAATCAATTCTCAATTTTTTAATTCAAATTTCTATATATATATATATATATATATATATATATATATTTATATATATATATAATTTACTTTTATAACACTTACATTTACAATACTTTATATATATTATACACACCAAAATACAAATCAACTATTCTACCAATATACAATTTTTTAAACATATTTTTTCAATTATTCTTCTTCTTCTAACTAACTAATTTTTTAAAAACATACTATTATATTTTTCTCAACATCCATATCTCTCTCAAAACATATATAAAACAAAAACAAATTCTTTTTTTTTTACAAAAAAACACAACCAAAAAAAAAATTCAAAACAACCACCACCACCCACACACCCCACCACACCCAGGCATACTTTACACAACAAAGGACCAGCAAAAAATTATTATTTAATACCCAAAAAAGTGGCTTCCGCACCAGGCGCACTCCCCTTCCCACGCCCCACCACTAGCAAAGCCTCAACCACAAACAACCAACACCATTAGGAACAACACAGCCCCCCTCCTTCCTCTTCCCCTCCGCTCCCTTCTCCCCAACCCGGTCCCCCCCGGTCTCCCCCCATTCTCTCCACAACACCCCTTATTCCCTCTCCCTCCCACCCCAACAACAAAAAAAAAAAAAAAATACAAAGCACACAAAAAAAATTCACAAAACCACACAATAAAAACAAAATATAAAACAAAAAAAAAAACAAACAAAACACACAATATCCTCCCTCCTTCCTCTTCCTCCTTCCTCTTCCTCCTTCCTCTTCCTCCTTCTTCTTCCTCTTGTCCCCTGTCCTCTTCCTCTTGTCCCCTGTCCTCCTGTCCTCCTTCCTCTTCCTCTTTCCCCTGTCCTCTTTTCCCCTGTCCTCCTGTCCTCTGTCCTCCTGTCCTCTTCCCTCTCATTACCACCGCCTCTAAGAGCGCTTCTCCCCAAGTTACTCATACAACACCAACACACAACCACCCACAACACTAAACATACAAACAACCCACACAACACACCACTCCACTAAAACACACAACCACATCAACACAACCTACTCCCAACTACTAAATACAACCCACAACACAACACTCCACACTCAACAAACACCATCACACAACAACACAAATAATCAAACACCAATCAACACACCACCACAACACTAACTACACACCCACACCACCCCAACTACTAAAACACCAACAACCACCCCAACTACTACACCCAAAAACCACCAAACACAAAACAACAAACAACCACATCACACACACCACACAACACAAACAACAACACCACATCACACCACCACCAAACAACATACACACCACAACACAACCCACACACTAAACAACAACACAACAACACAACCACCACACGAATCACCTCGCAGGCACCCCCTCACCACCTAAATACCAAAGGAAACATATTTTTTACTTTCCTTTTCCCCATTCTACCCAACGCCAACAACCCGCAATTTATTTTTTCATTTAGCTCTAACCCAACAATCACACACTTAACAGCTCCACCTGCGCAGCGGCATGCAACTTCTCTATTTTTTAAAATATAAAATATCAATTAAAAACATATACAACCCCCCAAAAAAAAACCAATCAGCCACCCCCACCAAACACTACTCCAAACCCCCCACTTTGGAGTAATAGGCAGGAAGGAGGCCCTAGGACCCCCTTACCCCAAACCCCACACCACCTCCCACACAGGGGGTAAAAAACGCACCTTTTCACTATATACACCACCCACACATTATCATATATCCTTCACCAACCACAAACACATTAGACAGACGGCATATTCCCACCCCCTCCAACCTTTCAACGGCCGGTGTTCCACAACCAGACAAAACTCATTTTCCTCTTCATCCACTCATCAGCTCCTTTCACACATTATACAATACCAGATCTTAATTATAACCCTTATTGGCACACACTCTGTCCCCCTTTTTGAGCAGGGGACCACCGCCCCGGTCTGCCACTATTAGGCACTTCCCCGCCTTTCACACAATTTGAGATGCGTCATCCATACAACCCCTCCACACCCAAACCCTCAACATTTCTATGGATCTCATCAATCCCTGGGCTTCCACTTGGAGTTTTTATTACCTCTTTACTTCAACTAAGGAAACACGATGACCCCCATCAGCTTCCACTCTCCTCTACAATAGGCATATTAGTCGGGTCGGAGTTCCTCAAATACTCCTTCCATCACCCGATTACCTCATCATGGTCAACAGTGTCTCACCTTACTTTACACACTTGGTTCCCTTTCTCCTCTCCTGGTGCTTGGTTTCCAGAAGCACCTTGTGCCAACCATAAGTCCTTCACCATTGCTCTCCAACTTCTCCCACACCCATTCTTTTCCTCCTTCACCGCCTCCCCCTCCACCTTGGTACCTTCACTCCCCAACCTCCAAATAACAAATACCAAAACCCTTCTTCAAACCACACCTTACGTAGTGTGTGTCCTTATACCCTAGGGCTGTGTTGCTGGCCTAGCTCCTTGGGGTCCCAGCAAATGCTCAGGAGGGGCCAACAAAAAGGTTCAAAAAACCCCATGAAAACCAGCAAAGGAACCCGGCCCAGAACCCGGGCCCCCGTCTGCCAGCCCAAGGCCCGCACGTCTGGTGGCCCGCTTGCCACGCCCGCCGCCACCCCCGACCCCCTCCTTTCCTCCTTCCCACCACCCCAGACCGCTGGGCGGGGCGCCCGGGGCAGGGCCGACCCAATGACCAACCTGCCGCGCCCGCGCGCACCTCTCTTGGGGCCGCCGCGACGCCCTACCTCTACCACAGCCTCCTCTACTCTTCTCTGCACCTCTTCTCTCCCCCCACGGGAACCACACCCTAGTGCTCTACTTGGGTTTACCCCAACGGTCGCCTCCCTCCCCGACTCTACTTTTCTTGCAACACCAACCACTACACCTTCTTACCCTAGCCTTAGGGCCCCAACCCATCTCTCCACCAACTGGCACAGAGACCGAGGAAGCCTACCTACTCCCCATTTTATTACTTCTCCCCAAACAACCCAAAACCAAGACTACCACACCCTACCAACAATTTTTATCACCCTCCGCATTTGACACCGAAAGGCAAGGGCAACTACACCACTAACAAAACCAAACCTAAACCCAAACGGAGGCAACAACCTGCCCCTCCACTCAACTTACACCCCCGCTTTCTAGCCCTCCAACCTAGGCATTCACCCCTACGCGGCTCCTGCCTTCCCACCCCCACACCGTACCCCGAAGCCCACTAAAGCCTCCATTTTACTCAGACCTAGGCAGTGCAGACCACGGGCCTTGGGGGCAGCCCCCAAAGGCAAACAACCCCACCCAGAGAACGGGAACCACCAACTTACAAAAACACTTACCTCACAGCCGGGCGGGGAGGACACTTTGAACCCTAACCCACTACGCCCCTCTTTAGCAGACAACAGGGACCATTCCCTAGGAAGTCACTGAGGTAGTTAAACACTCTCACAGCCCCCCCCCACTAGCTCTGGGGGGGGGCTTTACACGCCTCTCACATCGGAGGACAGGCCAAGGCAACCGGGGCCCCTTTCGGCCAGAGAGGGCCAATACATACACACTACCACCCCCTAAGCTCCTAGGGCTAGAGCCGCCATACAACCCAAAAAACAACCCCTACCTAAAACACCACTCTCACCTCACAAGACCAAGCACTTAGGAGCTCCCACCGCAACCCACAAGAACTAGCTAAAGCCAGTTTACCTCTTGGCACTCCGCCCCTACACACCAAACCCCCAACACTCCCTTCAGCCCCCCTACTCTACATCTCTCCATTTTTTTGCATCTCAACCTTATAACACAGAGGTATAAATTATTCCCCTACAGGGCGGCAACCTTTAACACTCAAAACCATTTCACCCTTTCCACAAAAGACAACACTGAGCCGCAAACCCTTTTTACATCTAAATATGTTAGCCTATATATATCCTTACACTTTAAAATAGTGGGTGCTTTAAACCATCATCTACATTTCAGAAAATTAAATTTTATTTATTAAATGAACACATATTAACCTACAAAAAAAAAAAATCGAAGAGTGAAGGTCTCTTTCAAATAAATTAAAAAGCTAACTTAAATTATCCATCTAGCAAACAAAAATGCCGTGAGCCGTCATCCTTTGGGCTTTCAGCGCGTAGCAAGCCTTACCTAATTTAAAAATACAATGGAAAAACGAACACTATTTCACTAACAATAAAAATAAATATTTCAAAATAACCCTAATATTTATTTTACCTTTAATGGGACTCTCTCCTAACCTCTCGCACAGCGTCTCAAATCAGGACTTAGACGTCACTTTCATCTTTACGCAACTTAAGCTCCCTCTTACGAGCTGTGTTTGTTTTTAACATAGTTATAATTTTATTCTATATTTCCACAATAATCTTACAATTTACACTATAATTAAACAAACACAAATAAAATACTTTGTTCAGTATTGGGCAGTTTTGGTGTCGCTGGCTTTCCGCGCATGCCGGCTCCTCTACAAAGTGACAAATGCTGTCAAACGTCTCTAAGAAGGCGAACGCTACACCAAATTCACAAGTGCAAGAAAGAAGTAAAAACTTTGATTTAATAAGAGACAACACGCGTTTTTAGACAAATAAAATACACTTCAATGACCCTTATAATTTATTTTCCCAACCACGCAGAGCCGCAACATAAGGATGAGAGAGCCGCATGCGGCTCCGGAGCCACGGGTTGCCACCCCTCCCTATGGGACTAAAAAGTTGTTGATCTTTTGATCTTATGTTGACCTTGAGGGCCTGGGAGTATGCCCAGCCAGCTACATGTGTTTTGTAGACTTGGAGAAGGCGTACGACGGGCCCCGACTGTGGGAGGTGCTGCGGGAGTATGGGGTGAGGGGGTCACTTCTCAGGGCCATCCAATCCCTGTACTCCCAAAGCAAGCTGCGTCCGGGTTCTCGGCAGTAAGTCGGACTCGTTTCCGGTGGGCGTTGGCCTTCGCCAGGGTTACGCCTTGTCTCCAATCCTGTTCGTGATATTCATGGACAGGAATCGGCGTAGTCGGGGGAGGAGGGTTTGCAGATTGGTGTGCTGAGGATCTCATCGCTGCTTTTTGCAATATGTGGTTCTGCTGGCATCATCAGTCTGTGACCTCCAGTGCTCACTGGGTCGGTTCGCAGCCAGAGTGAAGCAGCTGGGATGAGGATCAGCACCTCAAAATCGGAGGCCATGGTTCTCAGCAGGAAACCGATGGATTGTCTACTCCAGGTAGGGAATGAGTCTTTACCCCAAGTGAAGGAGTTCAAGTACCTTGGGGTCTTGTTCACGAGTGAGGGAACAATGGAACGTGTGATTGGCCGGAGAATCGGAGCAGCGGGGGTGGTATGCAGTCGCTGTTGTGTCACCGTTGTGACGAAGAGAGATTTGAGCCGGAAGGCAAAGCTCTCTATCTACCGGTCAATCTTCGTTCCTACTCTCACCTATGGTCATGAGGGCTGGGTCATGACCGAAAGAACTAGATCGCGAGTACAAGCGGCCGAAATGGGTTTTCTCAGGAGTGTGGCTGGCATCTCCCTTAGAGATAAGGTGAGAAGCTCAGTCATCCGTGAGGGACATCTGGTAAGGATGCCTCCTGGGCGCCTCCCTAGGGAGGTGTTCCAGGCACGACCAGCTGGGAAGAGGCCCCGGGGACGACCCAGGACTAGGTGGAGAGATTATATCTCCACTCTGGCCTGGGAACGCCTCGGGATCCCCCAGTCAGAGCTGGTTAATGTGGCCCGGGAAAGGGAAGTTTGGGGTCCCCTGCTGGAGCTGTTGCCCCCGCAACCCGACCCCGGATAAGCAGTTGAAGGTGAAGATGAAGAAGATGAAGAAGACTCCTTCTTCAGTCGGATGGCTTCCCTGACCACTGGTGTCCACTGAGGGTTAACGCTGCTTGAGTCACATAAGACCCTTAGCCCACCGCTCACCACCATAACCTTAGCAATGGAAGCTTTGAACATTGTCCTCTCTGGTTCAATGCCCCCAGCCTCAACAGGGATGCCAGAAAAGCTCTGCCAAAGGTTTGAGTTGAAGATCCCTCAGACAGGGGCCTCCTCCAGATTAGTTTGGGTTTACAACGTCTGTCCAAAGTCGTCCCCCACCCTTTCACCCAACTCACCACTAGATGGTGATCAGTTGACAGCTCCGCCCCTCTCTTCACCTAAGTGTCCAAATCATCACAAAATTGATCATCGACCCTTCGACTTAGGGTGCTCTGATACCCTGTATACTTATGAGCATACTTATGTTTTAATTTGGTAGTCATTCTGGACAGTCCATGATTAGCACAGAAGTCTGATAACAAACAACTGCTTAGGTTTAGATCAGGGAGGCCATTCCTCTCAATCACGCCTCTCCAGGTGCTTCCATCATTGCTTACTTACTTCTTGTAAATTTCCCCACTGTGGGACTAATAAAGGAATATCTTATCTTATCTTCTTATCTTATCTTACATGCATGTTGAAGTCTCCCAGCAGAACTATGTAGTCCCCTACTGGAGCCCCATACAGGACTCCAGTCAGGGTCTCCAAGAAGGCGAAATACTCCAAACTGCTGTTCGGTGCATGTGCACAGACAACAGTGTTGCTGGAGTCCCAAGTAGAAATATTCAACAGTCATCACACATTCTAGGACTGTGTTGTTGTCTAGATGTGTAAATGACTATTGCTGCAGACAAATATGACTTGCTGGTATCAACATTTGGATGGAGGCCCTACAGCACAAATGACCACCTCATGAATATTGTTCATATAATGTTTTACAATCTTCCAAAATAATGGTAACTGTTTGTGACCAACCCCAATGTAAGGGTCTATTTAAACCCACAAACAATTTAATTCACAGATTCAAGGAGAGCTGGAGACATGCATTCAAGTCAAAAATAATTTATTATTACTACGAAAAGGTGCACTCCTGGGGGCAATAATGGACCTGAAGAACAAAACAAAGAGACAATGATAAGTTTAAGACAATAACTTTAATATTATACAGTGTATCCGTATTTTAAAATGTATAAAAATGGTGGACAATAGCAAAGACAACATAAAACCACTATCAAATAAAGGGAACAGGCAGGGTACTCACCACGGGGAGATGCTATCGCCAAACCCAGTATCAATCACCACGTGCACACCGTGGTCACTACAAATCACTGCAAGGCACTACAAATCACAGCAACTGACACTTCAAAAATGAGGCAACACTACAAACTATCTTTGGGTGCTCACCACACTGCAAACCTACCACGCCACATGCAAGTAAGGGTGTATACCCCGCGAGAACTCCCCGTAGATCCTCCCACTGCCTGCAAAACAAGGAAAAGGATAAAATAACAATAAAACAACAATTAAACAAGCAGATGAACACTGAAAATCCTGTGACAAATCAAGTTAAGGTCTGCAACAATACAACACTACAGCATGTAGTCACTCCTGGACCCCGTGGAATATTGGTCCAGGCAAAGCAGCAGTCTGGCATTAAATCCTCCTGCTCTGGGGCAATGTGAGACCCTGGCGCTGGTGGAGCTGACTGCTTCTACAGTGACAGGAGAAGGCTGCCTGTGTCCTAAAGGGTTAAATGGAATAACATCACTAATAATATTGAAATATTAAAGGATTAAAGGCCAGGTTGACCAGTGGCTTACCTCTTCAGCATGAACTACAAGAATACATCAAACTGGGTCGAGAGAGGAACTGCAACGCTGCTATTCTGCTCACAAACAAAGCAGCCCCACCACACATCTACCAGGCCTGAGACAAAGAGCAAAGAGGCCCTGATTGCCTGCACCTGTCCTTAAGAGTGCTCCCCTGGCCCTGCCTACAAAAGGGTGACGCTCCTAACCTAGGTGCCAGCCCTCACATATGTTTATTTTTAATTTGATCTGTCAGTTGATTAAAATATTTAATCTGGATAAATCACAAATTAAAAGTAGCTTCACCAGATCCCAGGAACAGCATCTGAAGCCTCAGTCCACAAGAACGCAGTCCTGGGAACAGCTAAGATACTACGCAGAACCCTCAAACCACCAGGGCTCTGGTATAAGAGCTTGAGGATGGCACAGAACTCACCTCACAAGGATCAGAGGGACATTTTTATATACATATATGTATATATATTGTTGTCAATATATTAACAGCACAAAACAATGACAAGAACTGTCCAGAAACCCTCACAGGTACTGCAGTTAGAATAAAAAAAATCCAATCATAACTGTCGGTTATGACAGTTATGAAGTAAACTGCAGCCCAACAGGCAGCAACAGCTGTCAGTGTGTCAGAGTGTTGACTTGACTATGACTTGATCCAGACTGACTGGGACTATCATAAAGTGGGCATGTCTGTAAAGGGGAGACTGGTGGGGACCCAGAGAACCCATTTACATCCACACATCTGGAGGTCAGAGGTCAAGGGACCCCTTTGAAAATGGCCATAATAGTTTTTCCTCGCCAACATTTAGTGAAAGTTTGGAGCGTTACTCATCCTCCTTCACTACAAGCTAGTATAACATGGTTTGGTACCATTGGATGCTTTACTTTTTCTAGTTTCATATGATACCACTTCTTCATTCTAGCTTTAAAACTGAGCCGCTACAACCCAACAATTGCAAGATTCATTAATGCTTTGAAGAAATTAGTGTTATTAAAACAAATTTGCATAACCCTCCTTCAACAAACAGGAAGAGATGGATGGGGGAGCAGCTCAATGTGCTGTAGGCAAAGTCAAATGTTTGACCACTCCCACCCACTCCTTGTTAATAAAGACACCATGGGCTGTGTCAGACTGACTGCAGGCAGTGCAGGATTACATGGTTTTCCTTCAGAAAGAGACTTTGTTCCAACGTGAACCATCTAAAGAAGAAGATTACTAATCTGTGTATTCGGACATCTGAGAAATGGCGTTTTTACTTGGAAGGCGTTTCTTTAAATGCAGAAGTGACATTAAGAGAGTCGTGACAGCGACCCAGCCGTACTGGTAAGTGTTTTCTGTTTGATTTTTACATAAATGTGTATGTTCAACTCTGGACTTGAACCCTGCAACCCTCACTAAGAACAAAACAGTGGAAATGGATTTTTCAATATAGGCTGCTACCAAATGGTTCCAATGATGCTTCATGGTAAAAGAAAAATGAAAACCATGTACTGTTATTATGCCATAATAGGTTAATATACCAACATTTGGGACCATGGGATTACTAGTAGTACCAGCACTAGTATTAACAGCAGGTCCAGGAAATTTAATCATGTACATAGACACCAATTTCCCTTTTGTTTTTCATGATGCTCCACTTGACTTTCAGAAATGGATTTTTCATGTATTTTCCTACAAATGTCCAGCAACACATGATACATGTGTTAATGTCCACTCGGTTAGGTTACGTTAGTACTACTCAGTTAGTTTAGGAATAGAATAACTTGGTTAGGCCTAGGAAACAAATCACTCAGTGATGTTTAAGAAAGGATCACAGTTTGAGATTAAATAACACCAGAAATGCTGAAGTATGGAAGATACCTGACAAAAAATAAAAACTCTTGGTTGTGGTTTCAACCAGGACACAAACATCTGTCTTCTGGGTGAAAGTGACCTGGTGATGCAAACTGACAAACCAGAGCAAAATACCATCACATTTCCAGGAGGCAGAGGCAACACAGCTGTAACAATGCACAACTTAGACCAGAGACCAATAACACAATGTCAGACATCAAGATTCAGTGAAAATGACAAGAAGCTGTCATTGAGGGTAATGGGGACCATGGTGTTGAGCATCACAACCACTGATCTACTTTTTGAAGGCCAAAGAACAACACAGTGTTGTAATGTTATTATGGCTGTAATTCTTGTCATGTTTGGTTTTGCTGTGATGTTTTTCACTGGGCAGAAATATTCTCCTCTTATCCATCACTATTACCTGTTTCCTGCAGCTCTTCGGTGGTCTCAGGCAAAAAGCATGTTAATGGAGTGGATCTGTACTATGAGCAGATAGGCAGAGGGAAACACGCTGTGCTGTTGTTTCCTGGTGCTCTGGGTAAATACAACAACACATCTCTTCTTAATGGTGGAGAGGAGACTTTCTGGCTGGATCTCTCACACCCTGTAGCTCTGCCTCATGTCCTTTATGTGTGAAAACCTCTTCTGTCTCTGACACCACAGGATGCAGTCAGACTCATTTTGGACCTCAGAGAGAGTCGCTGAGTAAGGAACGTTTTACTGTAGTGGCCTGGGATCCCCGTGGTTATGGACGATCCAGACCCCCAACCAGAGACTTCCCCCCTGACTTCTTTGAGAGAGATGCACAGGACGGAGTGGATCTGATGAAGGTCAGTTGATCAGCCATGGATGATAATAATTGTTCCCCCCAAGGGGTCCTGAACAAGGAACATGGGTCTGTAAATCTGAGAGCATGGATCAATAAATTGTTGTCCATTTTGATGTTTAGTAAATTGTTATGAAAAAAGTGGAAAGAAGTTCAAGCACCTTCAGGTGAAGCACCTTTAGGAGGTGAAGCACCTTTAGGAGGTGAAGCACCTTTAGGAGGTGAAGCACCGTTAGGAGGTGAAGCACCGTTAGGAGGTGAAGCACCTTTAGGAGGTGAAGCACCTTTAGGTGGTGAAGCACCTTTAGGAGGTGAAGCACCTTTAGGAGGTGAAGCACCTTTAGGTGAAGCACCTTTGGCAGTGTTTACAGCGTTGAGTCTTCTTGGTTATTACACAACAAGCTTTGAACACCTGGATGCAGATCCTCTCAAGCTCTGTCAGGTTGGATGGGGACCGTCGGGGGACATTTTCAGTGTCCTGGACCAGGTTTTCATTAAGGATATCTCTGTACTTTGCTCAACCCTGACCAGTCCCCCAGTTCCTGCCACTGAAAAACACCCCCAAAGCCTGATGCTGCCACCACCATGTTTCACCGCTGGGATGGTGTTGGGCAGGTGATGAGCTGTGCCTGGTTTCCTCCAGACATAAGTCTTAGAGACCACAGAGTTGAGTCTTGGTTTCATCAGACCAGAGAATCTTGTTTCTCCCAGTCTGAGTGTCCTTTAGGTGATTTCATGTGTCTTTCACTGAGGAGAGGATTCTGTCTGGTCCCTCTGCCATAAAGCCCAGATCGGTGGAGTGTTGCAGTGATGGTAGTCCTTCTGGAGGTTTCTCCCATCTCCACTCAGGATCTCTGGAGCTCAGCCAGAGTGACCATCAGGTTCTCGGTCACCTCTCTTACCAAGGCCCTTCTACCCCGATTGCTCTTTGGCTGGGTGGTCAGCTCTCTGGTTGATCCAGACTTCTTCATTTAAGAATTATGGAGGCCACTGTGCTCCTGGGGACCTTCAATGCAGCAGAAATCTTTTGTAGCCTTCCCCAGATCTGGACCTCAGTTTTTCCTTTGGGATGAATTCTAATAAAAAAGTTTCTGCTTTGTCAGTCTGGTGTATTGATTGTAGATTGATGAGGGGAAAAATAATAATATAAATGATTTTAGCATCAGGCTGCAACAAAAGAAAATGTGAACAAAGAAGTCTGAATATTATATAAAAATTACTTTTATGATATAATAAACATATCTTTTAGACTTAAAGTAAGCAAGTCAAAGGATTTTGCTGCGGCACAATTACTCCTTAAATATTCAAGTACAAATTATACCTCAAAACTCCTCCTCTGATCTGTGCTGTTTTGTCGTGATGGTCAGCACAAAATCAGTTCCTTTCTACTGTAATTGTTAACCAGGAACTATAAATAGCAGTGAATGCCACAAAGGGAGGAGGTCTGGGTGGATGAGTGGCTCCAAAAACACAGGACTTTCACCCAGGAGACCGGGTAAACCTCAAAGTTGATTTATTTGTCATG
This sequence comes from Pterois miles, assembly GCA_947000775.1. NCBI lineage: Eukaryota > Metazoa > Chordata > Actinopteri > Perciformes > Scorpaenidae > Pterois > Pterois miles. The sequence continues at coordinate 598,451 of CAMQGK010000149.1, read as the reverse complement.
AATCTTCCATACTTAAGTTACAGTCCTTATTGAAACTCAAACCCTGATGTTTTCCTAAACCTATTTCTCATTTTATTGATAGGCTCTGGGCTTTGACAGGTTCTCTCTGTTGGGTTGGAGTGCTGGTGGAACCACCGCTCTGATTGCAGCAGCAAAAAACCCTGATGTGATCCACCAGATGGTTGTACTGGGAGCCAGTCCCATAATGACCGAGCAGGATGTCATTGCTCATAAAAGTAATCCGCCATTGTAGTCCCAGACTGTGTGAACTATGTGACCTGTGCATGGTGTAATCTTTTATTAACTGTGTATTGTGTGTCCTTGTGTGTGCATGGCTTTCTTTGGGAACACCTAGGAATCTCTGATAACATGCTGATCTCTCGGCCCTCGAGGTTCAAGGAGTCTTTGATAGCAATTTATGGACTGGAAGGGTTTGTTAGAACCTGGCGAGCCTTCTTGGACGCATCTAACATGTTTGCAGAAAGACCACAAGGTACTGAATCCATGTTATTACAGACTCATTACACAAGTGAATCTGAAACTTCAGATATAATTAAACCAAGATATGGAGAGGAAATGCTCAGACACAATGCAGTTATAAAAGAAGTTGTTGCATTGATGATGTTTGTGAAGTATTGATTATATATAATTACTGTGAGTTCAGCCCAGGCTCACAGCAAAGCAGGTCATAGACCCGTCTGTCAACCAGAAGAAAGTGTGTCAGTGTCACAAGTGTCATTGAGACGTGAATATTACACACCTGCATGTAGTGACGGAGGTCTAACTTAAGAGCTAGTTACGTAGAATATAAAGTAAGAAAGACCACTTATAGTAGAGAGGTGGATGAGCCCAACAAACAAGACTTTCAAGCCAGTAGAGACATTAAATATGTGACCAGAGAATAGAAATAATACAGGTTTACTTTTATCGGCCGACATTTTACCGGTGTCCTGTAGTTGCTTTCAGTCCAGAATGGCGGAGGTGTACCTCTGCTGCTGAGCGCTGACATCACACTGAAACGAACAATTGACTTTCACTTCTTATCAATGTACAGTTCGTTCTTTGGTTCGAAGCCGGTGTTTTGTTTTGCAAGTTATGTTAGTGCCGTTTGTCACATGATGTGATTTACATGTTTCTCGTACTGATATTACCTTGTTTCTGTACGTGTTTTACTTAGTTTACTTGCTTATTTTAAGTCCAACCATGAAGTTTTCCCCTTAACCTAACTAAGTGGTTTTGTTGCCTTAACCTAAATGAGTGGTATTCTTGCATGAACCTAAGTCAGTGGCTTTGTGGCCCCCTGCTGGTAACGTAGGGTCATACAGGCCTGATATTTTAACGTCTCTGCGAGGATAAACGCGACACGCTATCCTCTGATGGACAGACGGGTCTCTTAAATGCTTTGGTGTGATACTGGGTTGGTCAGTTTGCAGCGTTTTGCAGAGTGGATGTGTAGTAGAAAACACAGAACTGATGGAATCTAGGATGGAAGATATTTGTTTCTGCCACCAAATCTACTACTTTTATACACAGGGAACAGGAGACTAAGTTTGAGGTTCTCTTTAATGGTGTTATGTTCTAATAAATGTCAGCTGAAAAGACAAAATATTGACTTAAATGTCCTCTGGTCAGGGAGTATCTGCCTGGAGCTTCTGCCCCTCATCAGATGTCCAACCCTCATTGTCAATGGAGACAATGATGACGTTTGTCCCCTCCACCATGCAGAGTGCCTCTTTAAACACATCAAGGGATCACGGTGAGAACACACACACACACACACACACACACACACACACACACACACACACACACAAAATATGACAATTACCTCAAATTCAAGAAACAACATGACGTGTACACTATACCCTCTTATTTGTCCCAAATCTAGATTTCACCTGTTTCCTGGTGGTTCACACTTTCTCCACCTGACTCACTCTGATGAATTCAACAAACTGGTGGAAGACTTTCTGGAAGACTGATGGATCACCATGACTCCTTTTTGAAGATCCAATGAAAAGAGTAAAAATTACTGAACATAATGCAGCAGTAACTCGTTAAAAAAACAAGATCATTGATCATCATCATAGATCAGTGTTGAACCAACAATTAACTGGGTCAAGGTTGAATCCACAATGTTGTTTAAATGTTGGACTTTTCAACAGACCAAAGAACTGGGATTGAAGTCCTGAAGAAGAAAGAAACCACTGGTGTACTGAGCAGCAGACGTGGAACCGGGAGACCAAGAAAAACATCAGCAGTTGATGACAGAAACATTGTGAGAGCTGTCATGAAACACCCAAATGTTTTCATTGTCCAACAGAAATAAAAAAACTTGGCCTCACTGTTCCACTTAATTAATCATTTTGGAGGAGACTGTATAAAAGCCAACCAGTATGAAAGTCTGCTGACATACAGAGATGACCATCTAGCAGTCACATACAGGAGTATCTGATTTCCACAGCCAATAATAAAACATAATGCACAATGGTATACAGTATCCAGCTTCTTTGGCTTGGTCAGGTGCATTCACATTATGCTGATCATTGTTATCCAATAAATGTAAAAATTAAATCTGTACATTTCCACTATAATCCAATGAAGGTAAAAGTCAAATGTTTCCTTGCCTGGAGGGAGAGTTTCAGCTTGGAAACCAGATTTTCAATGTGTGATTTGAAAGACAATTTTTGATCAGTAATGATACCTAAATACTTATATGCTGGGACCAGAGTTCAGACCTCAGGAAGATTAGATGGTATTTTTTTTCCATTACAAAATAACATCATTTTGAATCTGTCTGTATTTAACACCAATTCAAGTTAAGTTAAACAGGACTGAACCACATGAAGGACAGACTGCAGGAGTTCAAGGGTCTGTACTACTGAGAGGTATGAGCAATAGATAACTGTATCATCTGCATAAAAATAGAACGCAGCATTTGATAAATCATCACAAAGATTGTTAGAATATATATAGAACAAAAGTGGTCCTAGTTTTTTTAGCACTTTTCAAGGACTTCAGCTAAAACACTCGGTTTAGAGATCAGCCTGTTGTTATTAACTACCGATGGATCCCATTCTTTCAGCAAAGGGAGAATATAGGCACAACATACTGTAGATTTCCATATGTGAGGAATTTCATTGCTGGAAATTGTAAGTTTGAAAATATGAGTCAGAGGTTCTGGTATAAAGTCAACAGCTTGAGAAAGTGGGGGTCAAGCTTGTCAGGACCTATAGATTTGTTTGCATCCAGTGTCTTTAAGGTTCTGTGGACCTCTGTCACATTAAAATGAGTAAAAGTGAATGGTTGAGCCCTGGAGTTAGTTAGGGGTGAAGAGTTAGTCCTCTGCTTATTTGGATGACCTGGATGTACTGACTCAAATAAGGAGCCTGAAGAAACAAAACGTTCATAAAACAGTTAAGAATGGCAGATTTATCAGATACAGTACCCGAGTCTTTCACAATGCAGGCTGAAAACTTGTTTGTGGCTGCATCTCCAAATGAAGATTTTATTACTTTCCAAAATTTCCGAGGATCATTTAAATTACTAGTAGTTTTAGAAAGATAGTAGTCAGATTTAACCCTTTAACGAGAGAGTCCAGAGCCCAGGCAACATTCCTTTCTTTTAATAAACTGGACAGCTGAGGTTAAAACCAAGGATTGTTTCAGCATTTTGCTCTAAATTTGTGGAAAGGAGTATGTCTCTTGATGTCACACAAACTAAAAACAATGCTAAGCGGTGGTATCATCTGAACAGCTCACATAATTGGCATTGTCAGAAATAACAGAAGCCACTCAGATAACACCTGAACAGTCACGCAGACAAACAGACAGGTAGAGACTGGTAGAGACGTCCTGCTGCCATCTTGGACATGAACGTGATTGTTGTACAGATTGACAAACTTTGTCCTTTATGTCCTGAAGCCTAGTCTTAAATGTGGGGAGGGTGTCTGCCTCCCAGACTGAAACAGGGAGCTAGGTCCACAGAAGAGGGGCTCTGGCTCCCATTCTACTTTTGGGGACTTTTATGTAGATGAAAAGAAGGCAGGCCTTGAATTTTGTTTTATGTGGGAGTTAAAGGACATGTCCTGATCTAAGATGACTCCCAGATTGGTTACAGTGGTGCTCGAGGTCAGGGCAATGCCATCTAAAGTAACTATATAATTAGATAATTTGATAAATTGCCATTCGGGGCCAAGCACAGTAAATTCACTTTTGTCTTAGTCAAAGGCTGGCTAAAGCCATTCCAGAGACAGCTCATTCCCTACTTCTTTTTCCCCAGGCTTCATAAATAACTCATGCACGTGCGTCCCAGCATCTTTTCCTGTCTCTTGCCTCACGTCGTGCCATCCTCCTGTTTTTGCTTTGCCCCCCCCCCCCCCCCTTGAATCTGCATATTTATCCCAACCACGAGTCAGAGCTAAATGACTACATGTCACTGATCCTCCATCTGGCCCTGCAGTTTGGTGGTAACGGGTTCTCCACTTAGCACACATTATGCTCATCTCAAGCTGCTGGTCGCTTGCAGTAGTACAACAACACTAGATCCAAAACTGTTTTACCGTATTTTCACAGCTTGTTCTGTACTGAATTGAAAGCTGTGCAGCTGTGTAGCATGCCTCCTAAAGGCATTGATAAGACTGCTGCCTCGCAGTTCAACCCAACTTTTAATGCACCACATTACATTATACTCGAGGTTGCACTCACACATGGTGGAGGGTGAATGGTTCCTCGTCTGGAATCAGGGAACCATAGTAATAGGGGGGCAATGGTGGACCTTCCTGACATGGCGTTGCTGGTGGGGCTCGGCCCCTTCCGGCTTTAGGGCGGTGAGGGAGCCCAACATTCAGCCCGCTGTTGCTGTGGGGTCCCCGGGTCATGGGGGTGGTGGTCTGGAAAGGTCTCCTGCATCCCTGGTGGGTCTCCTATTGCTGTGGTGCTGTATTGGTTGCCCTGGTGGTCGCCGGGGCTACCTCATGGGCTGATCCCTGACGGTGGCTCGGCTCGGGTTTGGGGGGGGCCTAACACAATGTTAGAAAACAAACACTAATGTAAAGCTAAACTATACAGCTGTATTAATAGTTGTAACCTCACAAAAGTGATGTTTAGATATTGTACAATATCAGTAACATAGTTTTTTCCCTCACAAAGCACAAATCCAATCCATATCTGTAAAAATGAAAATGAGCAGCTGTGCTGTGTCCTGCACGTCCATGCTCTCATGCAGTGCTCATTAAAAAAAAGGCAAATTCTTTCTTCTTCTGCTGCAGCTGGGCATATACATTACCCCCGATTTCTTCAATGCGTCTGGTGATTTGACAGACTCACAGCATTAAAGACATCTTTCTTCTCAGGACACACCTCCTCTGCGACAGCATTCAAACATTTCTTGACAAACTCTCCATCAGTGAAAGTTTTACTGCTGCTTGCTAGCAGTTGAAGAAGAAGAAGATATTTACTAGTCCCACAGTGGGGAAATTCAATTTTTTTTTACACTCTGCGGTTAACTTATACATATACGTACATGCAGACCCGCAACACATACATGCACAAACAGGACCCATATACATGCATTAATGGAGAGATGTCAGAGTGAGGGGGCTGCTCCTGACAAGCCCCCCGAGCAGTTGGGGGTTGGTGCCTCGCTCAGGGGCACCTCAGCAGTGCCCAAGAGGTAAACTGGCACCTTTCCAGCTACCAGTTCACAATCAGTTCTTGGTCCATGTCAGAACTTGAACCACTGACCCTCCGATTCCCAAGCCAACTCCCTACAGACTGAGCTACTGCCAAACAGCACTGGGAGAGCAACCCGAAAGCTGGATTGAACAGATGACTGGTTCAGCTGAGCTTGGCGCACAAATGTATTCTGCTGAGCTAGCTTTGAGAGTTTGTCTGATCCCATTTGGCCTTGCAAGCTATCATGCTTACTCTTTGTGACGGGATTCATAGTGTCGGTGCAGATTGTATTCTTTGAATACCGCCACCGTCTCTTGACAGATGAGACAAACAGCCTTTTCTCTGCATTGAACAAAAAAAATAATTGCTTGTCCACTGCAGGTTAAATACCCTGCATTTTGAATAGGGGGGGGTGGGGGTTCAGATAGGGGCACAGACTGCAGATGGCTGGAAAAGAACATCACGTTCTATCCCTGTATTAGTCTCTATCGCGTGGCCAGACTGAAAAAAAATCAGAATGCGTCTCTGGTATTGTTCAAGGGGCTGGGCCAAATGTGGAGGCGGGCCACAGTTTGGGGACCACTGCCGTACAGGATGGAGAAGGCTTTTCTTCCATAGTGCCTGATAGAGGAGTAGTCATTGGGAGCGTCCAGGTTGTTGGTGGCCCGCCTGTAGAAGTTGTAGGCCATCTGTGGTTGGATGTTCTCCCAGTTGATCCTGACATAGTCGTTGCGGTCGCTCCTGGTCTGCTCGTGCTGGAAACCCAGAGCAAGGTTGATGTCATGCTGGATGATGCCATGGTAGAGGCAGCCCTGCCTTTTCAGAGACAGGATCTGTCTGCCTCCCATTCTGCCCAGAAAAGAAAAACATCCGCCTCTGTTCTCAATGCTGATGTAGTCATACTCATTCTGATGAGTAACAAAACGGATGCAGGTGCTACTGTGGATGGCCTTCATGGCCTTGTCAATCTTCTGCCTCTCTGAGCTGGTGAACTCGCTGCTCATGGTGAAGGGTCACCAGGCCATTGGAGGCTTTCCTCCACTGGTACCAGCACCGCATGGCATTTCTGGTTCTGGGAGCCAACATGTCTCCTTCCAACATGATCTCATCGGTGGCATTGTTGGAGGTCAGAATCATGGTGCTGATGTCGACAGTCTCATCTTCGTCCACATCTTCGACCTCTGCTCCGCTTCCTTCCTCCATGAGAGGATGTGCCTGAGAGAGGCTGAGTGGGAGCAGCAGCAGGCTGGCAGAGAGACTCATCTTCAGGGTAGGTCTGGAGGCTGTGGAGAGACGCCTTGAAGCTTGATTCTGTGAATGTTCTCATTCATCCAGGTCATATTCATTCTGGCAACAATTGAATCGAAAGCAACTGGACTTAAATTTGTCTCAAACAGTTCCCATTCTGTTTAGGTTTTTGTGTTGGAGGCGGAGGAATTTCTTGGTTTGTCTTTCTTTGCTCTTAGTGTGTTGAGCTAGTTGGGCTTTCTTGGTGAAACCAACAACCCTTTCAAACAATACCGCTGGTAAGATTGTTTCAAGTTTTTGGAGAAGGTGGTCAATCTTCTCCTGAAGCCTTGCTATGGTAAACAGGATTTGCCTGATCCTTTCGTTCAGGAGTTGTTTTTGAGCCTTCTCTAGTATCATGCTGGCTCTGTGCCCTTTCATTGTGGAACGCAACTGTAGGCTAGTGGGTATGAGCATGTTTTGCCTGCACCTCTGTCTAAACCACATGTGTCAAACTCAAGGCCCGCGGGCCAAATCCGGCCCACCACCTCACTTTATGTGGCCCGCGAGGGCTTGCAAAGAATATAGACCAGTAGATAGAGAGCTTTGCCTAACGGCTCAACTCTCTCTTCATCACAACGGTGCGGTACAGCGACTGCAATACCGCCAATGCTGCTCCGATTCTACGGCCAATCTCACGCTCCATTGTTCCCTCACTGGAGAACAAGATCCTTAGGTACTCGAACTCCTTCACTAGGTTAAAGACAGTACATTTCCTACCCGGAGTAGATGATCCATCGGTTTCCTGCTAAGAACCATGGCCTCCGAGTTTGAGGTGCTGATCCTCATCCCAGCCACTTCACACTCTGCTGCAAACCAATCCAGTGAGTGCTGGAGGTCGCAGACCGATGATGCCAGCAGAACCACATCATCTGTAAAAAGCAGCGATAAGATCCTAAGCACACCGATCCGCAAACCCTCCTCCCCTCGACTACACCTCGCTATCCTGTCCATGAATATCATGAACAGGATTGGAGACAAGGCACAACCCTCCTTTCCAGCACACTGGAGTAGACTTTACCAGGGAGGCTGAGTAGTGTGATACCCCTGTAATTGGCACCCTCTCTGGTCCCCCTTTTTTGAACAGGGGACCCGAACCACTACCCCGGTCTGCCACTCTTTAGGCACTGCCCCCGACTTCCACATGACATTGAAGAGGCGTGTCATCCATGACAGCTCCTCCACACCCAGAGTCTTCAGCATTTCTGGGCAGATTTCGTCAATCCCTGGGGCCTTGCCACTGTGGAGCTCTTTAGCTACCTCAGTGACCTCCCCCAGGGGAATTGAAGACGATCCCCCATCAGCTTCCAGCTCTGCCTCTACAAGAGAGGGTGTTTCAGTCGGGTTCAGGAGTTCCTCAAAGTGCTCCTTCCACCGCCCGTTTACCTCCTCAGTTGAGTCAACATCCCAACCTTAATGTACACAGCTTAGATGGTTCCCCATTCCCCCTCCTGAGGTGCCGGACAGTTTTCCAGCAGCACCTTGGCGCCGACCGAAAGTCCTTCTCCATGGCTGCTCCGAACTCCTTCCACACCCGCTGCTTTGCCTCCTTTACGGCAGCGGCTGCTACTCTACAGGCATGTCGGTACCTTGCAACTGCCTCCGGAGTCCTCCGAGATAACAAATCCCGGAAGGACTCCTTCTTCAGTTGGACAGCTCCCCTGACCACCGGTGTCCACCACGGTGTTCGAGGTTTCCCGCCTCTTGAGGCACCTAAGACCCTCAGGCCACAGCTCACCGCCACAGCTTCAGCAATGGAAGCTTTGAACATCGCCCACTCAGGTCCAATGCCCCCAGCCTCCACAGGGATGCTAGAAAAGCTCCACCTGAGGTGTGAGTTGAAGATCTCTCAGATAGGGGCCTCCTCCAGACTTTCCCAGTTCACCCGCACGACACGTTTGGGTTTACCAGGTCTGTCCAGAGCCTTCCATCACCCTCTGATCCAACACACCACCAGATGGTGATCAGTAGACAGCTCTGCCGCTCTTTTCAGCTGAGTTTCCAAAACATGCAGCCTCAGATCAGATGATACAATCACAAAATTGATCATTGATCTTTGGGCTAAGGTGCTCTGGTACCAAGTACACTTAATACACCCTGTCCTGTCCTCCAATTTTTGAGTCACCAGCTGCAATTGCACTACAGGGAAGGTCGTCAACAGTTTTTATTCTCTTGACCATTTCCTTTGCAAGTAAGATCTAGGAAGCAGGCCATACCACCAGTCTTTTGCTAATGAGGCTGATGATGTATGTGGATGAGTCATTGAGAACAAAAACAACTGATAAAAAAAGTTGATGCAGAACACAAAACTCCCCTGATCAAGAGCTAGATTCTTTCATCCTTCTGTCCCCTCAGAAATTGAGGATCATTCCAAAGTTTATAGAAGCAATCATGACAACCACACCCCAAGGAAGAGTGCCACGCTTTAAAGTATTTTTTACACTGTGGACAAACGGTGGAATTACAACTTGTGTCTGTCACGTGATGCGATTGGGCCCAAAAAGACATTTCCCATATATTTACATTGGAAAAAAAGACATCTGTAAATCAGTGGATATTTTTTTTTTCAAGTAAATGAACTTCTCAGTATAATAGCTTCAATAACATTTATTTAAAGTATTTCACTGCTGGAAAGATGATTTTGTCATAAAACTAGTCTAAGTAGAGAAAAGGCATAAATATTTTTGAAATTGGTTCTGCATGACCAGAGAAAACAGAGAAAAAAGACTGTGGTATTCTCTGTCACTCACAAGATTGAAAACCTACAACACCCACAATGCACTGGGCTTGCTGCCACCAGCGCCACTCCCAAGCTGCTCCCCTGGTGCACTCCTATTTGATAGACTTGACCAGAGCCACTGGTGTGTCTATTTAGAGACAGAGTCCTGCCACTTTGTGGTGGACCACCATGGGACCTTATTCATCCTGTGGGTATTGTTGCCTGGTTTTGGAATATTTCGGTGTATATTGACTACAGATTTTGGATTACGGACATTGGACTATCTGTTGACACCTTCGGCTTGACCATTGCCTGGATTAACGACGTGATTTACGGAAACTGATGGAAAGAACGGAGCCATGCGGCTTGTTGACAAACTAGCTAGCGGGCGGCTAGGGAAACAACTGACGCTACCTCACGTTGCCTGGCAAAATGGGTCCGAAGAAGGCACTGACAGCCGAGGAGGGTGACGATATTAAGAAGTCTCTTGACTTCTTGTCGGAAGAGATTTCTGTGGTCAAACTGCAGCAGAAATCTATCCTGAACTTGGTGGAGGAGGTGAAGGCGCTCCGGATCCAGAAGGCCGAGAAGGACCGGCGTCTGGTGTACCTTGAGAGCCGAGTGGTGGAGCTGGATCAATACACCAGGATCAATGACGTGATTGTGACCGGGCTCCGTATTAAACCCTGGTGATACGCCCGAGCGGTGACCGATGACAGCAGGGGGGAGCCCGGTGAGCAAGATGTCAGCTCTGTAGAGCAACAGGTGGCTGCTTTCCTCCAGTCCAAAGGGATTGAAATGGACTGTAAGAGCATTGAGGCATGCCACCCTCTACCCCGAAGAGATGACAGCGGCAAACAAGCTGTAATAATTAAATTTGTCAACAGAAAACTAAAAACGCGCTGCTAAAACAAGGAAGGAAACTGAAAGGCTCAAACGTATTCATTGACGAGCATCTGACCAAACAAAACGCCGATATCGCCAGAAAAGCACGACTCCTGAAAAACCAGGGAAAACTTCAGCAGACATGGACAGCAAACTGCAAAGTGTTCATCAAACTAAATGGGACACCAGAGCAGCCAAGGTCCTGGTCATCAGGAACATCGAGGAACTGGCCAAATATGAATGAGCATCTATCTGGATTGATTGAAATTGAAAATTTGGTCAATTACGTTGAGAGACCAGCTGATCAATTCCATGACTTTAGGTATTCGGAGAGAAATGCAGAGAGAGGCTCCGAAGGATCAGACCAAGACAGCACAAGACAAAGAGCAGCAAGCAGGGCAGATAAGGGCAGGGAGGGAGCAGAGAAAAAGCGTCCGCCTTCGTTGAGAGCCAGAAGAGAACTTCAATAACATCAAGGAATATTTAAGGCAGTTTATAAAACCATTCAAAATCATTCTACATGGCGCTGCGTGAGTGGCCGCCTGTTACAGCAGCTCCTGCTCATTCTAGAGTTTTTCTCTTCAAAAACTTTTTATTCTTTTCTTTCATTTGCCATTATTAAGTCCTCTAATTAGACAGTCTTTCCGGAATTATGGAGTTTGAAGTGGAGGCTGCACTGGACAAGGCAAAAGCAAATATATTTAGAATCAGTGAGATGAACTTAGTGGATTGCCTCAATTACTTTAAAGACCACAAACACATATAATAAAAGCACAAAACAAAGATCCAACAGAAATTACCTTTGAAGTATTTTCTGTAATATGGTTTAATGATGGATGGAAAGCTGAAAATAATTTAAAATCCAGTTTGAGTCCGGCTTTAAGGACATTACTCCGTTCATTTGAACACTTGGCCGATGTGAGGAGAGAGAGGACAAGAAAACTGACATGATCAACAGCTTCTAAACTGTGGCGCACACACACACACACACACACACACACACACACACACACACACACTCGTTCTAAACTTCTTATTAGTTTATGCAACCCTGCCCCCACCTACTGTATAACCATACCATGTCATATTTGCCCATTCCCCCTCCTCCACCCCCCACAGTCACTGTGCGGGGAGATTCCCACTAGAGGCCCACTGACTGCTCCCCACTGGCTGCATTACACTGAAGCACTGTTGTCAGCAGCAGGACCTAGCGATTGTTAGTGTTGGTGTTTAGATAGTTAGATAAAATATATACACAAACAGGTTGACGGACTGTTGTTATTGATACATAGTGTAATGTAAAGTTACAGAAACAACAATCTGGTGGAAATGCTGAACACTTGAACACGGATTTCTATTTCACGGGTTCTCGATCTGGACACAATTTGGTGAAAGTGATGGTGGAACCAGAAGTGTGTGACTGCTTGGCCGGTCGCTGAGATCAATAGAGGGTCTTGGGGAGAAGTTTGACTGGCTAGTCTCAGGTTTAAGTAGTTGTACATGGTTTAAAATGGACTCAGGTATGAGCCTAGTCAAAAGAGGTAGATGGGTTGATTCAAACTGGACTGGTCGGTGCTCTGAGCAGTGCAGAAAGCTGAAGAATGCCAGTAGGAACATGGATTCCCATGGATTGAAGGCTTTGTCTATGAAGGGAGAAAGGTAGCCTGCTTGGAGATTGTGGATGCAGCAGGCAGTTAAGGGCTGAGGTGAGGAGCAGATGATTTAGTGTGGAAAGAGGTTCAGACCTTTGATTGGCATGGCAATGTGTCAGTGAGTTGAGGCTGGTGCCTACCTGGTGCCAAGGAAGATTTTGATTGACACGTTTTGTACAAGCCAGCTTTAGGTCACTACGATATATTATCAACTTTGGCTGGAGTACACTCAGATCAGGCTTAAGGACACTGTTTTATTTAACTGTAATGAACTCTTTTTTACATAAAAGAAGACGTGACGGAGATGAATTTTTCTCTCATCAGCTCATCATCAGCCCTAGTGAGGAGCCAGAGGGAATATAGGGAGGCATGACGTGGCTGAACGGGACGACACCGGACTGCTGAGTGGAGCCGACCGGCTTCACCTTTAGTGAGAGCGGACAGGGACCAGCGGAGCGGGAAGAGGACAGGAGGGGGGCTCGCTGTCCTTGTTAACTCTCCATGGTGTAATCCTGATCATGTTTCTGTTAAACACCGCATCTGTGAGTCTGAGGCCTCATTATCTGCCATCACAGTCATTGTGTATATTCCCCCGGGTGCCGTGGCTGCACAGGCGAGTGACGCCATCAGCTCCACCGTCGCCGGATTACAGACCAAACACCCCAACACCCCAACGTATTCATCATCATCAATAGAGACTTTAACATGGTTAAAGTCTCCAAAACATTAACCAACTTCACCCAGGATGTAACCTGTAACACCAGAGAAAACAGGACCCTGGACCTGCTGTATGCCAACACTAAGGAGGCCTACAGCTCCACTGCCCTGCCCCCCCTCGGAGGATCAGACCACAACCTCATCAGGCTGGTCCCCAAATACTGGAAGCTCCAGGGAGGTGTGGGGGGCTTCAGGAGGATAACAGGCTACAAACAGCCAGGCCCTGCACTGGAGGGGATGAACTTAAAAGCAGTTCAGTTAAAAGCTGAATTTAGATTAGTGATTAGAAAATGGAAAAAAATATTTTAAAAAAAGTTTTAAAAAATTGTACAGTATATTGAAAGTCACAGAATAGTTCATTGAGTTAAAGTCATTTTATCGTATGCTCAAAAAAGTCGTAGTATATCATAAAAAAACAGTATTGTATGTCAAAAAAATTAAAAAAAGTCAGTACAGTTAGTTGATAAAACTAAATATATATATACTGTATATACATATATATATATATATATAACATATATACATATATATATACACATATATATACACACACACATATATATATATATATATATATATATATATATATATATATATATATATATAACACATATATATATAAAGTGTAATATGTCAAAAAAAGTGAAAAATTCATAGGATAGTATCAACATTTCATGTCATTATCCCAAAATCACAAGTTATCACAAGAAAACAAATTCTTTCACATGGAGATAACAGCATGGATGTTGACAGCAATGGACTTGGTGCATTTAGCCAAAGGATCCATGAGACTACGTCCGGATTTTAACCCTTGTGTGGTCTTCAGGTCAATTTGACCCGATTTCAAAATTTAAAATGCCATAACTTTGGTTTTCTTCCATATAATTGCCTGAAAATTACATGGATGGTTCCATACTGTGGTCTTTGTAAGTAAAAATAATTATAACTATTTTTGTTAAACCCTGTGGTCTTCCCGGGTCAATTTGACCCGGCCACATTTAGTGGTGCAATGGCTCATACTATTGCACTTTTCAGCCCAATGAACACACACACACACACACACACACACATAAACACTTCAACAACAACCAGATTATCACAAAGAGTGGCTATGGGTCCAGACTCCGTAGTGGTGGTGGTGATTCCTGCTCTACATGGATGACATCAAGCTGTACGCCAGGAATGAGTGAGATATAGACTCACTGATCCACACCACCAGGATCTACAGCAACGACGCATGTCATTTGGACTGGTCAAGTGTGGCTGGATGGTCTCAAAGAGAGGCAGGATGATCAGAACTGAAGGGGTTGACCTACAGGAGGGCAGCATAGGTGATATATCCAAGACAGCTATGAGTAGGCCGCAAGGAAGTCAACCACAGCCAAATATCCAGAGAGTAACGCAAGTCCTGAAAAGTCAACCGAATGATAAGAACAAGATCCGAGCCATCAACAATAAGCACTACCAGTTATCAGATATCCTGCTGGGATCATAAGCTGGTCAAAAGAGGAGATTGAAGCCACAGATATCAAGACAAGAAAGCTCCTCACCATGCACGGAGGGTTTCACCCCAAGTCCAGCACCCTGAGGCTGTACACTTAGCTGAAAGAGGGAAGCTGAGGACTAGTGAGCGTCAAGGCCATAGTCCTGGATGAAACATGGAAAGTCCAAGAATATATCAAGAAAATGGCCCCAAAGGATGAACTGCTAAGTGAATGTCTCAGGCAGCCCCTACATGGTATGAACCACCATCAAATCGAAGAAGTGGCTGATATCAAGAAAAGGTACCAATGGCTGGAAAATGCTGGACTGACAGACAGCGCAGAGGCACTAATCATGGCAGCACAAAAACAGGCCCTAAGTACAAGAGCCATAGAGGCCAGAATCTAGATAGAGAAGATAGAGTCTGGTAGATCAGACCCAAGGTGTAGACTGAAAGATGCCCCCTGATATACAGCATATAGTAGCAGGGTGTAAGATGTTAGCTGGATCAGTGTACAGGAACATCTGTACCCAATATGGACTAGAAGTACCCAGATCCCAATGGGACATACCACAGAAGGCGGCTGAGAAAAAACTGGACCAAGTTCCTTCCAGGACTTCCAGACTGAAAAACAGCTCCTGGCTAACCAACCGGACATTGTGGTGGTGGATGATGAGCAGAAGAGGGTGGTGGTGATAGATGAAGAAGAAGAAGAAGAAGAAGATCTACCTTTATTAGTCCCACAATGGGGAAATTCAATTTTACACTCTGTTAAACTCATACATGGTACATGCAGACCTGAAACACACAAACATGCATCAATGGAGAGACGTCAGAGTGAGGGGGCTGCTCCTGACAAGCGCCCCGAGCAGTTGGGGGTTTGGTGCCTTGCTCAGGGGCACCTCGGCAGTGCCCAAAAGGTAAACTGGCACCTCTCCAGCTACCAGTTCACACTCAGTTTTTGGTCCATGTCGGGACTTGAACCGGTGACCCTCCGGTTCCCAAGCTAACTCCCTACAGACTGAGCTACTGCCGCCCCATATTATACCATATATCCCAAAATTAATGTAAAATTTGTGGTAATGTGTTGGAAACAAGTTGACTAAAAAGTGTGACACAGAATAGTGTGATCATTTTATATTTCATGCTTTTACAAACCAGTCAAACAAGACCAGGTCAATTTGACCTGGGAGGATGACAAGTGTGACTATTTGCTGAAAATATTAAAAATATTAAAAATATTGAAATGGTTTCAAAACAATATCCTGACTAAACTTTGTCATATACCTGTCTGTGATATTCTACCAATTTGTGTGCCTCTGATAATAACCTTAGTGGAAATAATTCAGAATTTCTGTTTTTTTTTACTAAAGAACCGAGGTATAATTTTATGTAAATTAGATCTGTCATACCATATATTACAAAAATAAATATAAAATATATGTTAATATGTTGGAAACATGTTCACTAACAAGGAGAAACAAAAAAAAATGGAGATCATTTTATATCTCATGCTTTACAAGCAGTCAAAACAGACTGGGTCAATTTGGCCCGGGAGGATAAAAGGTGGTGTTAACAAATGAAAATAAAAATATGATAATATTAATAAATCATGTTATCTTTGTCCCTTATCCAATAAAAAACTAACACAAAATTGTGAGGGGAAATGTCTTTATTCTTTGATTTTTGGTTGCTGGAAAATACATTTGAGTCAAAGACATCTCCGACCACATACAGACACAAAATCCTGCCGCAAACCTTTCCCCATAGCAGTTTGAGATTTTGCCTTGATAAAAGCTTTCTGATCAAAACATGTAGTTTTCATTATTACTGTTACCACAGAGACTGAGGGAGAGGGGCTGAATGGAGGTCTGACAACACCCAGAATAGAGCTCTTTATTAATAATACAGTTCACAGTAAAAACACAAGGGCCAATAAGTAAAAGTACACTGTGTTCAACATTAGGAATGACTCAAGATCAGTTTACAGTAACTGAGTGAGATTGTTTTAGAGATTATATTATATTTTCTATTTTCCCTCAATTTTAGATCCAGCTACATCATTGTATACCAACAACACACTGAAATGCCTGGTTACCTTGGCAACAACATATAGAATGCAAGCTCATACATTATTCCCGGTGTTAAATCCCATCTGAAATTCATGCATTCTTGCCTGCATTATTAATATGCACTGACTGTGTTGAGGTTTACAGTATGTCTGCACAGTGATCAGAGATAACATGTATCTGCTTGAGTTACTCAGTTTATATTTATCATATTTAAATGAGATATTTTTCTGAGTTTACATTGTTATGACTATTACAATTTCACTGCTACCTGCTTATAAATTGTGATACCTTATATGAAGTATTTTTATACACTCACTCACTCATCTTCAACCTCTTATCCGGGTCGGGTCACGGGGGCAACAGCTCCAGCAGGGGACCCCAAACTTCCCTTTCCCAGGCCACATTAACCAGCTCTGACTGGGGGAACCCAAGGTGTTCCCAGGCCAGTGTGGAGATATAATCTCTCCACCTAGTCCTGGGTCTTCCCCTGGGCCTCCTCCTAGCTGGTCCTGCCTGAAACACTTTCCTAGGGGGGCGCCTATGGGGCATCCTTACCAGATGCCCGAACCACCTCAATTGGCTCCTTTTAATATAATGGAGCAGCGGCTCTACTCAGAGTCCCTCATGGATGGCTGAGCTTCTCACCCTATCTCTAAGGGAAACACCTGCCCCCCTCCTGAGAAAATCCATCTGTCATGACCCAGCCCTCATGACCATAGGTGAGAGTAGGAATGAAGATTGACCGGTAGATCACTGCTCCGATTCTCCAGTCTCACGTTCCATTGTCCCCTCACTCGCAAACAAGACCCCAAAGTACTTGAACTACATCACTTGGGGTATTCCCTACCCGGAGTAGACAATCCATTGGTTTCCTGCTGAGAACATGGCCTCCGAATTAGAGCTGCTGATCCTCATCCCAGCCGCTTCACACTCTCTCAGGCACATCCTCTCATGGAGGAAGGAAGGAAGTGGAGCAGAGGACCAAGTGACCAAGATGACACCGTCGATGATTCTGACCTCCAACAACACCAACAATGATATCCTGTCGGAGGGAGATATGTTGGCTCCCAAGACCAGAAATGCAATGCGGTGCTGGTACCACAATTGCCTGTGGAGGAAAACCTCCAAAAACCTCCAATGGCCTGTTGACGATTCCCTTCACCATGAGCTCAGAGGCAGAACATTGACAAGGCCATGAAGGCCTTCCACAGTAGCACCCGCATCCATTTTGTTTCTCATCAGAATGAGTATGACTACGTCAGCACTGAGAACAGAGGCGGATTTTTCTCTTTTCTGGGCAGAACGGGAGGTAGACAGGTCCTGTCTCTGAAAAGGCAGGGCTGCCTCTACCATGGCATCATCCAGCATGAGATCAACCATGCTCTGGGCTTCCAGCACGAGCAGACCAGGAGCGACCGCAACAACTACGTCAGGATCAACTGGGAGAACATCAAACCACAAATGGCCTACAACCTCTACTGGTGGGTCACTGACAACCTGAACACCCCCTATGACTACTCCTCAATCAGGCACTATGGAAGAAAAGCCTTCTCCATCCTGTATGGGAAGGACTCCATCACCCCCATCCCAGACCCCAACGTAAAGATCGGCCAGAGGAAGGGCATGTCCTACTGGGACATCAGGAGAATCAAACTGCTTTATGGTTGCTAACAACAGAACGTCCCATCCCTTCTGATCCAAAGTTATTATTCAGAAAAGTTTTCCAGTTTGTTGTAATTCATCAAAAACTACCAGAACCTCTAATCACCCACAGCTGCATTTCAGTTCCTGTGACAGGATTCTATTCCTCATGTCTATAATACCTGTGGATACCTGATGATACCCTTGTAGACTGTTATAACTGCTGTGTCCAAGGAACCGACCCTGATGGTGCCATTGAATTAGAGTTCTGACTCATTCAGGATCTGAGATTAATATTGGGCGAGCGTAAATTCCAACGTTACAACTGAAAAATTTAGTTTTTGGTGAGAAACTTGTTTCCCAGTTGTTTGAAGGAGATTTTATTTTGTTACAGTAATATATAATAGATGATAGAGAAGGATTTATGACCTGTTTAAAAATTATACAGCAATAAATAAATAAATAGAGTAAAGGTTAAAACTGAGACAAAAAGATGCATAAACATTATGAGTAGAAAAATAAATAAATCAATGTACTCATGGCCTCCATGGTTTTCCATACAATGTGTAAGCCCTTCTTGCCAATAAATTATGTGGCAACTAAAACATTCTACAATTTTACATCTTCTTCTTCTTCTCCTTTCGCCTTTTCCCTTCAGGGGTCACCACAGCCAATCAGCTGCCTCCATCTAATCCTGCCTCCTGTATCCTCTTCTCTCACACCAACTACCTTCACGTCCTCTTTCACTGCATCCATAAACCTCCTCTCTGGTCTTCCTCTAGGCCTCCTGCCTGGCAGTTCAAAACTCAGCATCCTTCTACCAATATATTCACTATTTCTGCTCTGGACATGTCCAAACCATCTCAGTCTGGCCTCTCTGACTGTAGCTCACTCTTATCTCTCTTTATCTTTATCTTTAAAGAGAAGCTCAACATCTTCATCTCTGCTACCTCCAGCTCTGCCTCCTCTCTTTTCCTCAGTGACACTGTCTCTAAACCAAACAGTATCGCTGGTCTCACCAGTTTTGTACACCTCTCCTTTCATTTTAGCTGAAACTCTTCTATCACACATCACACCTGACACTTTTCTCCACCCGTTCCAGCCGGCCTGTACACGCCTCTTCACCTCTTTTCCACACTCTCCATCGCTCTAGACTGTTGACCCTAAGTACTTAAAGTCCTCCACCTTCTTTATCTCTTCACCCTGTCACATCACTCGTCCACTTGGGTCCCTCTCATTCACACACATGTACTCTGTCTTGCTGCTAACCTTCATTCCTCTCCTTTCCAGGGCAAACCTCCACCTTTCTAGCTTCTCCTCCACCTGTTCCCTGCTCTCACTGCAGATCATGATGTCATCTGCTAACATCATAGTCCATGGAGATTCCTGTCTAACCTCATCTGTCAGCCTGTCCATCACCATAGCGAACAAGAAGGGGCTCAGAGCTGATCCCTGATCCAGTCCCACCTCCACCTTGAACTCCTCCGTCACACCTACAGCACAGCTCACCACTGTCTTACAGTCCTCATCCATGTCCTGCACCACTCTACCTCCTCATCCAGTCTCACAGCTCCTCTCTGGACTTCCTGTCATCAGCTTTCTCCAGGTCTACAGACACTATGTAGCTCCCTCTGACCTTCTCTGTGCTTCTCTATCAACATCCTCAAAGCAAATCCTGCATCTGTAGGACTCTTTTTTGGCATGAAACCATACTGCTGCTCACAAATGCTCACTTCTGTCCTTAGTCTAGCTTCCACTACTCTCTCCCATAACATCATTGTCTGGCTCATCAGCTTTATTCCTCTGTAGTTACTACAACTCTGTACATCTCCCTTGTTCTTAAAAATGGACACCAGCACACTTCTCCTCCATTCCTCCGGCATTTTCTCTCTATCTCAGATCCTGTTGAACAACCCAGTCAGAAACTCTACTGCCACCTCTCCTAGACACTTCCACACCTCCACAGGTATATCATCAGGACCGAGTGCCTTTCCACTCTTCATCCTCTTCAATACCCTCCTCACTTCATCCTTACTGATCTTTGCTACTTCCTGGTCCACAACAGTCCCCTCTTCTACTCTTCGTTCTCTCTCATTTTCCTCATTCATCAGCTCTTCAAAGTACTCTTTCCATCTTCCCATCACACTACTGGCACCTGTCCATCCCCCTCCATCCTGATCCTTAATCAGCCTAACCTGCTGCAGGTTCTTCCCATCTCTGTCTCTCTGTCTGTCCAACCTGTATAGATCAGTCTCTCCCTCCTTACTGTCCAACCCAGCATGCAAGTCGTCGTACGCCCCTTGTTTGGCCTTTGCTACCTCAACTTTCACCTTACGCTGCATTTCCCAATACTCTTGTCTACTCTCTTCAGTCCTCTCAGTGTCCCACTTCTTCTTAGCTAACCTCTTTCTCTGTATACACTCCTGCACATCCTCATTCCACCACCAAGTCTCCTTATCTACTTTCCTTCCAGTGGACACACCAAGTCCTCTCCTACCTGTCTACCTGATCACATTAGCTGAAGTTGTCCAGTCATCTGGAAACACCTCTTTACCACGCAGAGCCTGTCTCAACTCCTTCCTAAAAGTCATGCAACACTTCCTTTTTCAGCTTCCAACATTTCGTCCTCTGCTCTGCCGTTGCCCTCTTCATCTTCCTCACCACCAGTCATCCTCCACACCACCATCCTATGCTGTCTGGCTACACTCTCGCCTACCACTACTTTTCAGATTACACTGTCTACACAAGGTGTTGTCTACCTGTGTGCTCCTACCTCCACTCTTATAGGTCACCCTGTGTTCCTGCCTCTTCTGGAAGAAAGTATTCACGATAGCCATTTCCATCCTTTTTGCAAAGTCAACCACCATCTGTCCTTCTGCGTTCCTCTCCTGGATACCAAACCTGCCCATCACCTCCTCATCATCTCTGTTTCCTGCACCAACATGTCCATTAAAGTCTGAACCAGTGATACTCTCTCACTTCTAGGGATGCTCTGCATCACTTCATCAAGGTCCAACCAGAATTTCTCCTTCTCCTCCAACTCACATCCTACTTGTGGAGCATACCCACTAACAACATTGAACATCACACCTTTGATTTCTAGCTTCAGACTCATCACTCTATCTGATACTCTTTTTACCTCCAGGACATTCCTAGCTAACTCCTCCTTCAAGATAACTCCTACTCCATTTCTCTTCCTATCTACACCATGATAGAACAACTTGAACCCTGCTCCTAAACCTTTCCACCTGGTCTCCTGGACACACAGTATGTCTACCTTCCTCCTCTGCATCATGTCAACCAACTCTCTACCTTTTCCTGTCATAGTTCCAACATTCAAAGTCCCTTCTCTCAGTCCTATATTCTTGGCATTCCTCTTCTCTCTCTTCTTCCGAACACACCTTCCTTCTCTCCTTCTTTGG
Organism: Pterois miles; assembly: GCA_947000775.1. Classification (NCBI taxonomy): domain Eukaryota; kingdom Metazoa; phylum Chordata; class Actinopteri; order Perciformes; family Scorpaenidae; genus Pterois; species Pterois miles. The sequence continues at coordinate 576,901 of CAMQGK010000149.1, read as the reverse complement.
TAGTAGAACAGTAGTCCAATTTCCACCGGCACCCTGTAATGAACAGCACTGATGGCGGACCTCAACCGATCCGGTATGGAAGTCATAGATTTGATTCGCATGTTTGATTTGGCAAAAGTTTTACGTTGGATGCCCTTCCTGACACAACCCTCTGTATTTATCCAGGCTTGGGACCGGCACAATAAGACACTGGCTTGTGCCCCCTTGCGGCTACATTATTCTACAATTTTACATAATCTTTCCACAATTCTAAAAATCATATTTTTCCAAAAAATGTCAGAAATCTTAACATTTCTTGTTCTTCATGACCGTAGGATCCCTAGATCACTTCCATCAGCCATTTGTGCAATGACTGCTTTGAGCCTGGCCCCTAGCTGTCCTCCTCTCTCTTGGAACAGACTTGTCAGGTTGTCAGAGTAGAGGTCCAGCTGAGACAGGAACTCGGACTGAAGTGGGAGGCAGGTGATTCTCTTGAATTCAGTGTTGATCTGAAACCAGGTAAAAAGCAGGAAGTAATCAGAAAACGGTAAACATCAAGGAGAAAGCCAGCATCACACATACAGCAGACTAGGACAGTCCCGGCATATTTGCAGTTTGCCAGTGTACCCAAGGATTTCCTTTTATCGGCAGCAAATCCAAGATGAGAAATCCAGCATGTGATAAGCCTTACGTCACTGACTTCAAACAGAACAGGCCACCTTGTCATGAAATCCTCCACCATTGGTACATCACAAACAACTTCATGTCTTCTGTGAGTAAAAGTCTTTTCCATCTTGAGTTTCACATTGTCTTTGTTGTTCCTCTTCTTTCTGCATGTTTGTTGAATAAAGCAAGTCTATGTTTTCAGTTCTTATCATTATGCATCTAAGGAACATGACAACTGTTATGGAGTTCCACAAGGGAGATGTCTAGGTCCGTAATTGTTCTCATTCTACATGTTGCCACAAGGTGACATCATCAGAGAACATAACATGAACTTCCATCGCTATGCAGATGACACGTAACTGTACATATCCGCTGAACCAAATGTTGCTGCAACTGAAATTCCTTTTGAAGTATTCTCTGTAAAATGGTGCAATGATGGACACAATGGCAAGCTGAAAATAATTTTAAATTCAGTTTGAGTCCGGCTTTAAGGACATTGCTCCATTCATTTGAACACCTGGCGGATGTGAGGAGAGAGAGGACAAGAAAACTGACATGATCAACAGTTTCTTCTAAACTGTGGCACACACACACACACACACACACACACACACACACACACATACAAATCGAACATTTCTCCCCCAAAGAAATGTTCGTTTTACGGGTCCCCAGCACGGGAAAGGGCATCAGCCATTACGTTATCGTTCCCTCTTTTATGCCTAACTTCAATATTAAAGTCCTGCAATAGCAGAGACCAGAACATTAAGCGTTGATTGTTGTTGCGCATTTTGGATAGGAAAACTAAAGGATTATGGTCTGAATACACAAGTACGGGCAGTGATGTAGAACCAACATAAACCTCAAAATGTTGAAGGGCCAGAACCATAGCCAATGCTTCCTTCTCAATGGTACTGTAATTTACTTGGTGTTTGTTAAACTTCTTAGAGAAGAAACAAACGGGATGGTCAATTTCTTGGTCATCTTCCTGCAGTAGGACCACCCCCACCCCATGAGCACTTGCATCCACCTCAAGTTTAAAGGGACGCAAGAAGTCAGGGGAGGAAAGGATAGGTGCACTACACAGAAGGGCCTTGGAAGACTCAAAAGCTTCTTGACAACTAGAAGACAACACAAAAGGCTTAGCAGTACTGGAGAGGGTAGTCAGGGGAGCAACTACATCTGCAATATTTTTACAGAACCCTCGATAATATCCACACATTCCCAGAAAACGGCGGAGTTCCCGTCGGGTCTTGGGCACAGGGAAATCTATGATGCCTGGACTTTTGCATTAACGGGCCACACCTGACCCTGCCCCACCTGCTTACCCAGATATGTCACCACTGCTTTACCAAACTCACATTTTGTTCAATTCAGTGTTAGGGAAGCACCACGCAACCGGCTGAAAATCTCCGCTACTGTTGCCACATGCTCAGACCACGTAGGGGAATGGACCACAACATTATCCAGATATGCCTCACATTTTTGAACGTCAGAAAGTACTATAGACATGAAACACTGAAAGGTGGCGGGGGCGTTCCGAAGACCAAATGGCATTATCTTGTATTGTAAGAAATGATCTGGTGTCACAAACACTGACATGTCTGAAGCGCGTGGAGTTAGTGGCACCTGCCAATAACCTTTAAGTAGGTCAACTTTTGTGACAAATTTAGCCGAACCCACGCGATCAACACAATCTTCAATCCTGGGCAGGGGAAAAGAATCTGGCCGTGTGATAGCATTAAGCTTCCTGTAGTCGTTACAAAAACGGGGAGACTGATCTGATTTCGGCACCAGCAATGACGGTGAGCTCCACGCACTGGAGCCCGTTTTGCTGAATTCACTCGATAGGTATGTTGTTTTACAGGTTTATGCCCGACGTAAATATCATGCTGAAGGACGTTGGGTCTGTGTGGGGTTATCACCGAAAAGCTCGGGATAACTATGGATTAACATTATTACATCCCTCCGGGACTGCTCTGGCAAATGAACCCAAAACTCATCCAACTTTGACACAACCTCTGAATTTTTTAGGTGAGCACAGGGTACAGAACCTCGCCTTTCACTCAACCCATCCTCCTCACTGGCTGGAGGTGGCGATACAACCACAGCAATTGGGACTATGGGAGTCAGGCTATCGGCACGGGAGGAGTAATGTTTTACAACGTTTACACGTATACACGGGTTTTCCTCCGTCGATCGGGGGTTTTAATGACATAATCTGTGTCACTTAACTGACAGTCAACGACGTAGGGGCCGGAGAATTTAGCTTGCAACCCACTAGCAGCTGGTAGCAACACTAGCACCTCGTCACCGGACTGAAACTTTCTCACCACAGATTTCTGGTCATAAGTGTTTTCATTTTATCCTGAGCAGAGGCAAGAGACTGACGAGCCGTTTCACAAGCATGATGCAACTTCTCTTTGAACAAGCTAATGTAATCCAAAAGGTTGTGCGTCGCTTCTCCCTGAGTAGACGCAGCGGACCACGCACGGTGTGTCCGAAAACCAGATCATCCGGACTAAAACCCAGCGATTCCTGTATGGTTTCACATACAGCAAACAACAACAAAGGCAGACCCATTCTCTACCGGACTCGACACAGTACTTATGGAGCATGGGCTTTAACGTTTGGTGAAACCTCTCCAACGTGCCTTGGCTCTCAGGATGGTACGAATTGGAGGTCAGACAACTGCGTAACAGACAACTGGGACATTATCTGAGCAAAAATCTTTGACATAAAGTTTGAGCCTTGATCACTTTGTATGTACTTTGGAATACCAAATGTGGTGAAAATTGCTTTTACAATGCTTTTAGCTTTTAACGTACGGAAAGGCACAGCCTCGGGATAACGGGTGGCAGCACACATGGTCATAATAAACTGATTACCTGATTTAGTTTTTGGTAGTGGTCCTACACAGTCTATCAAGATGTGTTCAAAGGGTTCTCCAATTATCGGGATGGAGTGTAGAGGAGCAGCAGGAATCGTTTGATTTGGCTTCCCCATTAACTGACAGGTATGACAGGAGCGGCAGAAATTAACAACTCCGGATTTTAACCCTGGCCAAAAGAAATATCTGAGGATGCGCTTTTTTGAATGCCCAAGTGATCCGACAAACTGTGATCATGGGCCAAACTGAGCACTTGAACACGGAATGGAGTTGGCACAACTAATTGTCAGACTGCATCGTGGTCGCTGCCCGGCACAGGAGACCACCTTCGCATGAGGACACCATCCTTGAAAAAGGAAGTGACAGACTGCTCCTTTTTGGTTTCTGAAACAGCAGCAGACAAAATACTTGCTAGAGTACAGTCATTTTGTTGGGCCTCAGTCACTTCCGTTTTGTCAACTGAAAATGTCAGATCGGGTGCTGTTGTCAATACGGAGGATTCAGTTTCCATAGGGCTGTCAGCCATAACATCACTACTAGTCTCAATAGTAGTGTCTGCCAGAAATGTATCTGAAATGTGTACCATTTCACCTAGTTTACAAGCCCTAGCACGCATAATGGCGCACACAGGAAAAAGGGAAGAGGGGTTGCACACATCTAGGGTGGGTTTGTCAACCACTTTGGGGGAGGGGAACACTTTCAACCCCGCTAAATCATTCCCGAGAATGAAGTCAACCCCCAGTACCGGCAACTGAGGTCGCAAACCAAATGAGTCACTAACGAGGAGAACAAATGCATGGTGTGGAGAGGCACATGTACAACACTCATCTTAACACCCCATGCCAGTATATCTGAGCTGCAGTACATTTGATTTGTAAAAGGCAGTATCCCTACACGTATAAGAGAATGTTTGGCCCCAGTATCTAGTATAGTGTAGTATAGGCATGGGGCTGGCTCCATCCTCGGGCATGGACTAAAAAAATCACACGAAACAAAAGGCCTAAAGGCGGCATCAATTCATAAACCAGTTCATAGACACGGAGCACGGTTGCTTGAACAGTATCATAATCTAGACTCTGTCTAGAGAAAGACTATTACATACCTCCTGTGCTCTATCCACCAGCTTACTTTGTAACAATATAGCCCACATGTCTTTTGGCCAGTGCAGAGCAGATGCAATCCGCTCGAATGCACAAAAGTATGAATCAACCTCTGTTTCGCTGAATGGAGGAACAAGTGCCACATGTCTGCTGATGTAAAGCTATCCTGAGGGGAACGAGTAGGTGCTGTAGCTTGATTGGTGGAGGCAGATGTGAGGGGAGGTGTCCTCTCCACTTCCAGGGCTCTCGGCCGTAGGTGCATTGCCTCCCTCTCCAACTCCTTATTTCTCACCTCCACCTCCTTAATGTGAAGCACCAGCTGGAGCTTCTCAGCACTCATGTCACTCTGTAGGAGAGGATCTAGGTGAGACAAGGGAGGAAGCGTCTCTTTGCCTTCCACATTTTCACTGGCCGCTTCAGCAGGCTCAGGAAACACACCTTGCTCCCCTAGTTTCTCTGTAAGGATTTGCTTTAACTCAGCTTTGTTGATATTTAGAGGCTTGTATCTTAAAGAATTCCGCAATACCTAACAATTCTGCTTTTTTACACTTGTCGAGTTTCTTAACAGAGGGATCAGTGGCAAAATCATGTAATTGAAACTCCATGCTTACTACAACTAGAAGAAAACTGGCAACGAGAAACTGCACACATACGTTACCTGCCAAAACTTATCCAAAAACACAAGCCGCATATGGAAAACAAAACGGTGGGACAAGCCCCCAATTCATGTTACACTCCGGCCTAGGGGAAACCTGGTGCAACACAAACAATGAGGCTCCCCTTTCCCAAGCTCCCAAAAACCACCAGCAACAAATGATTTACAGCCCTTTTAAAACGTTTATTCAGTAAATAAACATCAGGGTAGGCAATAGCAAAAATAACAACCAAAACGAGCTGATAGCCCTAAACTGCCCTACTCAAACATAAAAAAAACAAAAGACAAAACACTGCCCTAACTCCTACAGCAGAAACAGGAGAAAATGGATTAAATAAAAGTGCTGCCTACCCCTACCAAACCTGCTGTTGTACTGCTGCAAGCGACCAGCAGCTTGAGATGAACATAATGTGTGCTAAGTGGAGAACCTGTTACCACCAAACTGCAGGGCCAGATGGAGGATCAGTGACATGTAGTCATTTAGCTCTGACTCGTGGTTGGGAAAGGCAGAGCAATTCATGCCACGGCAGAGAGAGAATAAATATGCAGATTCAAGGGGGAAGGGAGGGGGCAAAGCAAAAACAGGAGGATGGCACGACGTGAGGCAAGAGACAGGAAAAGGATGCATGTGCATGAGTAATTTTTGAAGCCTGGGGAAAAAGAAGTAGAGAATGAGCTGTCTCTGGAATGGCTTTAGCCAGCCTTAGACTGGTCACAATAAAAGTCCACTCTAAAATGTGCAGTTTTATCACAAAGCACGTGTCTCTGTTTTCAGAAAACACTCCATAAACTTTGATTGCAATCCAGATAATACCAATTATATCTATCGATGCATGCCTTAAGGACATAAAAACCTGAATGACCTGCAGCTTCCTGACATTCAATTCAGACAAAAGTGAAGTTACTGTGCATGGCCCGAATACCAATTTATCAAATTATCTAATTATATAATTACTTTAGATGGCATTGCCCTGACCTCGAGCACCACCGTAACCAATCTGGGAGTCATCTTAGATCAGGACATGTCCTTTAACTCCCACATAAAACAAAATTCAAGGACTACCTTCTTTTCATCTACATAAAAGTCGCCAAAAGTAGAACGGGAGCCAGAGCCCTCAGCTATGAAGCCCCTCTTCTGTGGACCTAGCTCCCTGTTTCAGTCTGGGAGGCAGACACCCTCCCCACATTTAGGAGTAGGCTTCAGGACATAAAGGACAAAGTTTGTCAATCTGTACAACAATCACAGCTCTGGACTCTCTCATTAAAGGGTTAAATCTGACTACTATCTTTCTAAAACTACTAGTAATTTAAATTATCCTCGGAAATTTTGGAAAGTAATCAAATCTTCATGTGGAGATGCAGCCACAAACAAGTTTTCAGCCTACATTGTGAAAGACTCGGGTACTGTATCTGATAAATCTGCCATTCTTAACTGTTTTATGAACGTTTTGTTTCTTCAGGCTCCTTATTTGAGTCAGTACATCCAGGTCATCCAAATAAGCAGAGGACTAACTCTTCACCACCCCTAATTAACTCCAGGGCTCAACCATTCACTTTTACTCATTTTAATGTGACAGAGGTCCACAGAGCCTTAAAGACACTGGATGCAAACAAATCTATAGGTCCTGACAAGCTTGACCCCCACTTTCTCAAGCTGTTGACTTTATACCAGAACCTCTGACGCATATTTTCAAACCTACAATTTCCAGCAATGAAATTCCTCACATATGGAAATCTACAGTATGTTATGCCTATATTCTCCCTTTGCTGAAAGAATGGGATCCATCAGTAGTAAATAATAAGTTCTGCTTCGGGTGTCCCATTCAGTCACGGCTCTATTGTTGACACTCGGGAACAGCTGTTGGCGCTCAACATCCCCAGGATACTCTCAGATGAGAGACCGAGTATCCCAGCAGAGATTAGGAGGAGGAAGCAGGGCTGCAGAGCTGGAGTTAAGTGCTGGGAGAAGAAGGTATAATTCCTGTATACCTTCTGTCATCATGGGGAATGTGTGAGATCGCTCCCAAACCAGACTGCAGAGGGAGTACCGGGAGACGAGCATCAGGTGTTTTACGGAGACCTGGCTGAATGAACTCACTCCAGACTCGGAGGTGGCACTGGACGGCTTTCAACTGCTTCAGGCGGACAGAAAAGCAGCTGAGAGCGGGAAGAGGGAAGGATGAGGACTAGCGATGATAGTCCACAACAGGTGGTGTAACCCACGCCACGTTTTTGTGAAGGAGCAGTGCTGCACGAGAGATATTGAGCTGCTAGCAGTTAGCATTCGGCCATATTACCTGCCGAGGGAATTTTCACACGTTATCGCAGTAACTGTGTATATTCCCCCGTCAGCTGACGCTACGGTGGCATGCAAGTTTCTTCACACCTCCGTGTCAAAGCTGCAGACGTTGCAGCTCCAGGCTCTCCTCCTCATCTCCGGTGACTTCAATCATGCCTCCCTGTCCTCTACTCTTCCCTCCTTCACCCAGTATGTGAACTGTCACACCAGGGACAATAAAACTCTGATTCTGCTGTATGCAAATACCAAAGATGCATACAGCTCATCACCCCTCCCCCTGCTTGGCCACTCTGATCACAACCTGGTCTACTTGTGCCCTGTTTACATACCTTTGGTTAGTAAGCAACCCCCAACCAAGAGGTATGTGCAGGTATGGTCCGAGGAGGCTAGTGTGGCTTTAAAGGACTGTTTTGAGTGCACTGATTGGGAAGTGCTGTGCGGACCTCATGGGGAGGACATCGACTGACTCACCCACTGCCTCACAGACTATATAAATTTCTGTGTGGAGAACACTGTGCCAACCAGGAGGGTACAGTGTTTCTCTAACAACAAGCCATGGGTGAACCCCTCAACTGAAAGCACTGCTGGAAGAGAGGAAAGAAAGAAAAGAAAGAAAGATATTCCTTTATTAGTCCCACAGTGGGGAAATTCAGTTTTACGCTCTGTTGTTCACACAGTACATATACATGTCAATGGAGAGATGTCAGAGTGAGGGGGCTGCTCCTGACAAGCGCCCAGAGCAGTTGGGGGTTTGGTGCCTTGCTCAAGGGCACCTCGGCAGGGTGGATGACGCTTTGATCTACCTGCTGCACAGATCCCTCTCCCACCTGGACACCCCTGGGAGCACTGTGAGGGTCATGTTCTTCGACTTCTCCAGTGTCGTTCAACACCATTCAGCCATCTGTGCTGAGGGGGAAGCTAGAAGGAGCTGGTGTGGACTGTCAGCTGGCTGCATGGACCATCAACTCCCTCACTGACAGACCACAGTACGTGAGGCTTCATGACTGTGTCTGATGTGATAGCCTGCAGCACGGGGGCCCTTCAGGGTACAGTTCTCTCCCTTTTCTCCCTCTACACCTCAGATTTCAAACACAACTTGGACTACTGCCATGTTCAGAAGTTCTCTGATGATACAGCCATCGTAGGTTATGTATTTGACGGGAACGACCTGAATTACAGGGAGGTCATCAACGGCTTTATCACCTGGTGTGAAAGAAGAAGAAGAAGAAGAAGAAGATATTCCTTTATTAGTCCCACAGTGGGGAAATTCAGTTTTACACTCTGTTGTTCACAGTACACAGTACATAGTACATATACATGTCAATGGAGAGATGTCAGAGTGAGGGGGCTGCTCCTGACAAGCGCCCAGAGCAGTTGGGGGTTTGGTGCCTTGCTCAGGGGCACCTCGGCAGTGCCCAAGAGGTAAACTGGCACCTCTCCAGCAACCAGTTGGTCTTGGTCCATGGGGGATTTGAACCCGGGTCCTCCACATCCTAACCCAAGTCCTTACGGACTGAGCTACTGCCGCCCACCAACAAGCTTCATATCAACACCACCAAGACAAAGGAGATAGTGATCGACTTCCGCAGGAAGCCCACACTGACATCACCAGTGAACATCCAGGGCTTGGACATTGAGATTGTTGAGGAGTATAAGTACCTGGGTGTTCACCTCAATAATAAACTGGACTGGTCCACAAACACAAACGCCCTGTATAAGAAGGGCCAAAGTCGCCTCCATCTTTTAAGGAGACTGAGGTCTTTCGGAGTGTGCAGGACACTGTTAAAAACCTTTTATGACACTGTAGTGGCATCTGCAGTGTTTGATGCGGTGGTCTGCTGGGGGTGTGGTAACACCGAGCAGGACAGGAAGAGACTCAACAAGCTAGTTAGGAGAGCCAGCTCTCTCCTGGACCAGCCTATGGACCTCACTGAGGAGGTGGGGGAGAGGAGGATGTTCATGGACATCTCCCACCCCCTCCATGACACTGTGTGAGCTCTGAGCAGCAGCTCCCACAGTGGAAGAGTGAACGCTTCCGGAGGTCTTTCATCCCCTCAGCCATCAAACTCTTCAATACCCATGAACAATAAATAATATGCCCCTCAGTCACCACATGTGAGGGTGTAAAAAACTGCCCACAATGCAATAGGGGTTGTGCAATACCGCTAACTCTTCACACCACTGTGAAATACTTGTGCAATAGCTATATCTATACTTTTATATATAATATATATGCATAAAAGAATGTACTCCATCCTGTGAATCTACAGTTTCCAAGATTTTCAGATCAATCTACTTACTTGATTCTTTTTTTCTTTTTTATAGGAAATCTTCCTGTATATTTGTCTATATTCCTGTTTATTTGTATATACTGCTGTATATCTATTTATATTTGTATATCCTTTGTATATTTGTCTGTTTTTTTTTTTTCAATATATTTTTATGTATGTATGTTATTGGGTGTTTTTAATGTGCTGCTGTAACGACCAAATTTCCCCACTGTGGGATTAATAAAGGTCTGTTCTATTCTATTCTATTCTATTCTATTCTATTCTATAACAACAGGCTGATCTCTAAACCGAGTGTTTTAGCTGAAGTCCTTGAAAAGTGCTAAAAAAACTAGGACCACGTTTGTTCTATATATATTCTAACAATCTTGATTGATTTATCAAATGCTGCGTTCTATTTTTATGCAGATGATACAGTTATCTATTGCTCATAACTCTCAGTAGTACAGACCCTTGAACTCCTGCAGTCTGTCCTTCATGTGGTTCAGTCCTGTTTAACTCAACTTGCATTGGTGTTAAATACAGACAGATTCAAAATGATGTTATTTTGTAATGGCAAAAAAATACCATCTAATCTTCCTAAGGTCTGAACTCCTCAAGGGTTTGATATTGATGTGGTCCCAGCATAGAGGTATTTAGGTATCATTACTGATCAAAAATTGTCTTTTAAATCACATTCAAAAATCTCGTTTCCAAGCTGAAACTCTCAGGCAAGGAAACATTTGACTTTTACCTTCATTGGATTATAGTGGAAATGTACAGATTTATTTTTTACATTTATTGGATAACAGTGAGGGCTGCACGGTGGTGCAGTGGTTAGCACTCTCACCTCTATTTTCCCTATTTTTTTTTTTTACAGCAAGAGGGTCGCAGGTTCGATTCCGGCTTGGGACTCTTCTGTGTTGAGTTTCTCCGGGTACTCCGGCTTCCTCCCACCGTCCAAAGACATGCTGTTAATTGATCACTCTAAATTGCCTGTAGGTGTGGATGTGAGTTTGAATGGTTGTCTGTCTCTATGTGCCCTGCGATGGACTGGCGACCTGTCCAGGGTGAACCCGCCTTCGCCCAATGCCAGCTGGGATCGGCTCCAGCCCCCCGCGACCCCCAACGGGATAAGCGGTTGATGATGGATGGATGGATGGATGGATGGATAACAGTGATCAGCCTCATGTGAATGCACCTGACCAAGCCAAAGAAGCTGGATACTGTATACCATTGTGCATTACGTTTTATTATTGGTTGTGGAAATCAGATACTCCTGTATGTGACTGCTAAATGGCCATCTCTGTATGTCAGCAGACTTTCATACTGGTTGGCTTTTATACAGTCTCCTCCAAAGTGATTAATTAAGTGGAACAGTGAGGCCAAGTTTTTTTTATTTCTGTTGTACAATGAAAACATTTGGGTTTTTCATTACAGCTCTCACAATGTTTCTGTCATCAACTGCTGATGTTTTTCTTGGTCTACCGGTTCCACGTCTGCTGCTCAGTACACCAGTGGTTTCTTTCTTCTTCAGGACTTCATGATTTCTTAAGTCAGTAGTTTTGTAATGAGCAGGAAAATGTCCAGCTTGTACAGATGAAAGGCATCGCCCTGTCAAGGGTTTACTTCACAGCAATGATTGACTCGTTGTACATTATCCCTGACTTAAACATTGAAGCATGATGATAATTCATCACATGTTTGACAAGCCGGGCTGGGCAGGCTGGGTCGGACTCAAAAGCAACACTCAGAAAACAGGTAGAATCAAACAACGCTGGGTCTTTATTCCGGAAACAGGTCGGTACACGATAAGGCAAAAACTCACAGGCAGACAAATCCAGGCTGGCAGACAAAACGCAGGGTCAAAAAACAAGCTGAGTATTCGGTACACTGAAGTCAAGCAGGCACTAGGAAAAAACGCTGGTAAGTTGGGTCACGAGGAAGCACAACGAACTGGCAACGAGAGGCAGAGGAACACAGCTTAAATACCCGTGAGGGGAGTGATTAACTATCAACAGGTGGACACGATCAGGGGCGGGGAGGACGATCAGACGCAGGTGAGTGGAGACGAAACTAGGTCAGTGCAGTCATTCATTCAGAGGGGCGGGGAGCATGCAGGCAGGAAGTGAAGTGCACTGAAACGAGAGGGGAATTAGTTTTCACAATCAAACAGGAAGTGCTCACATGAAACATGAAAAACAAAGGAAACCCATCACCTAAGAGACGTGGACGTTACAGTGTTGAAAAGTCCAACATTAAAACAACATTGTGGTATCAACCTTGATCCAGTTCATCATTGGTTCAACTTTGATCTATGATGATGATCAATGATCTTGTTTTTTTCAATGAGTTACTGCTGCATTTTGGTCAGTGATTTTTATTCTTGTCATTGGATCTTCAAAAAGGAGTCATGGTGATCCATCAGTCCTCCAGAAAGTCTTCCACCAGTTTGTTGAATTCATCAGAGTGAGTCAGGTGGAGAAAGTGTGAACCACCAGGAAACAGGTGAAATCTAGATTTGGGACAAAAAAGAGGGTATAGTGTACACGTCATGTTGTTTCTTGAATTTGAGGTAACTGTCATATTTGTGTGTGTGTGTGTGTGTGTGTGTGTGTGTGTGTGGGACATGTATTACTACATGTTGTGCAGACATAAATCTGTTCACACGGTCACATAGTGGGGACTTTCTTTCCTCTTAGGGACAATATGCATGTTCCCATAATATAAAACTGTATTTTAATGTGAGGACTTGGGTTAGGGTAAGGCAATGTAATGTCCTCAAAAGTCATGGAAACACATTGTTTGTGTGTGTGTGTGTGTGTGTGTGTGTGTGTGTGTGTGTGTGTGTGTGTGTGTGTGTGTGTTCTCACCGTGATCCCTTGATGTGTTTAAAGAGGTACTCTGCCTGGTAGAGGGGACAAATGTCATCATTGTCTCCATTGACAATGAGGGTTGGACATCTGATTAGGGGCAGAAGCTCCAGGCAGATACTCCCTGACCAGAGGACATTTAAGTCAATATTTTGTCTTTTCAGCTGACATTTATTAGAACATAACACCATTAAAGAGAACCTCAAATTTAGTCTCCTGTTCCCTGTGTATAAAAGTAGTAGATTTGGTGGCAGAAACAAATATCTTCCATCCTAGATTCCATCAGTTCTGTGTTTTCTACTACACATCCACTCTGCAAAACGCTGCAAACTGACCAACCCAGTATCACACCAAAGCATTTAAGAGACCCGTCTGTCCATCAGAGGATAGCGTGTCGCGTTTATCCTCGCAGAGACGTTAAAATATCAGGCCTGTATGACCCTACGTTACCAGCAGGGGGCCACAAAGCCACTGACTTAGGTTCATGCAAGAATACCACTCATTTAGGTTAAGGCAACAAAACCACTTAGTTAGGTTAGGGGGAAAACTTCATGGTTGGACTTAAAATAAGCAAGTAGATAAAAAAAAAAAGCATGTTCAGAAAACACATAATGTCAGTAAGGGAAACATCATGTGATAAACATCACTGACGTAACTTGCAAAACAAAAGATAGATAGATAGATAGATACTTTATTGATCCCAAGTTGGGAAATTGTGGTGTTACAGTAGCAGGTTATCAGCACAATATACAAGAGAGAATATACACAACTATGTACACATAAAAAAGAGAATATGCACATCTGTACGAAGTGTGAAGTATATACAGACAATCTTGTTATAAAACTAATCTAATTCTAAGAAATGTAAACATTATACATTATAATAATAATAAGATAATAAAATAATAAAATAAAATGATATGATATGATATGATGATATAGTATATAATGTAATGTTGTATAGCATAACATGATATATATGTATGTATGTATGATACATGATATGTATGATACATGATATGTATGTATGATACATATAATATATATATGTGGAATAGATATATAGAGCTGTGGTATAATAATATAATACAATATACACGGCAATACACAATATAACATATAATATAATATGTATAATGCTTTATAATACACCTAACCAACAGTAGCTGGGGGTCTATTAATCATACTAATATATAAAAAAAATATAGAAGAAGTAAAGAATAACACTCTATATATACAGTCAGTAGTGTCAGGAATGTGAGGTCTTAGTCTGTGTTATGTCTGTGTTTCATGTTGCATGTGCATGCTTTTAGTTTGACACTTCCTGTTTTATTTTGTAGTTCTAACATTCCCTCTCGTTTCAGATCACCTCACTTCCTGCCCTGCATGCTTCCCGCCTTCACGTTAGAGCATATCCTCCTGACCTACTTTCCACTCCATTCACCGGCGTCCCATCGTGCTTTCCCCGCCCTGATTGTGTCCACCTGTGAATAGTTAATCACTTCCTCACTAGTATTTAATGTGTGCTCCCTAGCCCTTCTGTGCCAGATCGTCTTGTTCCCTTGCATCAAGTCATCCAGCGTTTCCTCTTGTGAGTTTCATTGATTACCCGTGCTTTAGACCCTCTGCTTAGTTTTTCGACCTAGTCCTTGCCTGCCGTTTTTGGATGTGTTTGCCCTACTGCTTGCCTTACCGTGTACCGACTATTGATTGTATTAAAGACACCGATTACCGCCTCAACCCTGTTCCAGTGTGTTTGCATCTGAGTCCTATGCTGCCTGTCTCCACGGAGCGTAACAGTACGATCTGGCCTGACATGGACTCAGCAAACACGGAACGGGTTCGGACAACAGTCCTAGCCCAGGGACAACAGCTCCATCAGCATGAGGAGCGACTCACCGCCATTTGTCATGGGGTGAAGGAGTTAACAGAGCGCCAAGAGACTTTTCAAGCCAACATCGGTGAACAAGTAACCCGGTTAGGTACACAAATGCAAGCGTTACTAACCTTATTAGAGTCTCACCAGGCTCCTGATGCTGCTGCTGGCGCTCCACCACCACCTCCCCCGGGGTTCCCTGTGCCTCCTGCTCCTGCTCCACCTCCGGCACCGCTCTACAGCCACGCTCACTCTCCACACTTGGCCAAACCAGAGAAGTTCTCCAGGGATTCCGAAAACTGTCGCGCTTTTCTGGTACAGTGTGGACTTCATTTTGAATTACAGGCCGCTCAATTCCCTACTGAGCGAGCCAAAGTGGCCTTCATAATAAAACATCTCTCAGGCAGAGCAGAAGCATGGGCGACGGCAGAGTGGTCCCGTAACTCTCCGGTTTGTTTTTCTCTCCCTCTCTTTACTGAAACGCTTAGTAAAATTTTTGATCATTCCACTCCAGGAAGAGAGGCAGCGCGCGCTCTGGTGGGGCTCCATCAGGGAAAGCGCCGGGTAGCTGATTATGCCATTGAATTCCGCACCCTCGCTGCCGACAGCGGCTGGAACGAAGCCTCTTTACTTGACACCTTTTTGCACGGGTTATCCGATCCGGTTAAGGACCAGTTAGCTCCTCTGTTCTTACCCGCTGACATCGATTTGGTCATTGCACTCGCCATTCGGATCGACAACCGGCTCTGGGAACGGGAAAAGGAGAAGGAGAGGGAGAAGGACCGGAGAGCGCCTGTCAGTTCACCACCGGACCAGACGAAGGACTACAGGTTCCAGCGACCAGTTCCTCGACGTCACTTCCTGTCGACGGGTTCCCAGCTCCCCCTAGCGGTTCGGAGGAGCCGATGCAGCTGGGAAGGACCCGACTCTCTCCAGAGGAACGCCAGCGCCGTCTCAAGGAGGGGCGGTGTATCTACTGTGCCCAGCTGGGACATTTCCTGATGAACTGCCCGTTAAAAGACAGGGCTCACCAGTGATCGAGAGGACACTGGTGAGCCCAACCTCTAAACTCTAATAACTCTCGTGCACTAACTCAATTACAGCTTGGTTTTGCTAACAGGTCCCGATCCGTGGCCGCGCTGGTGGACTCCGGAGCCGATGATAATTTCATTGATCAGCAACTGGTGGCGGAGATGGGCATCCCCACCAATGAACTGAATAGTCCACTACAGGCAAGCGCACTCGACGGGCGTCCCCTGTGCAGCATCACACACCGGACACTGCCTGTGACTCTAATCATTGCTGGTAACCACTGTGAGACTGTCAGTTTCAACATAATAGAATCGGCTGTGCACCCAGTAATTCTTGGCTTGCCTTGGCTTAAAAAGCATAAACCTAAGATTGACTGGGCTACTGGTAAAGTGCTAAATTGGGGAGGGGATTGCAGATTAACCTGTCGTTCCTCTACTCTCTCTCTGGAGCCTCCAGTAGCTGTAAGTGCGGTCCCAGAGGCTCTCAGGGAATCTGCGCCACCCGCCTCTTCCAGCACTAACTCTCCTGAGTTGGTCGGGGTGCCCCGCTGTTACCATGATCTCGGTGAGGTTTTCAGCAAGGCTAAAGCGACCGCGTTACCACCTCACCGATCTTACGACTGCAGCATCGACCTCCTTCCCGGGACCACACCACCTAAGTGGTGGCTATATTCCCTCTCTGGCCCCGAGAGGGAAGCCATGAGGGAATATATTGACACGTCTCTGAAGGCGGGCCTCATCCGACCCTCATCCTCCCCTGCTGGTGCAGGTTTCTTCTTCGTTGAGAAGAAGGATCATTCTCTCCGCCCCTGCATTGACTACCGAGGTCTGAATGAGATCACTGTTAAAAACAGGTACCCTCTTCCCCTTATGTCGTCAGCATTCGAACAGTTAAAAGGGGCTAAGATTTTCTCGAAACTTGACCTCAGAAACGCCTATCACCTGATTAGAATAAGAGAAGGGGATGAGTGGAAAACGGCGTTTAACACCCCTAGTGGCCACTATGAATACTTGGTGATGCCATTTGGCCTGACAAACGCTCCAGCTGTCTTTCAAGCGCTGGTAAATGATGTGTTACGAGACATGTTAAACCACTATGTGTTTGTTTACCTTGACGATATCCTTATCTTTTCTCCGGATGAACAGACACACATCCAACATGTCAGACAGGTCCTACAGAAGCTGCTGGAACACCACCTGTACGTCAAAGCCGAGAAGTGCGAATTTCAAGTCTCCTCAGTCGCATTTCTCGGTTTTGTGGTCAGCCCTGATAACATGCAGATGGATCCAGCCAAAGTTACTGCCGTCGCTGATTGGCCCACTCCCACCTGTCGTAAACAGGTACAAAAGTTCCTAGGTTTCGCAAATTTCTATAGACGTTTCATACGTAACTTCAGCAACCTGGCGGCACCACTCCACGCGTTCACCTCCACTAAGACCAAGTTCTTCTGGTCTCGGGAGGCAGAGGAAGCTTTTGTTAAGTTAAAGAAGAGCTTCTGCTCCTCACCCATCCTCTGTCTTCCCGAACTAGATCGCCAATTTATTGTGGAGGTAGACGCGTCAGATACCGGCATTGGAGCGGTAATCTCCCAGCGTGCCCCCTCTGACAACAAACTTCATCCGTGCGCCTTCCTCTCTCGCAGACTGACCGCAGCAGAAAGGAATTACGACATTGGTAACCGAGAGCTGCTTGCGATCAAAGCTGCGTTAGAGGAATGGAGGCACTGGTTAGAGGGGGCAAACACCGTTCTTGGTCTGGACGGATCATAAAAATTTAGAGTATATCAGATCGGCCAAAAGATTGAATTCGAGGCAAGCCCGTTGGGCTCTATTCTTTAACCGTTTCAATTTTACTCTCTCCTACCGACCGGGTTCTAAGAACGGAAAACCAGACGCGCTGTCCAGAATCCACGACCCAGAGAGCACCACGAAAAATCCTGAGCCCATCTTACCACAGTCTTGCGTCATAGGAGCGGTTACGTGGAACATTGAAGCTAAGGTTAAAGAGGCGCTAACTAATGTTACGGTTCCTGAGGGGGTTCCCCCCAACAGATTGTTTGTTCCTGCTTCTCTCCGTTCTCAGGTGATACATTGGGCCCATACTTCCAAGATATCCTGTCACCCTGGTACCACCAGACCCACGTTTTTAATTAAGCAGAGGTTCTGGTGGCCAGCCATGAATAAGGAGGTCAAGGAATACGTCTCAGCCTGTTCTGTCTGCGCCCGAGGGAAATCCTCCCATCAGCCCCCTTCAGGCCTGCTTCATCCTCTGTCAGTTCCCCATCGCCCCTGGTCTGATATCTCCTTAGACTTCGTGACCGGGCTTCCGCCTTCAGAAGGTAAAACTACTGTTCTTACTGTTGTAGATAGATTTTCTAAGATGGCTCATTTCATTGCCTTACCAAAATTACCCTCCGCTAAGGAAACAGCGGAGGCGATGTTAAATCACATTTTTCGTATTCGTGGCTTTCCTAGAGACGTGGTGTCAGACCGGGGGCCCCAATTCGTTTCTCAATTCTGGCATGAGTTCTGCGGCCTGTTGGGGGCATCTGTGAGCCTCTCCTCTGGCCACCATCCTGAGTCCAATGGCCAGACGGAGAGGCTCAATCAAGAGTTGGAGACCGGACTCAGATGCTTAGTGGCACAAAATCCATCCTCTTGGAGTAAGCACCTCTTGTGGGTCGAATACGCCCATAATACTCTGCCCTGCTCTGCGTCCGGTCTCTCTCCATTCCAATGTGTGTACGGCTATCAACCTCCTCTTTTTCCAGATGTCGAAATCGAGTCTGCTGTGCCCTCTGCTCAGGCCCTGGTGCGCCGGTGCCGCAAAATTTGGAAAGGGGCACGACACATGTTAATCAGAAGCTCCGCCAGAAGTAAGAGAGCTTCCGATAGACGGCGGACCCCGGCTCCGGCTTACCGGCCTGGGCAGAGGGTTTGGCTGTCAACCAAGGACCTCCCCTTAAGGGTGGAGTCTAGAAAGCTGGCTCCAAAGTTTGTGGGTCCTTTCCCCATTGAGAAGATCGTCAACCCAGTCGCCGTTAGACTACAACTCCCTCGTTCCATGAAGATCCATCCCACATTCCATGTTGGACGACTAAAACCCGCCCGGGAGAGCCCTCTGGTCCCTGCCTCCAAACCTCCACCACCACCACGGATCATCGACGGAGGCCCCGTCTACACGGTAAAGAGACTGTTAGCCATGAGACAGCGGGGTCGGGGAAAACAGTACCTGGTGGACTGGGAGGGTTATGGGCCGGAGGAGCGCTCCTGGGTCTCCACAAAGAACATTATGGACCCTAGTCTCATCAGAGACTTTCACAGGACTCATCCAGACATTCCAGGGACGTCAGGTGCCGTCCGTAGAGGGGGGGGGTACTGTCAGGAATGTGAGGTCTTAGTCTGTGTTATGTCTGTGTTTCATGTTGCATAAGATAAGATAAGATAAGATATTCCTTTATTAGTCCCACAGTGGGGAAATTTACCCATTACAGCAGCAAGTGGATAGTGCAATAGAAGATAAGCATAGATTTAAAAACAATATTCATACAAATAAAAAAGTAATAATTTAGTATATACATAATAGAAAAAGAAAAGAAAAATAAGAAAAATAAAAATAAAGCCAGAAGTATGTCCATTTATATCAATAAATAATTGTCCGGTTCCTATAATTCAAGCAATTCAATTCAAAGCATGCATGTGCATGCTTTTAGTTTGACACTTCCTGTTTTATTTTGTAGTTCTGACATTCCCTCTCGTTTCAGATCACCTCACTTCCTGCCCTGCATGCTTCCCGCCTTCACGTTAGAGCACATCCTCCTGACCAACTTTCTGTGCCAGATCGTCTTGTTCCCTTGCGTCAAGTCATCCAGCGTTTCCTCTTGTGAGTTTCATTGATTACCCGTGCTTTAGACCCTCTGCTTAGTTTTTCGACCTAGTCCTTGCCTGCCGTTTTTGGATGTGTTTACCGCCTCAACCCTGTTCCAGTGTGTTTGCATCTGAGTCCTATGCTGCCTGTCTCCACGGAGCGTAACAAGTAGTGCAGATGTTAAAGTGAAATTGTGCAATGTTAGGTGTCGTAGGGGGTGGTAGGGGGAGCAGAGAGCTCTCTGCCAGCCAGAGGTGACATGTTGAACAGCTTGATAGCTGTTGGTAGGAAGGATTTCCTGTATCTGTCCTTGTGACAGCGGAGCTGAACCAGTCTGTTTGAGAAGCTGCTCCGCTGTCGCTCCAGTACCGGGTGGAGTGGGTGGTCTGGATTGTCCAGAATAGACAACAGCTTGTTCATGGTTCTCCTTTCCACCACAGCCTCAAAAGTGTCCATTTTGCAGCCAATCACAGAGCCGGCCTTCCTGATCAGCTTGTTCAGTCTGTTGGTGTCGCCGGCTCTGATGCTGCTCCCCCAGCAGACCACAGCAGAGTACAGGGCGCTGGCTACAACGGACTGGTAGAAGATCTCCAGCATCTTGCTGCACACATTGAACGATCTGAGCTTCCTCAGGAAGTAGAGGCGGCTCATCCCCTTCTTGTAGACAGCATCAGCGTTGGTCCTCCAGTTCAGTCCGTTGTCGATGTAGACGCCCAAGTATTTATACTCCTCCACAATATCAATGACCTCCCCGAGGATCTTCAGGGGCTGTGTGGGTGTCCTCTTCTTCCTGAAGTCGATCACCATCTACCTGGTCTTGGCCACATTGAGATGCAGATGATTCCGACCAGACCACTCCACAAAATCATCCACCAGAGCCCTGTATTCCTCCTCCTGTCCACCACTTATACACCCCACAACTGCCGAGTCATCAGAAAATTTCTGTAGATGACAAGACTCGGAGTTGTATTTGAAATCCGAGGTGTACACGGTGAACAGAAAAGGAGACAGCACCGTACCCTGCAGAGCTCCTGTACCACTGACCACCACATCGGACAGGCCGCTGCCCAGCCGGACAAACTGCGGCCTGTCTGTCAGGTAGTCAGTGATCCAGGAGATGGTGGGAGCATCCACATTCATCGCCCGCAGCTTCTCCCTCAGAAGAAAAGGCTGGATGGTGTTGAATGCACTAGAGAAATCAAAAAATGTGACTCTCACAGTGCACCCAACACCATCCAGATGTGAGAGAGTCCTCTGCAGGAGATAAATAATGGCATCCTCCACACCTAGATGAGGCTGGTAGGCAAACTGCAGAGGGTCTAGCGATGGTCTCACCTGTGGTCTCAGATGGGTCAGGACCAGCCTCTCTAGCACCTTCATCACATGAGTGGTGAGGGCCACTGGTTGATAGTCATTTAGGTCCGATGGAGATGACTTCTTGGGCACCGGAACCAGGCAGGAGGTCTTCCACAGGGTTGGTACCTTCTCCTGGTCCAAGCTCAGGTTGAAGAGTCTACACAGGACAGGAGACAGCTGGCTGGCGCAGGTCCTAAGGATCCTGGGGTTGATGCCATCAGGGCCCGCTGCCTTTCGTAGGTGGAGTCTCTCCAGCTGCCTTCTAACCTGGTCGGTGGTCACAGCCAGGCGGGGGAGGTCTACTGTCTGTGGAGGGTGGGATGGGCCTGTGTGGCTCACTGGAGGGGATTGTAGGGGGGAGGGGGTGGGTGGTGGAGGTGGAGGTGGAAGCATTGTTGGAAGTGAGGAGGGGTGGGGGGCAGCAGGAGGTGGTGAACTGAACCTGTTGAAGAAACAGTTCAGCTCGTTGGCCCTCTCCACGCTGTGGGCTGGTTCTCTGTCCTTCACCTTGAAGCCGGTGATCTCCTTCATACCAGCCCACACCTCCTTGGTGTTGTTTTGTTGGAGCTTGTCCTCCAACTTCCTCCTGTAGGAGTCTCTGTGCTCCCTCAGCTTCACCTTCAGTTCACGCTGCACCCTTTTCAGCTCATCCCTGTCCCCAGCCCTGAAAGCTTTCTTCTTCTTGTTGAGAAGCTCCTTCAGGTCGCTGGTAATCCAGGGCTTGTTGTTGGGGTAGCAGCGCACGGTCCGGGTTGGAAGGGTAGTGAATTCACAGAACTTGATGTAGTCTGTGATGCAGTCCGTCATGGAGTTGATGTCCTCCCCATGTGGTTCGCAGAGAACGTCCCAATCAGGCTTCGAACCAAAGAACGAACTGTACATTGATAATGAGTGAAAGTCAATTGTTCGTTCCATTGCGATGTCAGCACTCAGCAGCAGAGGTACACCTCCGCCATTCTGGACTGAAAGCAACTACAGGACACCAGTAAAATGTCTGCCTACAAACGTAAAACTGTATTATTTCTATTCTACTGTTACATATTTAAAGTCTACTGGCATCCTGTGACAAACGTCAGTACAAATCACTGTACCATCATGCAGGTGTGAAGCGTATTTTTCTGACCGTAAGGTGCACCAGGTTATAAGTGAAACAAAACGGTCGAGTAAGTCAACCTTGATTCTACTAATTTAACAACTCAATAACTTCAATAACTCTCAACATTTTTCAGTTGGAACACACGAAATACAAAACAATACACTGACTTTCAGGTTTTTTTCAGTTCATTCCTCGTCCATAAAGCCATCAAATCCTTCATCATCAGTGTCTGAGTTAAACAGTCGGGCGACATCGGCATCAACCACGCCTGAATCCGTCTGGTCATTATTGAGTCAGTCTGGTCATTATCTGAGTCAGTCTGGTTGCTGTTACTTAGCTGTTCAGTGATGATTCCTGCCTTCCTGACCCATTGTCAGATAGTGGAGGAACTCGTTGCCTCCCTGTCGTTGTCCTCCTCCTTTGTGTGTTCGCCTTCTGTCATCCAACGCTCCCACGCAGCTTGCAGTTTAACTTTAAACGACCTGCTGACACCGATATCTAGTTCTTCAGTTAATCCTTTCGGGATGACGGCAAGCTCCAAATTAGTTTTCTTCACTTTCGTTTTGACAGTGTCTGTGAGATGGGCAGCATGGAGTCGCAGATCAATAGATTGAGAGTTGTGGAAAAAGCTGTTCGGTCTCTTGAATTCTCTCAGCCACTCACTCAGTGATCTTGTCCTTACAGTAGGTGCGGAAAATGGCTAGCTTTTCTTCGTAATCCTTTGGCAGTTGCTGTGAGATGGTAGTTTTTGTACATATAGAGAGATTATGTCTTTTCATAAAATGAAAGCACCAAGAAGGACCTCCTCGAAAGTTGCTGATTTTAATGTCAAGCATTGCCGCTGCTGCCTTGAGTGGAATAGAAACTGTAGAGAATAACCCACTGTTCTTTGTTCCCTCAGAAACTCTGTTTAGTCTTCTTTACGTGGTGCAGGTCATCTTCTTACTTCCTCCACTTCTGTACCATTGATTCATTAATATTAAATTCTCTCTCTGCTGCTCTTTTCCCATGTTCTGCTGCGTGACTGATAGCCTTAAGCTTGAAATCCGCTTGGTAAGCATGTCTCTTCACAGCTGCCATTTTGGATCCTTATACACACATGATAATGTTACGGTGCCTATCTGTCGAAGCATAGTAACAGCATGTATTACTCCGCGAGGCGGCTGACTACTGTCAGTAGTATTACTCCGCGAGGCGGCTGACTACTGTCAGTAGTATTACTTCGCGAGGCGGCTGACTAGTGTCAGTAGTATTACTCCGCGAGGCGCCTGACTACTGTCAGTGGTATTACTCCGCGAGGCGCCTGACTACTGTCAGTGGTATTACTCCGCGAGGCACCTGACTACTGTTACCGTAATGCTCCTACAATCCACCCAGCGGTGCAGCTTCGAAGCTTATCAAACTCATAAAAAAAAACATTTTAACAGATTTTTGAAATTTTGATTGAAAATTGGTTTGATGAGGTCAGAAAGCACAGCCAGAATTCATATATAAGCCGTGCCGTATTATAAGGAGCACTGTCGACTTTTGAGAACATTAAAGGATTTAAAGTGCGTCTTATAGTCCAGAAAATACGGTAATTTTCACGTCTCAATGACACTTGTTACACACTTTCTTCTGGTTGACAGACGGGTCTATGACCTGCTTTGCTGTGCGCCTGGGCTGAACTCACAGTAATTATATATAATCAATACTTCACAAACATCATCAATACAACAACTTCTTGTATAACTGCATTGTGTCTGAGCATTTCCTCTCCATATCTTGGTTTAATTATATCTGAAGTTTCAGATTCACTTGTGTAATGAGTCTGTAATAACATGGATTCAGTACCTTGTGGTCTTTCTGCAAACTTCTTACATGCGTCCAAGAGGGCTCCCCAGGTTCTAGCATACCCTTCCAGTCCATAAATTGCAATCAAAGAGTCCCTCAACCTCGAGGGCCTAGAGCTCATTATGTTATCACGGATTCCTAGGTGTTCCCACAGAAACCCATGCACACACAAGGACACACAATACACAGTTAATAAAAGATTACACCATGCACAGGTCACATAGTTCACACAGTCTGGGACTACAATGGCAGATTACTTTCAAGAGCAATGACATCCTGCTTGGTCATTATGGGACCGGCTCCCAGTAGAACCATCTGGTGGATCACATCAGGGTTTTTTGCTGCTGCAATCAGAGCGATGGCTCCACCAGCACTCCAACCCAACAGAGAGAACTTGTCAAAGCCCAGAGCCTGTCAATAAAATGAGAAATAGGTTTAGGAAAAGATCAGGGTTTGAGTTTCAATAAGGACTGTAACTTAAGTATGGAAGATTCTGTTGTGGAAATCTTGTGTGCGTAGGAAATCCACAGGTATGTGTGTGTGATGGTCTTGGATTGATTTCTCGACTGTTCCTGGGCAAGACATTGAGACGGGCCTAAAGGTCAGGTTCCCAGAAACTTTGTGGATTCCGATCAACAATGCCTCTGGGAGCAGGAAAGTACCAAAACATCTGAAGTGGAGCACAACCCGTCCTGTAAACTGAGAGTTGAGATAGGAAGCCACGTACACATGCATGGGGAAAGGCAGAGTGTGAGACAAAGGATAAATACTGATGTGAAAACTGAACTGAACTGAACTGATCCGAACTTCTATGGAGCTCTATGTTGAGCTGTGTGCTGATTTGACAAATAAAGTTCCCTGCCTTGATTGAGCCAGGTCTGCGTCTGCGTTCTTCTGTCTCCAAAAAGTATATCACTTTTGATAGTGCATGCTGAGGCATTGCTGAAATCCACAACAATTCATGACAAATAAATCAACTTTGAGGTTTACCCGGTCTCCTGGGTGAAAGTCCTGTGTTTTTGGAGCCACTCATCCACCCAGACCTCCTCCCTTTGTGGCATTCACTGCTATTTATAGTTCCTGGTTAACAATTACAGTAGACAGGAACTGATTTTGTGCTCACCATCACGACAAAACAGCACAGATCAGAGGAGGAGTTATGAGGTATAATTTGTACTTAAATATTTAAGGAGTAATTGTGCCGCAGCAAAATCCTTTGACTTGCTTACTTTAAGTCTAAAAGATATGTTTATTATATCATTAAGGAAATTATGTGATATATTTGCTCTGAAACCAGTACTTTCATGTAGCTGGTGTGACAATTTAATTCTGTCTTACATCATTTTAAAACTTTCTTTCACCACAATTATAATTTCCAACTTTTACTCTGAATTCCAGATGAACAGTTCATTCATAAAGAATTCCGACTTCTTCACTTTTTTCACATTTTCTTTTGTTGCAGCCTGATGCTAAAATCATTTCTATGATTATTTTTCCCCTCATCAATCTACAATCAATACACCAGACTGACAAAGCAGAAACTTTTTTATTAGAATTCATTCCAAAGGAAAAACTGAGGTCCAGATCTGGGGAAGGCTACAAAAGATTTCTGCTGCATTGAAGGTCCCCAGGAGCACAGTGGCCTCCATAATTCTTAAATGAAGAAGTCTGGATCAACCAGAGAGCTGACCACCCAGCCAAACAGCAATCGGGGTAGAAGGGCCTTGGTAAGAGAGGTGACCGAGAACCTGATGGTCACTCTGGCTGATCTCCAGAGATCCTGAGTGGAGACGGGAGAAACTTCCAGAAGGACTACCATCACTGC
Source organism: Pterois miles (assembly GCA_947000775.1). NCBI lineage: Eukaryota > Metazoa > Chordata > Actinopteri > Perciformes > Scorpaenidae > Pterois > Pterois miles. The sequence continues at coordinate 551,287 of CAMQGK010000149.1, read as the reverse complement.
AACACTCCACCGATCTGGGCTTTATGGCAGAGGGACCAGACAGAATCCTCTCCTCAGTGAAAGACACATGAAAGACTGGGAGAAACAAGATTCTCTGGTCTGATGAAACCAAGACTCAACTCTGTGGTCTCTAAGACTTATGTCTGGAGGAAACCAGGCACCGCTCATCACCTGCCCAACACCATCCCAGCGGTGAAACATGGTGGTGGCAGCATCAGGCTTTGGGGGTGTTTTTCAGTGGCAGGAACTGGGGGACTGGTCAGGGTTGAGCAAAGTACAGAGATATCCTTAATGAAAACCTGGTCCAGAGCACTCAGGACCTCAGACCAGGCCGAAGGTTTACCTACTAACAAGATAATGACCCTTAGCACACAGCTAAGACAATGCAGGAGGGTCTTAGTGACACATCTGTGAATGTCCTTGAGTGGTCCAGTAAAAGCCCTGATTGGACCTAACGGTGCTTCACCTCCTAAAGGTGGTTGAACTTCTTTCCACTTTTTAAATTACAGTTTACTAAACATCAAAATGGACGACAATTTATTGATCCATGCTCTTAGATTTACAGACCCATGTTCCTTGTTCAGGACCCCTTGGGGGGAACAATTATTATCATCCATGGCTGATCAACTGACCTTCATCAGATCCACTCCGTCCTGTGCATCTCTCTCAAAGAAGTCAGGGGGGAAGTCTCTGGTTGGGGGTCTGGATCGTCCATAACCACGGGGATCCCAGGCCACTACAGTAAAACGTTCCTTACTCAGCGACTCTTTCTGAGGTCCAAAATGAGTCTGACTGCATCCTGTGGTGTCAGAGACAGAAAAGGTTTTCACACATAAAGGATATGAGGCAGAGCTACAGGGTGTGAGAGATCCAGCCAGAAAGTCTCCTCTCCACCATTAAGAAGAGATGTGTTGTTGTATTTACCCAGAGCACCAGGAAACAACAGCACAGCGTGTTTCCCTCTGCCTATCTGCTCATAGTACAGATCCACTCCATTAACATGCTTTTTGCCTGAGACCACCGAAGAGCTGCAGGAAACAGGTAATAGTGATGGATAAGAGGAGAATATTTCTGCCCAGTGAAAAACATCACAGCAAAACCAAACATGACAAGAATTACAGCCATAATAACATTACAACATTGTGTTGTTCTTTGGCCTTCAAAAAGTAGATCAGTGGTTGTGATGCTCAACACCATGGTCCCCATTACCCTCAATGACAGCTTCTTGTCATTTTCACTGAATCTTGATGTCTGACATTGTGTTATTGGTCTCTGGTCTAAGTTGTGCATTGTTACAGCTGTGTTGCCTCTGCCTCCTGGAAATGTGATGGTATTTTTCTCTGGTTTGTCAGTTTGCATCACCAGGTCACTTTCACCCAGAAGACAGATGTTTGTGTCCTGGTTGAAACCACAACCAAGAGTTTTTATTTGTCAGTTATCTTCCATACTTCAGCATTTCTGGTGTTATTTAATCTCAAACTGTGATCTTTTCTTAAACCTCATTGAGTGATTTGTTTCCTAGACCTAATCAAGTCATTCTATTCCTAAACCTAACTGAGTAGTTTTATTTTGAAAATACTGGAGTGGACATTAACACATGTATCATGTGTTGCCGGACATTTGTAGGAAAATACATGAAAAATCCATTGCTGAAAGTCAAGTGGAGCATCATGAAAAACAAAAGGGAAATTGGTGTCTATGTACATGATTAAATTTCCTGCCGTGAGACTGCGTTGTACCTGCTGTTAATACTAGTGCTGGTACTACTAGTAATCCCATGGTCCCAAATGTTGGTATATTAAACTATTATACCATAATAACAGTACATGGTTTTCATTTTTCTTTTACCATGAAGCATCATTGGAACCATTTGGTAGCGGCCTATATTGAAAAATCCATTTCCACTGTTTTGTTCTTAGTGAGGGTTGCAGGGTTCAAGTCCAGAGTTGAACATACACATTTATGTAAAAATCAAACAGAAAACACTTACCAGTACGGCTGGGTCGCTGTCACGACTCTCTTAATGTCACTTCTGCATTTAAAGAAACGCCTTCCGAGTAAAAACGCCATTTCTCAGATGTCCGAACACACAGAGTAGTTATCTTCTTCTTTAGATGGTTCACGTTGGAATAAAGTCTCTTTCTGAAGGAAAACCATGTAATCCTGCACTGCCTGCAGTCAGTCTGACACAGCCCATGGTGTCTTTATTAACAAGGAGTGGGTGGGAGTGGTCAAACATTTGACTTTGCCTACAGCACATTGAGCTGCTCAAGTTCAAGAATTTTACAGCTAGAATAAAGAAGTGGTATAGAAGAAGAAGAAGAAGAAGATAGTCCTTTATTTGTCCCGCAATGGGGAAATTCAATTTTTACACTCTGTTGTTTTTTTACTTATACACAGTACATGCAGACCCGAGACACACACATGCACATATACATGCAACAATGGAGAGATGTCAGAGTGAGGGGGCTGCTCCTGACAAGCGCCCTGAGCAGTTGGGGGTTTGGTGCCTTGCTCAGGGGCATCTCGGCAGTGCCCAAGAGGTAAACTGGCACCTCTCCAGCTACCAGTTCACACTCAGTTCTAGGTCATGTCGGGACTTGAACCGGTGACCCTCCGGTTCCCAAGCCAACTCCCTACAGACTGAGCTACTGCCGCCCCCATATACGCCCCATATATTTCTAGTTTCATATGAAACTAGAAAAAGTAAAGCATCCAATGGTACCAAACCATGTTATACTAGCTTGTAGTGGAGGAGGATGAGTAATGCTCCAAACTTTCACTAAATGTTGGCGAGGAAAAACTATTATGGCCATTTTCAAAGGGGTCCGTTGACCTCTGACCTCCAGATGTGTGGATGTAAATGGGTTCTCTGGGTCCCCACCAGTCTCCCCTTTACAGACATGCCCACTTTATGATAGTCCCAGTCAGTCTGGATCAAGTCATAGTCAAGTCAGCACTCTGACGCACTGACAGCTGTTGTTGCCTGTTGGGCTGCAGTTTGCCATGTTCTGATTGGAGCAGATTGTTGATGCTAAAGTCAGAACCTGGGAGGGTTTCTGGACAGTTTTGTCATTGTTTTGTGCTGTTAATATATTTACAACAACATATATACATATATGTATATAAAAATGTCCCTCTGATCCTCGTGGGCTGGTATCTGTGGCATCCTCAAGTCCTCTACCAGAGCCCTGGTGGTTTGAGGGTTCTGCGTAGTATCTTAGCTGTTCCCAGGACTGTGTTCTTGTGGACTGAGGCTTCAGATGCTGTTCCTGGGATCTGGTGAAGCTACTGTTAATTTGCAATTATTCCAGATTAAATATTTAATCAACTGACAGACCTAGTTAAAAATAAACATAGTTACCATTATTTTGGAAGATTGTAAAACATTATATAAACAACATTCATGAGGTGGTCATTTGTGCTATAGGGCCTCCATCCAAATGTTGATACCAGCAAGTCATATTTGTCTGCAGCAATAGTCATTCAAACATCTAGACTACAACACAGTCCTAGAATGTGTGATGACTGTTGAATATTCCTACTTTGGACTCCAGTAACACTGTTGTCTGTGCACATGCACCGAACAGCAGTTTGGAGTATTTGGCCTTCTTGGAGACCCTGAATGGAGTCCTGTATGGGGCTCCAGTAGGGGACTACATAGTTCTGCTGGGAGACTTCAACATGCATGTAAGCAATGATGGAAGCACCTGGAGAGGCGTGATTGAGAGGAATGGCCTCCCTGTTCTAAACCCGAGCAGTTGTTTGTTATCAGACTTCTGTGCTAGTCACTTGGGTGAAGAGAGGGGCGGAGCTGTAAACTGATCACCATCTGGTGGTGAGTTGGGTGAAAGGGTGGGGGAAGACTTTGGACAGACATTGTAAACCCAAACTAATCTGGAGGAGGCCCCTGTCTGAGGGATCTTCAACTCAAACCTCTGGCAGAGCTTCTCTGGCATCCCTGTTGAGGCTGGGGCCATTGAACCTGAGAGGACAATGTTCAAAGCTTCCATTGCTAAGGTTATGGTGGTGAGCGGTGGGCCAAGGGTCTTATGTGCCTCAAGCAGCGTTAACCCTCAGTGGACACTGGTGGTCAGGGAAGCCATCAGACTGAAGAAGGAGTCCTTCCGGTATTTGTTATCTCGGAGGACTTCGGAGGCAGTTGCAAGGTACCCACAGGCCTGTAGGGCAGCAGCCGCTGCCGTGAAGGAGGAAAAGCAATGGGTGTGGGAGGAGCTTGGAGCAGCCATGGTGAAGGACTTATGGTTGGCACCAAGGTGCTTCTGGAAAACCATCCGGCACCTCAGGAGAGGAAAACAGGGTACCCTCCAAGCTGTGTAAAGTAAGGATGGGACACTGTTGACCTCAACTGATGAGGTAATCGGGTGGTGGAAGGAGTACTTTGAGGAACTCCTGAACCCGACTAATATGCCCTCTATTGTCGAGGCAGAGCTGGAAGCTGATGGGGGTCATCGTCAGTTTCCTTAGTGGAAGTAACAGAGGTAATCAAACAACTCCACAGTGGCAAAGCCCCAGGGATTGATGAGATCCATCCAGAAATGTTGAGGGCTTTGGGTGTGGAGGGGTTGTCATGGATGACGCGTCTCAACATTGTGTGAAAGGCGGGGACAGTGCCTACATAGTGGGGTGATGGTCCCCCTCTTCAAAAAGGGGGACCAGAGAGTGTGTGCCAATTACAGGGTTATCACATTACTCAGCATCCCTGGTAAATTCTATTCAATGCTGCTGCAAAGGAGCCGATTGTCAGACTTTGGACTGAAGAGGAACAATGCAGAATTTGTCCTGGTTGTGGAACAACGGACCAGCTCTTCACTGTCACAAGGATCCTGGAGGGAGTCTGGGAATATGCCGATCCTGTCTCCATGTCTTTTGTGGACTTGGTGAAGAAGTATGATGATAACATGCTGTTTGGAGTGGTTTTCAGTATAATAAATGCTGAAAAGAAGTGCCCAGTATGTTTTCTACCACCCCTGCTGTGGGAGGTGGTGCGGGAGTTTGGGGTAAGGGGGTCACTTCTCAGGGCCATCCAGTCTCTCCCAACTGCCATCTGTACTCCCAAAGTGAGAGCTCTTTTTGGGTTCTCGGCAGTAAGTCAGACTCGTTTCCGGTGGGGGATGACCTTGCACTTGGTCACCAATCTTATTTGTTATATTTATGGACAGGATATCTAGTTGTAGTAGGGAGGATGTTTTGCAGATCATTGTGCTGAAGATCTCAATGCTACTTTTTGCAGATGATGTGGGCCTGTTGGCATCATCACTCGGTGACCTCCAGCACATACTGGATCAATTTGCAAAAAATGTAAAATGTAATGTATAATGTAATGTATAATGTAAAATTAGCAATTGCCATTTAATTTGATACCTATTTTGTTTATTCACTAACAACAAAAATAGACAAAAATGGCATCAAGTGTAATGTCAACATGCCACCAAGCACTGCTGTTGCCCCAGAGCTGGAGTTGTTGTTCTTAAGTTTGCTGATATCAGCTAACTGGGTCTAAACTGTCTAAAGACAGCAACAGAAAGTTTGTTTAACAAACAATCACCAAACAAGCAACTGCAAACCCACGCTTATGATATGGTACTGTTAAGGCCTTGACCTAATTTTGGGTATGTCTGACAAATCAACCCTAACGGCAACAACAAAAAGTTTACTCAACAAACAAATTAAACATCTGACTCTTGCACAATAAAGCTTGACGAAGCAGACCAAACATAATCAGAGGTAGGCTATTTACCTTCTGAAAGTTGCAATATCTTAAGGCATGGTCACACATGCTCGAACGCAGGTGAGTGACCATCGCCTGTCGAGGTGATATTTACACTGAAAGTCGGTCGGCTCTAGGCTCTGTAGTCTGACTGTTAGGTTAGTTTGTCATGTATCTCAGTAGTAAACTAAAGCTGGCTCTAGGCTCTGTAGTCTGACTGTTTAGGTTAGTTTGTCATGTATCTCAGTAGTAAACTAAAGCTGGCTCTAGGCTCTGTAGTCTGACTGTTTAGGTTAGTTTGTCATGTATCTCAGTAGTAAACTAAAGCTGGCAGTAGGCTCTGTAGTCTGTTTAGGTTAGTTTGTCATGTATCTCAGTAGTAAACTAAAGCTGGCAGTAGGCTCTGTAGTCTGACTGTTTAGGTTAGTTTGTCATGTATCTCAGTAGTAAACTAAAGCTGACTCTAGGCTCTGTAGTCTGACTGTTTAGGTTAGTTTGTCATGTATCTTAGTAGTAAACTAAAGCTGGCTCTAGGCTCTGTAGTCTGACTTTTTCGGTTAGTTTGTCATGTATCTCAGTAGTAAACTAAAGCTGGCAGTAGGCTCTGTAGTCTGACTGTTTAGGTTAGTTTGTCATGTATCTTAGTAGTAAACTAAAGCTGGCTCTAGGCTCTGTAGTCTGACTGTTTAGGTTAGTTTGTCATGTATCTTAGTAGTAAACTAAAGCTGGCTCGAGACTCTGTAGTCTGACTGTTTAGGTTAGTTTGTCATGTATCTCAGTAGTAAACTAAAGCTGGCTCTAGGCTCTGTAGTCTGACTGTTTAGGTTAGTTTGTCATGTATCTTAGTAGTAAACTAAAGCTGGCAGTAGGCTCTGTAGTCTGACTGTTTAGGTTAGTTTGTCATGTATCTCAGTAGTGGGGGCGGCAGTAGCTCAGTCTGTAGGGAGTTGGCTTGGGAACCGGAGGGTCACAGGTTCAAGTCCCGACATGGACCAAAAACTGAGCGTGAACTGGTACCTCTTGCCAGTTTACCTCTTGGGCACTGCCGAGGTGCCCCTGAGCAAGGCACCAAACCCCCAACTGCTCGGGGCGCTTGTCAGGAGCAGCCCCCTCACTCTGACATCTCTCCATTACTGCATGTGTGTGTGTGTGTTTGTGTGCATGTACCATGTATAAGTTAAACAGAGTGTAAATTGAATTTCCCCACTGTGGGACTAATAAAGGTTGATCTTCTTCTTCTTCTTCTTCTAAACTCATCAGCTGGCTGAGACAAAGCAGCTCCTCCTCTCTACCAGCAGGACCTGTAGTGGTTCACATCAGCAGAGGACAGGAGGACAGAGTACAGGAAGGAGGACTGATAATGACTGATGTTTGTGTTCTTCAGTCTTTATAAACTTCACTCAGGAATCTGATTGATTTTATTAATCTGTCAGATTGTTAATGAGTTTCTATGGTGACTTTTCTGTTGTAAACATCACTGTTGCTGCTCTAGAAACAACATGTGTCCTAGTTGGATTTAAATATTCAATTCTAATCTGGTTCTGACTTTAAAAACAACCAAGCTGACATCAGTAGAGCTAATATGATCACTTCAATATTAATTTATCACTAGTCATATCATCGTTGCTATATTGACTGGATTGGACCAACTATCAGCCCTGGATCAGTTAAACTTGTTCTTCAACGGGTTTGTCCATCCGGCCCCCAACAGACCAGCAGGACATCCTGAGCCTCCACCCACCAACTCTGGTCCCCCCACCTCACCGTCCCTGACCATCACATCCAGCCAAGTGATGAAGCAGCTCTCCAGGGTCAACACCAACGAGGCCAGGGGGCCTGACAACATCAACCCCAGGGTGCTCAAGGCATGTGCCGGGCAGCTGGCAGGAGCGTTTCAGCACCTCTTCAACCTCTCTCTCAGGTTGAAGAAGGTACCACAACTCTGGAAGACCTCCTGCATCGTCCCAGTGCCCAAGAAAGGACTCCCTAGCACCCCCAATGACTACAGGCCAGTCGCTCTGACGTCACACATCATGAAGATCCTGGAGCGACTGGTCCTCCAGCACCTCAGGCCCCTGGTGAGTGACTCCCTGGACCCCCTACAGTTTGCATACCAGGCAAACATTGGCGTGGACGACGCCATCATCTACATGCTCCACAGAGCCTACACGCACCTGGAGAAGCCACAGAGCACAGTGAGAATCATGTTCTTTGACTTCTCCAGTGCATTCAATACAGTCCAACCACACCGGCTAGCTGAGAAGCTCTCAGCTATGCAGGTAGACCAGGACCTGGTGGACTGGATTACGGACTACCTCACCAGCAGACCACAGTATGTCAGACTGCAGGGCAGCCTGTCTGACGTGCTGGTGAGCAGCACCGGTGCTCCCCAGGGAACTGTGCTGTCACCGTTCCTGTTCTCCACCTACACCTCCGACTTCTGCTTCAACTCCCAACATGCCTCCTGCAGAAGTTCTCCGATGACTCCTCCATCGTCGGCTGCATCACAGATGACAATGAGGAGGAGTACAGGACCCTTGTGGAGAACTTCATGAGGTGGTGCAACATCAACTGCCTCCAGTTCAATATTGGTAAGACCAAAGAGCTGGTGGTGGATTTCCGGAGGAGGAGGAAGAGCTCCCCTACTCCCATCACCATCCGTGGGGAGGACGTGGAGGTAGTGGACAACTACAAGTTCCTGGGAGTTCACTTATACAATAAAGTGGACTAGTCCAACAACTCCAAGGCCTCTACAGGAAGGGACAGAACAAACTATTCTTCCTGAGACTCTGAGGACAACAAACTGGGGGTGGTGGCAGACGGGAGGACCAGGAGGAGAACCCCACCCACCCCCTCTATGACCAGCTGGTCCAGATGAGCAGTACATTCAGTCAGAGACCGATCCCCCCTCGGCCCACTACAAACCGTCTGGGTCAGTCCTTTCTTTTGGTGGCCATCAGGCTCCATAACCAAGGTCTGAACCAGAACCAAGGTCTGACCCCCATGTGACTCTGATCATCTGCTCCGTATTTATTCCTGGACCAAATGTATATAATTACATATAATTATATAATTACATATATATGCTATGCATATGCAATACCCACCACCTGCTGCACTTTACTTTACTTATTACTATTTTACTTATCTTATTTATTTTATTGCCATTTCCTTCATTGCACCTTCTCTTTTACTTCTATTGTATTCATCAGGTGGCTGCTTTCCTCCAGTCCAAAGGGATTGAATGGACTGTAAGAGCATTGAGGCATGCCACCCTCTACCCCGAAGAGATGACAGCGGCAAACAAGACGTGATCATGAAATTTGTCAACAGAAAAAATAAAAACGCGCTGCTAAAACAAGGAAGGAAACTGAAAGGATCAAACGTATTCATTGACGAGCATCTGATATCACCAGAAAAGCACGACTCCTGAAAAACCAGGAAAAACTTCAGCAGACATGGACATCAAACTGCAAAGTGTTCTTCAAACTAAACGGGACACCAGAGCAAGCCAAAGGTCCTGGTCATCAGGAACATCGAGGAACTGGCCAAATATGAATGAGCATCTATCTGGATTGCAAGGTATAAGAACTCATCCAAAACACCACCATGACTCACTCATCTACACCTGGAGACAACAGGAATATTACTCAGGATTGCTGATCACGGAAAACTGGAGCTGCAAACACTTCAATACACTGACCATAATCTGCTGGACTTGGACCTGATATTGACCCAGACAATAATTTCTTCTCCAACATCAATGACAACTGCTGCTATTACACAGATGAACAGTACAACCAGACCATTAAGACCAGCAGGATATTATCAATAATCCATTTCAATAGCAGAAGCCTCTATGCTAACTTCAATAACATCAAGGAATATTTAAGGCAGTTTATAAAACCATTCAAAATAATAGCTATATCAGAAACCTGGATCAATGCAGATAAAGGAATGGATTTTGAACTAGATGGATATGAATTCAACTGTGTGAACAGGAGGAACAAGAGTGGAGGAGGTGTGGCTATATATGTGCATAATAACTTGCATTATGAAGTAGTAGGAAATATGACGACTGTGATTGATAACCTGTTAGAACGTATGACAATTGAAATATGTGAAGAAAAAAATGTATTAATCAGCTGTATATACAGAGCACCTGGCTCTAGTGTTGAAGGATTCAAGGACTTGATGGGTGAAACCTTTTCAAAAACCAATCAAAAAGTTGTTTTCATCTGTGGTGACAGGAATATTGATCTGCTCAATCCAAACAAGCACCAAATGACAGATGAATTTATTAATACAATGTACAGCATGAGTCTATATCCAAAAATCACCAGACCTAGTAGAATAACATCCCATTGTGCTACTTTAATTGATAACATATTTACCAATGATATTGAAAATAATACAGTGAGTGGACTTGTAATCAATGATATTAGTGACCACCTACCGGTTTTTACTGTCTATAATAACAGTCAGCAGAGGAAGCAGCCAGAGGAAAAACTAAATGAAGAAAATGAAATTATAGATATTGTGAATACATGTAAAGGTAAAACATCTACCGATTCAAATGAAATAGATATGAAAGTTGTAAAAAAGGTCACTGAGGGGATTTCACAACCATCTGTAACTTATCCTGCCAAACCAGTAAATATCCCAACAAAATGAAAATAGCTAAAGTTGTGCCTCTATATAAAACTGGGAATTGACATCACTTCACAAATTACAGGCCTGTGTCTTTACTTCCACAATTCTCCAAAATTTTAGAAAAATCTTTCAACAACAGTTTAGACAAATTCATAAATAAACATGAAATACTCTCTGACAGTCAATATGCATTTAGACCAAACAGCTCGACATCACTGGCATTAACAGAATCAGTTGAGGAAATCATTACGCTATAGATCACAAACTGCATTCAGTTGGAATATTCATAGACCTTAAAAAAGCTTCAGACACTATCAATCATGACATATTGATCAGTAAACTGAACGGTATGGGATCAGGGGGTTAGCGTTGCACTGGGGGAAAAGTTATCTGAGCAACAGGAAGCAATTTGTGAAGATGGGAGAATATTCATCGTCATGCTTGGACATTGCTTGTGGCGTCCCCCAGGGGTCAGTACTGGGCCCGAAATTATTTATAATCTATAGAAATGAGATTTGTAAAGTCTCAGAAATATTGAAATTAGTGTTATTTGCAGATGACACTAATATTTTTTGCTCTGGGGGGGATTTACAGGAACTACAGGGGAGGATAACAACTGAAATGTGCAAACTGAAAACATGGTTTGACAGAAACAAATTATCATTAAACTTATGCAAAACCAAATTCATGTTATTCAGCAACAGCGAAAGGAATTCACAAATACAGATACAAGTGGATGGGGTAAATATTGAAAGAGTATATGAAAATAAATATCTTGGGGTGGTAATTGACGATAAAATTAACTAGAAGTCTCAGATAAAACATATCCAAAGCAAACTGTCGAGAAGCATTTCAGTTCTGAGAAAAACACATTATGGACCACAGATCACTCCACATCCTTTACTGTTCACTCATCTACCTTATTTACTTTACTGTGCAGAGGTCTGGGGCAACGCTTACAAATGTACAACACAATCACTATCCATACTGCAAAAAAGAGCCATAAGGATAATTAATAATGCCGGTTATAGAGATCACACAAACACACTATTCTTAAAATCTAGAACATTAAAATTCACTGACTTGGTTCATTTTAAAACAGCACAATTCATGTTCAAAGCAATACACAATCTACTTCCTGGAAACATTCAAAAACTATTTTTAACAGAGAGGGAGGTTATAATCTGAGGGGGGATTTCATTTTAAAGCAAAAGAAGACACATACAACATTAAAACGTTTTGTATTTCTGTTTGTGGAGTGAAGTTGTGGAACCGGTTGGATGTGGGGCTCAAGCAACGTCCCAGTATGACCCAGTTTAAAAAGAGGTATAAGCACCTGGTTTTCACCAGGTACAGGGAGGAAGAAGGGATTTAACAATAGGGTGTTTTCATACACTATGTAAGTATTTGTTAGTTACTTTATTTATCTATTCTTTATTTTTATTTTTTTTATAATTATGTGAGTATGTGTATATATGTATGTGTGTATATATCGGCATATATATATATATATATATATATATATATATATATATATATATATATATATATATATATATATATATATATATATATATATATAACACTCCTGATCAAAATCTTAAGACCAGTTAAAAAATTGCAAGAATTTACGTTTTGCACTGTTGTATCTTAAGAAGGTTCTAAGTAGAGTTTCAAAATGCAAAAAGAAGAAATGAGAGCAAGAGACTAAATGTTTTGAGCAGGCAATTTATTGAAAAGAACAATTTAACTGAAATAGGCTGTTCATCAGCTGATCAAAAGTTTAAGACCATAGCTCAAAAAAACACCCTAAAACAGAAATTAAAGTCTCAAAAACAGACTCAGTAATGAGTAGCTCCACCATTATTGTTGATCACTTCAAAAATTGGTGTTGGCATGCTTGATGCGAGTGTTTCCAAAAGGCTTGTAGGAATGTTGCTCCAAGTGGTGAAGATGGCTTCACGAAGGGCATCCACTGTCTGGAACTGATGTCCATTTTTGTAAACTTCCCTTGCCATCCATCCCCAAATGTTCTCAATTGGATTTAGATCAGGGGAACATGCAGGATGATCTAAAAGAGTGATGTTATTCTCCTGAAAAAACTCCTTTGTCAGACGGGCATTGTGAATTGCAGCATCGTCCTGCTGAAAAACCCAGTCATCACCACACAGACGAGGGCCCTCAGTCATGAGGGATGCCCGCTGCAACATCTCCACGTAGCCAGCTGCTGTTTGACGCCCTGCACAACCTGGAGCTCCATTGTTCCATTGAAGGAAAAAACACCCCAGATCATGATGGCGCCCCCTCCGCTGTGCCGTGATGAAAAAAATCTCAGGTGGCATCTCCTTGTCATGCCAGTAGCGTTGGAAGCCATCAGGACCATCAAGGTTAAATTTTTTCTCATCAGAGAATAAAACTTTCTTCCAACTTTGAACGTCCCATGTTTGGTGCTCCCTTGCAAAGGCCAAACGGGCAATTTTGTGGCGTTGAAGGAGACGTGGCCTTTGAAGACGTTTTTTGTTTTTGAAGCCGTTCCTTTGCAGATGCCGTCTGATGGTTATTGGGCTGCAGTCAGCACCAGTAATGGCCTTAATTTGGGATGAGGATCGTCCCGTGTCTTGACGGTTCGGATCCTCCAGCTCGGTGCCGGTGAGATTTTTTTGGGTCTACCACTTGATTTTTTTGTTCCATAATAATCCCCCCGGGTCCCTGGGGGCCCCCCCCCCAAAAAAAATATAAAAATCCCTTTCCCCCTCGTTTTTTATATTATTAATTTATAAACATTTTTTTTTTGGTGGGAGGAAGCGAGCCCCGGAGAAAACCCCCCTTTCCCGGGGAGAAATAAAACCCCCCAAAAAAAACCCCCAAGCTGGAATCAACCTGCCCCCTCTTCCTTTAGGCACAGCCTAACCACTACCCCCCCTGCAGCCCCTTTTCCATAATAATAAATAATTATATTATTTTGACTATTGTTATCTTTGCTTTGATTATTCTCATTGGTTTTGTTTGTTCTTTTTCATTTTTTCTTCAATCTACTTGTAGTATTACTCAATCATGTTCAAAATAAATCATTCATTCATTCATCTGTACTGTTGTTGCTGCTGCTATGACAGCCGAATTTCCCTCTGGGGATTCATAAAGGTTCATCTTATCTTATCTTAACAATGTTATTGCGCTTGGCAGCTTTTCCTCATATTGTAATAATAATAATAATAATAATTACGTCAAAAAACATAGTGTTGAAAAAAGTTTCAAAAAAGCATTGTTAATAATTACATATTTTATTTCTATAGTGATTTCCAAGAAACTCAAATGGATGTTGCACAGCTAAAATGATCATAAACAAGTGCATCATAAAATATAAAATACACTAAAACTACATTAACACACATTAAAAGCAGTTCAGTTACAAGCTGAATTTAGATTAGTGATTAGAAAATGGAGTGAATACAGCAAGAATATCATAGGTCAAAAAATATTTAAAAAAAAGTAAAAAAAAATGTATATTGAAAAAAGTCACAGAATAATACATCTGTCAGGAAGTATAAACTTTAATCCATAGTTTCCTGTTGCATGCTTTTATTTTGGCGCACTTCCTGTTTTGGTTTACATTCTAACCTCTCCTCTCATTGCAGTGCACTTCACTCCCCCTCCTGCCTTCACATTAGAGCACCTCCTCCCGTCCTGATTATCATCACTAGTCACCTGCGTCTGATCGTCATCCCCTGCCCTGATCGTGTTCACCTGTGCATAGTTATTCACCTCCCTCACCAGTATATAATGTGTGCTCCCTTTTCCTCCTGTGCCAGTTCGTCTTTTGTCTTTTCATAGCGAAGCGTACCCGCCAGTTCCTAGTGTTAATATCTCCCGTGTATTGAACCCCAGCCTGACTTCCTACGTTGTTTTTGCCTGCCGATTTGGATTTGTTAGCCTTGAAGACTGCTTTACCGTGTACCAACCTGTTCCGAATAAAGACGCCGATTATTGTGAACTCCTCCGCTTCTGAGTCTGCATCTGAGTCCTTACTTGACTGTTTTGCCAGCCCTGACAATATCGAGTTAAAGTCATTTTATCGGACGCTGAAAAAAGTCATAATATATCATAAAAACAGTATTGTATGTCAAAAAATAAAAGAAAAACTCAGCACAGTTAGTTGAGAAAACTAATATATATATATATATATATATATATATATATATATATATATATATATATATATATATATATATATAAGTGTAATATGTCAAAAAAATGAATTCTATGAAAAATTCATAGAATAGTATCGACATTTTATGTCATTATCCCGAAATCACGAGTTATCACAAGAAAACAAATTCTTTCACATGGAGACGACAGCATGGATGTTGACAGCAACCTTGAACCTTCCTGACATGGCGTTGCTGGTGGGGCTCAGTCCCCTCCAGCTTTTGGGTGTTGAGGGAGCCCAACGTTCAGCCCGCTCTTGCTGTGGGGTCTCCGGATCATGGGGGTTGTGATCTGGGGGGTCTCCCGCATCCCTGGTGGGCCCCCTATTACTGTGGCCCCTGGCACATCGTGGTGCTGGATTGGTTGCCCTGTTGGTCGCCGAGGCTAATACATGGGCTGGTCCCTGGCGGTGGCTCGGCTCAGGTTGGGGGGGGGCGTCTCTGTTTTTTTTTTTTTTTTTTACACCTGTCAGCACTGACTCCCATTGCTGAATACCACAGAGCGAGGTAACAGCTTTTTATGGGATCTGTGCTATTTTAGTATTGCACAAAAGTATCTTAATATTTTAGTGCGTGTGTGACCATCACCGGCCCTCCTGGTAACTAATCTTTACTGGTTTTTCCTATCACGAGCCAGAGAGGGAAGTGCTACACTTCAGTGAAATGAGGGGAAATGTGGGATAGATAGGGGGAGATAAGATGGGTAGGGAAGGGTACATGCTATGAATGTAAGGTGCTGATTTATACCCACCAACCAGCAACCCATGAGAAAAGAGGGGAGGGAGAAAGTTAAACCGTCAGAGACCAAGAGTGATGGAGTGCATGAAGTGCGTGAGTCCAGTGTAAAGTTCGAAGAATGACCTAGCACATTTTTGCGGGTCCCGTGAGTTCTCAACAATGGGACTCGACAGGTGCTGGCAGGCCCTGAACCCAATCATGCATGTGTTATTGACACTGAAGCCCAGAGTGGCCGTCGTGACTAAACCTGGGCAAACTGGTCAAGCGCCCCATCCCATCCCAGGCCATGGGACCACCAAGGAGGCAACACCCAGATAGCCATCAGAGCCGCCGGGCCGCTCGCACACCCAGATGCCCAGAGGAGGCAGCGGCCGACACCCCGAACAGGGCCGGGGGGCACGGGGCACGAGGGCCAACCCGTGAATGGTTGTCTGTCTATATGTTGCGCCCTATGTGGCCCTGCAATGGACTGGCAACCTGTCCAGGGTGAACCCCCCCTTTCGCCGAATGCCAGCTGGGATCGGCTCCAGCCCCACCGTGACCCCTAATGGGATAAGCGGTTGACGATGGATGGATGGATAACTCAACATCAATCAAATGAATCTATCACTCTCACCACGGTATACGTCCCAAATAATAGATCATTAATTCTCTGTTGAAATATACACAGACCACGATGTAATGATAACAGGAATTTATTATTGAATTTATTATAATGATGAAAATAAATGCATCAATCTAGCATCACTTTGCCACCATTGTCTGAACCAGTTCGCTCAACAGTTACCATACGTGCCGTTAGGTGGCACTGTTGATCCACTACTGACTCAGTGGAGCCAGGGTTGGAATGCAGTTCAGCGACCCCCCCCCTTGAGGAGGGTCAAAACAAATGGTCCTTTGAAGTCCAGGATTGATGATATTGACCAGGCTACCAGTCTCTGTTGACTCAGTTGGCACTTTAGCTCTCTAAGGCTGTCAGTCAGAAACTCCTGTTATTTCCTGGAAGACTGTGGCTTCTGGCACCTACAAAGTCACATCTTCAGACTGATGGTCCGAGAACAAAGGAACAAAAGTCTTACCAAAGCGTGCTAGCTCTATCCCAGATCACCTTTTGTTTATGTCCTGACGTCGGAATGTGCTTTCCTGGGTTCGGAGAGGAGAACCAGAACAAGCACCCATCTCCAAATCCCTTCTTGTTTACAGTTTTCTGATACTGGAATGCTGTTTCTCTGTTTATGAGAGAAGCACACAAACAGGCAACCCATCCACCAGATATCCTTTACTCGGATCGATACCGCCATCCCGGGAGTCTCAGGCCGCTGGAATGAGGATGGTGTTGGTCATAGGGTAGGACAGTAGTTCAGACCCTTGTCAATAAAAGCTCATCACTGCTTCACTGCTATTGTTCCTCCCTTCACAATAAACTCAAACACAACCAAAACTGCTGACTAGAAGGAACTAAAGTCGTTCACAACGCAACGACATAAGTTATACAAGTTTACCACTCCCTGTTAGCCAGTGAGCTAAAGCATGGAGGTGAATGAGCGAACAACTGTGGTAATGTAAACACAGTGGTGGTGGTTGGGAGACATGTTCAGTAAAATCTGGTCTGCCCTCACAGAAATTCTAACTGTGTGTTGCAGTTAATGGGTAAAGCCAAGGTCACACATGCACAAAATTAACATTTGCTTCACGTTCACTTCCTTTGTATGTGAGTGAAAGATCGAAAAAAAAAACATTTACTTGTGGTGGCAAAGCAAATTCACATCTTCACATTCACATTGAGATCAACTTTAGTGGACTTTCAGTGTAAATATCACCTTGTGGCAATGGTCACTCACCTGCATTCGTGCATGTGTGAGCATGCCTTAAGATATTGCAACCTTCAGAAGGTAAATAGCCTACCTCTGTGTATTTGTGATCTGCTTCGTCAAGCTTTATTGTGTCAGAGTCAGATGTTAAATTTGTTTGCTGAGCAAACTTTTTGTTGCATCTGAACAAATTTTCTGTCGTTGCCGTTACACAGGTTAGTCTCTGTCAGACTCCAGGTCTCTCAACAGGCTGGTAGCCAGCGGCAGCACTGAGTTTAATCTGTATACTTTCAAAGTTTACTCAGCAAACTCTTTGGTGTTGCCGTTACACAGGGTTGACCAGCCTGCTCAGAAATACCCAAAATTACGTCAGCGTCTTAACAGCACCATAGCATAAGTGTGGGCTGGGAGTTGCTTGTTTGGTGATTGTTGAACAAACTTTCTGTTGCTGCCATTAGACAGTTTAGACCCAGTTTGCTGATATCAACAAACTTAAGAAACTCAGCTTTATTGTGTTGTTAATTGAATAAACAAAATCAGTATCAAATTAAATGCTTATTTCTAATTTTACACCTTTCTATTTATCATGCATTTTATCTCACTCACTCATCTTCAACCTCTTTTCCGGGGTCGGGTTGCGGAGGCAACAGCTCCAGCAGGGGACCCCAAACTTCCCTTTCCTGGGCCACATTAACCAGCTCTGACTGGGGGATCTCACGGCGTTCCCAGGCCAGTGTGGAGATATAATCTCTCCATCTAGTCCTGGGTCTTCCCCGGGGCCTCCTCCCAGCTGGTCATGCCAGGAACACCCCCCTAGGGAGACGCCCAGGGGGGTTCATCACCAGTTGCCTGAACCACCTCAGTAGGCTCCTTCGCAAAGAGCAGCAGCTCTACTCTGAGTCCCTCACGGATGGATGAGCTTCTCATCGCTAAGGGAGATGCCAGCCACCCTCCTGAGAAAACCCATTCGGCGACTTGTACCCATGATCTAGTTCTTTCAGTCATGACCCATCTCTCATGACCATAGGTGAGAGCTGAAACGAGGGCTGACTAGTAGAATGATTCTCTGGCCTGTCTCACGTTCAACACCTTCACTTGCAAAAGACTCATTCCCTACCCAGAGTAGACAATCCATCAGTTTCCTGCTGAGAACCATGGCCTCAGATTTAGAGGTGCTGATCCTCTAATCTAACCCTAACCCTAACCCAGCCATTTCACACTGCTGCGAATCGATCCAAGTCGATCCATGTGCTAGAGGTCGCAGAACGATGAAAAAAGCAGCGATGAGATCTTTAGCACAACGATCTGCCAACCCTCCTCCCCCTGACTACACCTCGATATCCTGTCCATGAATTTAACAAACAGGATTGTGACAAAGCACAGCCCTGGTGGAGGCCAACCCCCACCGGAAACAAGTCTGTCCTACTGCTGAGAACCCCATCACAGTTCTCGCTTTGGGAGTACAGATGGCAGATGGGGGAGATCAGATGGCCCTAAGACGTGATCCCCTAACCCAATACTCCCACACTACCTCTCACAGTAGGATTGGTAGAAAACATACTGGGCACTTTGGGCAGATTCCCAGACCCTCCAGGATCCTTGCGAGAGTGAAGAGCTGGTCCATTGTTACAGGGCCAGGATGGAATCCGCATTGTTCCTCTTTAATCCAAGGTTCGACAATCAGCCGATCCTTCCTTTCCAGCACCCTGGAGTAGACTTTACCAGGCAGGCTGAGTAATGTGATACCACACTCGCACTTGATTGGCCCACACTCTCTGGTCCCCCTTTATGAAGAGGGGGACCACCACCCCAGTCTGCCACTCCTTAGGCACTGTCCCCGCCATTCATGCAATGTAGAAGAGACGCCGTCCATGACAACCCCTCCACACCCAAAGCTCTCGACATTTCTGGACGGATCTCCTCAATCCCTGGGGCTTTGCCACTGTGGACTTGTTTGATTACCTCTGTGACTTCCACCAGGCAAATTGACAATGATCATCCATCAGCTCCCAGCTCTACCTCTGCAATAGAGGGCATATTAGTTGTGTTCAGGGGTTCTTCAAAGTACTCCTTCCACCACCCGATTACCTCGTCGGTTGAGATCAACAGTGTCCCATCTTTACTTTACACAGCTTGGAGGGTTCCCTGTTTTCCTCTCCTGAGGTAACGGATGGTTTTCCAGAAGAACCTTTGTGCCAAGCATAAGTCCTTCTCCATCGCTGCTCGAAGCTCCTCCCACATCCATTGCTTTTCCTCCTTCACGGCAGCGGCTGCCACCCTACAGGCCTGTGGGTAACTTGCAATTGCCTACACAGTCCTCCAAGATAACATATCCCGAAAGGACTCCTTCAGTCGGATGGCTTCCCTGACCACCGTTGTCCACTGAGGGTTACCAATGCTTGAGGCATCTAAGACCCTTAGCCCACCGCTCACCACCATAAACTTTGCAATAGAAGCTTTGAACATTGCCCTCTCAGGTTCAATGCCCCCAGCCTCAACAGGGATTTCCAGAAAAGCTCGGCCAGAGTTGTGATTTGAAGATCTCGCAGACAGGGGCCTCCTCCAGATTAATTTGTGTTTACCATGTCTGTCCAAAGTCTTCCCCCACCCTTGGACCCAACTCACCACCAGATGGTGATCAGTTGAAAGCTCCGCCCCTCTCTTCACCTGTGTCGTAAAACATACGATCTCAGATCAGATGATAAGATCACAAAATCGATCATCGACCCTTCGGCTTCGGGTGCTCTGCTAACATGTGAGTTTATGAGCATCCTTATGTTCAAATATGGTAATCGTTATGGACAGTCCATGATTAGCACAGAAGTCCAATAACAAACAACTGCTTAGGTTTAGATCAGGGAGGCCATTCCTCTCAATCACGCCTCTCCAGGTGCTTCCATCATTGCCTACATACGTGTTGAAGTCTCCCAGCAGAACTATGTAGTCCCCTACTGGAGCCCCATACAGGACTCCATTCAGGGTCTCCAAGAAGGCCAAATACTCCAAATTGCTGTTCGGTGCATGTGCACAGACAACAGTGTTGCTGGAGTCCCAAATAGAAATATTCAGCAACAGTCATCACACATTCTAGGACTGTGTTAACCACCTAATGAATGTTGAAACAACCTTATAATATTCCCATTGTACCACTTTATATAATACTTTTACGATCTTCCAAAATAATGGTAACTATGTTTACCTTTAACTAGGGCTGTCAGTCAATTTAAATATTTAATCAGGATGAACTTCAAATTAAAAGTGGCTTCAACAGATCCCAGGAACAGAATCTGAAGCCTCAGTCCACAAGAGCACAGTCCTGGGAGCAGCTAAGATGCTACACAGAACCCTCAAACTCCCAGGCCTCTGGAAGAGGACCTGAGCTTGATGATTATTTTTTATTTATTATTAGAAATCAATTAACGCAACAAAACAATGACAAAACTGTCCAGAAACCCTCCCAGGTTCTGACTTTAGCATCAACAGTCTGCTCCAATCAGAACATGGCAAACTGCAGCCAAACAGGCAACAACAGCTGTCAGTGTGTCTGAGTGCTGACTTGACTATGACTTGATCCAGACTGACTGGGACTATCATAAAGTGGGCATGTCTGTAAAGGGGAGACTGGTGGGGACCCAGAGAACCCATTTACATTCACACATCTGGAGGTCAGAGGTCAACGGACCCCTTTGAAAATGGCCATAATAGTTTTTCCTCACCAACATTTAGTGAAAGTTTGGAGCGTTACTCATCCTCCTTCACTACAAGCTAGTATAACATGGTTTGGTAGAAGAAGAAGAAGAAGAAGATCTACCTTTATTAGTCCCACAATGGGGAAATTCAATTTACACTACCATTGGATGCTTTACTTTTTCTAGTTTCATATGATACCACTTCTTCATTCTAGCTTTAAAAGTCTTGAACTTGAGCAGCTCAATGTGCTGTAGGCAAAGTCAAATGTTTGTCTAATCCCACCCACTCCTTGTTAATAAAGACACCATGGGCTGTGCCAGACTGACTGCAGGCAGTGCAGGATTACATGGTTTTCCTTCAGAAAGAGACTTTGTTCCAACGTGAACCATCTAAAGAAGAAGATAACTACTCTGTGTGTTCGGACATCTGAGAAATGGCGTTTTTACTTGGAAGGCGTTTCTTTAAATGCAGAAGTGACATTAAGAGAGTCGTGACAGCGACCCAGCCGTACTGGTAAGTGTTTTCTGTTTGATTTTTACATAAATGTGTATGTTCAACTCTGGACTTGAACCCTGCAACACTCACTAAGAAGACAACTGGCTACTGTTATTATGCTATAATAGGTTAATATACCAACATTTGGGAACATGGGATTACTAGTAGTACCAGCACTAGTATTAACAGCAGGTCCAGGAAATTTAATCATGTACATAGACACCAATTTCCCTTTTTTTTTTCATGATGCTCCACTTGACTTTCAGCAATGGATTTTTCATGTATTTTCCTAAAAAAAAGTCCAGCAACACATGATACATGTGTTAATGTCCACTCCAGTATTTTCAAAATAAAACTACTCAGTTAGGTTTGGGAATAGAATAACTTGGTTAGGTCTAGGAAACAAATCACTCAATGAGGTTTAAGAAAAGATCACAGTTTGAGATTAAATAACACCAGAAATGCTGAAGTATGGAAGATAACTGACAAATAAAAACTCTTGGTTGTGGTTTCAACCAGGACACAAACATCTGTCTTCTGGGTGAAAGTGACCTGGTGATGCAAACTGACAAACCAGAGAAAAAATACCATCACATTTCCAGGAGGCAGAGGCAACACAGCTGTAACAATGCACAACTTAGACCAGAGACCAATAACACAATGTCAGACATCAAGATTCAGTGAAAATGACAAGAAGCTGTCATTGAGGGTAATGGGGACCATGGTGTTGAGCATCACAACCACTGATCTACTTTTTGAAGGCCAAAGAACAACACAGTGTTGTAATGTTATTATGGCTGTAATTCTTGTCATGTTTGGTTTGGCTGTGATGTTTTTCACTGGGCAGAAATATTCTCCTCTTATCCATCACTATTACCTGTTTCCTGCAGCTCTTCGGTGGTCTCAGGCAAAAAGCATGTTAATGGAGTGGATCTGTACTATGAGCAGATAGGCAGAGGGAAACACGCTGTGCTGTTGTTTCCTGGTGCTCTGGGTAAATACAACAACACATCTCTTCTTAATGGTGGAGAGGAGACTTTCTGGCTGGATCTCTCACACCCTGTAGCTCTGCCTCATGTCCTTTATGTGTGAAAACCTTTTCTGTCTCTGACACCACAGGATGCAGTCAGACTCATTTTGGACCTCAGAAAGAGTCGCTGAGTAAGGAACGTTTTACTCTAGTGGCCTGGGATCCCCGTGGTTATGGACGATCCAGACCCCCAACCAGAGACTTCCCCCCTGACTTCTTTGAGAGAGATGCACAGGATGGAGTGGATCTGATGAAGGTCAGATGATCAACCATGGATGATAATAATTGTTCCCCCCAAGGGGTCCTGAACAAGGAACATGGGTCCGTAAATCTCAGAGCATGGATCAATAAATTGTCATCCATTTTGATGTTTAGTAAATTGTAATGAAAAAAGTGAAAAGAAGTTCAAGCACCTTTAGGTGAAGCACCTTTAGGAGGTGAAGCATCTTTAGGAGGTGAAGCACCTTTCGGAGGTGAAGCACCTTGAGGAGGTGAAGCACCTTGAGGAGGTGAAGCACCTTGAGGAGGTGAAGCACCTTTGGCAGCGTTTACAGCGTTGAGTCTTCTTGGTTATTACACAACTAAATTTTAACACCTGGATGCAGATCCTCTCAAGCTCTGTCATATTGGATGGGGACCGTCGGGGGACATTTTCAGTGTCCTGGACCAGGTTTTCATTAAGGATATCTCTGTACTTTGCTCAACCCTGACCAGTCCCCCAGTTCCTGCCACTGAAAAACACCCCCAAAGCCTGATGCTGCCACCACCATGTTTCACCGCTGGGATGGTGTTGGGCAGGTGATGAGCTGTGCCTGGTTTCTTCCAGACATAAGTCTTAGAGACCACAGAGTTGAGTCTTGGTTTCATCAGACCAGAGAATCTTGTTTCTCCCAGTCTGAGTGTCCTTTAGGTGATTTCATGTGTCTTTCACTGAGGAGAGGATTCTGTCTGGTCCCTCTGCCATAAAGCCCAGATCGGTGGAGTGTTGCAGTGATGGTAGTCCTTCTGGAGGTTTCTCCCATCTCCACTCAGGATCTCTGGAGCTCAGCCAGAGTGACCATCAGGTTCTCGGTCACCTCTCTTACCAAGGCCCTTCTACCCGATTGCTGTTTGGCTGGGTGGTCAGCTCTCTGGTTGATCCAGACTTCTTCATTGAAGAATTATGGAGGCCACTGTGCTCCTGGGGACCTTCAATGCAGCAGAAATCTTTTGTAGCCTTCCCCAGATCTGGACCTCAGTTTTTCCTTTGGAATGAATTCTAATAAAACAGTTTCTGCTTTGTCAGTCTGGTGTATTGATTGTAGATTGATGAGGGGAAAAATAATAATATAAATGATTTTAGCATCAGGCTGCAACAAAAGAAAATGTGAACAAAGAAGTCTGAATACTTTAAATTGCTTTTATGATATAATAAACATATCTTTTATATTTAAAGTAAGCAAGTCAAAGGATTTTGTTGTGGCACAATAACTCTTTAAACGTTAAAGTACAAATTATACCTCAAAACTCCTCCTGTGATCTGTGTCACAGTTATGGACTTTTATGTTAGTTAGGCTTTTGATTAGTGTATTATTTAATTCTGTTTTGTTGTACTGAGTTTCTGTTCCAGTGTATTGTTTGTATTTCACTTACTGTCCTGGTCCTGGTGTCTTGTCTTTGGTTGTTTCTTGTTTCATTTTGAAAGTCTTGCGTCTCTGTGTTGTGTCAGCTTTACTTCCTGTCTTTGTCTGTTTTTCCCTCCTTTTTTGATTGACTACTCCGCCCTGATTGTTTCCACCTGGTTGTCTTCCCTGTGTCTATTTAAGCCACCCCTTTCCCCTCTGTTCTTGTCGGTCCATTTGTTCAGTTTCCATGTTCTCCCTGTGCTCCGTTTTCCTTCAATTTAGATTTGTGTCCCTCCTCGTGTATTTTCCTGGACTCCCTGTTAGACTGCCTTCTCTTCCATGTGATTTTGTTTCTTTTCTCTGGTAGGTTCTTGTACTCTGTTTAAAGGTCTCCTCGTGCACTTCTAGTTGTCCTGTGTCTCACTGGTTGGTGTTTGTTCCATAGTGTATCCTCCCTGTCTCACTGTGTATTATAGGTTTAGTATTAATTCTAGTTTATGGGTTCTTGGTTTTCTTGCGGTAACCTTATGTTTAGTTATTTAGTTTTCCTGTGTTTAGTTAATGATTCTTTTGAGTATCAATTTATGTTTTTTTTGTAATACTATAAGAGATTGGGTTTCAGTCATTGATTAAAGACTCGCCTTTTGTTTAAATTCATCAGTGTGTGTGTTGTCTGCGTTTGGGGTTTCTCTCTTTATCTCTTTCTCTCTTCCTTTGCCACTCTCCCAGCAAAACCTGACAGAATGGACCGACCAGTAAAAACCCCAGCAGAGAGACATTATGCCCTCTTTGGCATCCGTTTTGTGGAGCCTCCATCCCCTTATGAGGGATCTCGCCTCGCAATTGCCCCGCATTATCTAGGAGCTGGAGCTCCTAGAAAGAAGCGCGGGGCCCAGAAGCAGTGCTGCCGTGTCTCACCTGAGGTCTGGCCGACTTCACCCCCATGTGTTCCGCCTGAGGTCCGGCCAACTCCAGCCCCACGTGTTCGTCCTGAGGTCTGGCCGACGCCAGCCACACGTGTCCTGCCTGAGGTCCGGCCAACCCCAGCCCCACGTCGCCCTGGGTCGACGCCGCAACCACTGCATGTTCCAGTGCCTCCAGTTCCGGCTGGGCAGCCGCCGCAGCCTCTGACGTCTCCTGTTCCGGCTGGGCAGCCGCCGCAGCCTCTGACGTCTCCTGTTCCGGCTGGGCAGCCGCCGGAGGTCCGGCCAACTCCAGCCCCACGTTTTCGGCCTGAGGTCTGGCCGACACCAACCACACGTGTCCTGCCTGAGGTCCGGCCAACCCCAGCCCCACGTCGCCCTGGGTCGACGCCGCAACCACCGCATGTTCCAGTGCCTCCAGTTCCGGCTGGGCAGCCACCGCAGCCTCTGACGTCTCCTGTTCCGGCTGGGCAGCCGCCGCAGCCTCTGACGTCTCCTGTTCCGGCTGGGCAGCTGCCGCTGCCTCTGACGTCTCCTGTTCCGGCTGGGCAGCCGCCGCAGCCTCTGACGTCTCCTATTTCAGCTGGGCAGCCGCCGCAGCCTCTGACGTCTCCTGTTCCGGCTGGGCAGCCGCCGCAGCCTCCTGACGTTTCCTGTTCCGGCTGGGTCTCTATCACGGCAGCCTCTGACGTCTCCTGTGCCGGGCTGGGTCTCCGGCACCGCAGCCTCTGACGTTTCCTCTCCTGGCTTGGCAGCCACCGCAGACTCTGACGTTACCTGTCCTGGCTTGGCAGCCACCGCTGTCTCCGACGTCTCCTGTCCTGGTTTGGCCACCACTGCAGTCTCCGACATCTCCTGTCCTGGCAGCCCCGCAGACTCTGACGTTACCTGTTCTGGCATGCCAGCCACTGCAGTCTCCGATGTCTCCTGTCCTGGTTTGGCCGCCACTGCAGTCTCCGACATCTCCTGTCCTGGCTTGGCAGCCACCGCAGTCTCCGACGTCTCCTGTCCTGGCTTGGCAGTCACCGCAGCCGACGCTTCCTGGTCCTGTTCCAGTCCCTGCTGGGTCTCCGCCACCGCAGCCGACACTTCCTGGTCCTGTTCCTGTCCTGGCTGGGTCTCCGCCACCGCAACCGACACCTGCTGTTCCTGCTCCGGCTGGGTCTCCGCCACCGCAGCCGACGCCTGCTGTTCCTGCTCCGGCTGGGTCTCCGCCACCGCAGCCGCCGCCTGCTGTTCCTGTCACGGCTGGGTCTTCGCCACCGCAGTCGCCTCCTGTTCCTGTCACGGCTGGGTCTTCGCCACAGCAGTCGCCTCCTGTTCCTGTCACGGCTGGGTCTCCGCCACCGCAGTCGCCTCCTGTTCCTGTCTCGGCTGGGTCTCCGCCACCGCAGTCACCTCCTGTTCCTGTCACGGCTGGGTCTCCGCCACCGCAGTCGCCTCCTGTTCCTGTCACGGCTGGGTCTTCGCCACCGCAGTCGCCTCCTGTTCCTTTCACGGCTTGGTCGGCAACGCAGTCGCCGCCCTCTGTTCCTGTCACGGCTGGGTCGGCAACGCAGTCGCCGCCCTCTGTTCCTGTCACGGCTGGGTCGCCACCGCAGTCGCCGCCTCCAGTTCCTGTCACGGCTGGGTCGCCACCGCACTCGCCGTCTCCAGTTCCTGTCACGGCTGGGTCGCCACCGCGGTCCCTGCCTCCTGTTCCGGCTGGGCCGCCTCCGCGGTCGCCGCCTCCGCGGTCGCCGCCTCCTGCTTCTGCTGGGTCACCTCCGCAGTCGCCGCCTCCTGCTCTGGCTGGGTCGACTCCACAGTCGCTTCTTGTCCCTGTCCCCACAGTCTCAGTCTCGGTCATCCTGCAGCAGCCCCAGGTCCCAGTCCCCGTAGTTCCGGTCCCTAGCGTCCCGCAGCAGCCCCAGGTCCCTGTCCCCGTAGTCCCGGTCCCTAGCATCCCGCAGCAGCCCCAGGTCCCTGTCCCTGTAGTTCCGGTCCCTCGCGTCCCGCAGCAGCCCCAGGTCCCTGTCCCCGTAGTCCTGGTCCCTAGCGTCCCACTGCTGCCCCAGCTCCCTGTCCCCGTAATCCTGGTCCCTAGCGTCCCGCAGCGGCCCCAGGCCCCGTAATCCTAGTCCCTAGCGTCCCGCAGCAGCCCCAGGTCCCTGTCCCCGTAGTTCCGGTCCCTAGTGTCCCGCAGCAGCCCCAGGTCCCTGTCCCCGTAGTCCCGGTCCCTGCTGTCCCGCTGCTGCCCCCGGGCCATCTGCCCGAGCCTCCCCAGTCAGTCTCCGCTCTGCCCCCGGGCCGTCCACCCGGGCCTCCCCAGTCAGTCTCCGCTCTGCCCCCGGGCCGTCCGCCCGAACCTCCCCATTCAGTCTCCGCTCTGCCCCCAGGCCATCCACCCGAGCCTCCCCATTCAGTCTCCGCTTCTCCCCCTGGACGTCCCCCTGAAATTCCCCGTCATTCCCCAGGACGCTTACCTTTGGAACCCTCCTCCGGACCCCCTCCTCCCACCCTTGTGAACTCAAGTGACATTTTGGGACGTTATGGACTTTTTTGTTAGTTAGGCTTTTGATTAGTTTATTATTTAATTCTGATTTATTGTACTGAGTTTCTGTTCTAGTGTTTGTTTGTTTCACTGTCCTGGTCCTGGTGTCTTGTCTTTGGTTGTTTCCTGTTTTATTTTGAAAGTCTTGCATCTCTGTGTTGTGTCAGCTTTACTTCCTGTCTTTGTCTGTTTTTCCCTCCTTTTTTGATTGACTACTCCGCCCTGATTGTTTCCACCTGGTTGTCTTGCCTGTGTCTATTTAAGCCACCCCTTTCCCCTCTGTTCTTGTCGGTTTGTTCAATTTCCATGTTCTCCCTGTGCTCCGTTTTCCTTCAATGTAGATTCGTGTCCCTCCTCGTGTATTTTCCTGGACTCCCAGCAAAACCTGACAATCTGTGCTGTTCATGAAATAGTCACAGAATATCACGTAGTGATTTGTGAACATGGACACAAATCTCACATTTTTGTCATGATGGTGAGCACAAAATCAGTTCCTGTCTACTGTAATTGTTAACCAGGAACTATAAATAGCAGTGAATGCCACAAAGGGAGGAGGTCTGGGTGGATGAGTGGCTCAAAAAACACAGGACTTTCACCCAGGAGACCGGGTAAACCTCAAAGTTGATTTATTTGTCATGAATCTTCCATACTTAAGTTACAGTCCTTATTGAAACTCAAACCCTGATCTTTTCCTAAACCTATTTCTCATTTTATTGACAGGCTCTGGGCTTTGACAAGTTCTCTCTGTTGGGTTTGAGTGCTGGTGGAACCAGCGCTCTGATTGCAGCAGCAAAAAACCCTGATGTGATCCACCAGATGGTTGTACTGGGAGCCAGTCCCATAATGACCGAGCAGGATGTCATTGCTCATGAAAGTAATCTGCCATTGTAGTCCCAGACTGTGTGAACTATGTGACCTGTGCATGGTGTAATCTTTTATTAACTGTGTATTGTGTGTCCTTGTGTGTGCATGGGTTTCTTTGGGAACACCTAGGAATCCGTGATAACATACTGAGCTCTTCACCCTCAAGGTTGATTGAGTCTTTGATAGCAACTTATGGACTGGAAGGGGCTGCTAGAACCTGGGGAGCCTTCTTGGACGCATCTAACAAGTTTGCAGAAAGACCACAAGGTACTGAATCCATGTTATTACAGACTCATTACACAAGTGAATCTGAAACTTCAGATATAATTAAACCAAGATATGGAGAGGAAATGCTCAGACACAATGCAGTTATAAAAGAAGTTGTTGTATTGATGATGTTGAAGTATTGATTATATATAATTAGTGAGTTCAGCCCAGGCGCACAGCAAAGCAGGTCATAGACCCGTCTGTCAACCAGAAGAAAGTGTGTCAGTGTCACAAGTGTCATTGAGACGTGAATATTACACACCTGCATGTAGTGACGGAGGTCTAACTTAAGAGCTAGTTACGTAGAATATAAAGTAAGAAAGACCACTTATAGTAGAGAGGTGGATGAGCCCAACAAACAAGTGTAATACCCGGGTCAGTAGGAAACAGGACTCAAACGCTCGACTTAATGCAAGGTCAAAAACAGGTTTAATACAAAAAGGTACGATACACAAGAAGGCACTCCAATATGCAAACAAGTACAAAAACGCTAGGCAAGAGGCTGAGTCAAAAACGAGCGGAGGGTCAAAAAACATGAGGAAGCAAGCACGAGAGAGGAACGCGAGAAAGACTTTCACCATGAGGCTCAAATACAATCTGGCAACATGAGGAAGGGAGCAGACACATTATATACAAGAGGAGTGATTGAACGCTTCACAGGTGGACACAATCAGGGGCGGGACCAGACAACTCAGAACACCCATGCAGAGCAGGAAAGTGGGTCAATGGGCGTGGAACACATGAGGGCAGGAAGTGCAGTGATCTGAAATGAGAGGGAGGTTAGTAATATCAAAATAAAACAGGAAATGGAAAGAATGAAATGAACATGAGAAAAAGACAATACAATACATAACTTAAAACAGGCAGATGTCGTCACAACAAGACTTTCAAGCCAGTAGAGACAGTAACTATGTGACCAGAGAATAGAAATAATACAGTTTTACTTTTATAGGCAGACATTTTACTGGTGTCCTGTAGTTGCTTTCAGTCCAGAATGGCGGAGGTGTACCTCTGCTGCTGAGTGCTGACATCACACTGGAACGAACAATTGACTCTCACGTCTCATCAATGTACAGTTCGTTCTTTGGTTCGAAGCCGGTGTTTTGTTTTGCAAGTTACGTCAGTGATGTTTATCACATGATGTTTCCCTTACTGACATTTTGTGCTTTCTGTACATGCTTTTTTTTTTATCTACTTGCTTATTTTAAGTCCAACCATGAAGTTTTCCCCCTTTAACCTAACTAAGTGGTTTTGTTGCCTTAACCTAAATGAGTGGTATTCTTGCATGAACCTAAGTCAGTGGCTTTGTGGCCCCCTGCTGGTAACGTAGGGTCATACAGGCCTGATATTTTAATGTCTCTGCGAGGACAACGCGACACGCTATCCTCTGATGGACAGACGGGTCTCTTAAATGCTTTGGTGTGATACTGGGTTGGTCAGTTTGCAGCGTTTTGCAGAGTGGATGTGTAGTAGAAAACACAGAACTGATGGAATCTAGGATGGAAGATATTTGTTTCTGCCACCAAATCTACTACTTTTATACACAGGGAACAGGAGACTAAGTTTGAGGTTCTCTTTAATGGTGTTATGTTCTAATAAATGTCAGCTGAAAAGACAAAATATTGACTTAAATGTCCTCTGGTCAGGGAGTATCTGCCTGGAGCTTCTGCCCCTCATCAGATGTCCAACCCTCATTGTCAATGGAGACAATGATGACGTTTGTCCCCTCCACCATGCACAGTACCTCGTTAAACACATCAAGGGATCACGGTGAGAACACACACACACACACACACACACACACACACACACACACACACACACACACAAACAGACACACAAAAATATGACAGTTACCTCAAATTCAAGAAACAACATGACGTGTACACTATACCCTCTTTTTTGTCCCAAATCTAGATTTCACCTTATTCCTGGTGGTTCACACTTTATCCACCTGACTCACTCTGATGAAGTCAACAAACTGGTGGAAGACTTTCTGGAGGACTGATGGATCACCATGACTCCTTTTTGAAGATCCAATGACAAGAATAAAAATCAATGACCAAAATGCAGCAGTAACTCATTAAAAAAACAAGGTTCCCAGTCGGCATTTCAATGTTCAGTAACATGTGAATCAACATCATAGATCAATGTTGAACCAACGATTAACTGGGTCAAGGTTGAATCCACAATGTTGTACTTTTCAACAGACCAAAGAACTGGGATTGAAGTCCTGAAGAAGAAAGAAACCACTGGTGTACTGAGCAGCAGACGTGGAACCGGTAGACCAAGAAAAACATCAGCAGTTGATGACAGAAACATTGTGAGAGCTGTCATGAAAAACCCAAATGTTTTCATTGTCCAACAGAAATAAAAAACTTGGCCTCACTGTTCCACTTAATTAATCATTTTGGAGGAGACTGTATAAAAGCCAACCAGTATGAAAGTCTGCTGACATACAGAGATGGCCATTTAGCAGTCACATACAGGAGTATCTGATTTCCACAGCCAATAATAAAACATAATGCACAATGGTATACAGTATCCAGCTTCTTTGGCTTGGTCAGGTGCATTCACATTATGCTGATCACTGTTATCCAATAAATGTAAAAATTTAAATCTGTACATTTCCACTATAATCCCATGAAGGTAAAAGTCAAATGTTTCCTTGCCTGGAGGGAGAGTTTCAGCTTGGAAACCAGATTTTCAATGTGTGATTTGAAAGACAATTTTTGATCAGTAATGATACCTCAATACCTCTATGCTGGGACCAGAGTTCAGACCTCAGGAAGATTAGATGGTAATTTTTTTCCATTACAAAATAACATCATTTTTAATGTCTGTATTTAACACCAATTCAAGTTTAAACAGGACTGAACCACATGAAGGACAGACTGCAGGAGTTCAAGGGTCTGTACTACTGAGGGGTATGAGCAATAGATAACTGTATCATCTGCATAAAAATGGAACGAAGCATTTGATAAATCATCAAAAAGATTGTTAGAATATATATAGAACAAAAGTGGTCCTAGTTTTTTTTAGCACTTTTCAAGGACTTCAGCTAAAACACTCGGTTTAGAGATCAGCCTGTTGTTATTAACTACCGATGGATCCCATTCTTTCAGCAAAGGGAGAATATAGGCACAACATACTGTAGATTTCCATATGTTAGGAATTTCATTGCTGGAAATTGTAAGTTTGAAAATATGAGTCAGAGGTTCTGGTATAAAGTCAACAGCTTGAGAAAGTGGGGGTCAAGCTTGTCAGGACCTATAGATTTGTTTGCATCCAGTGTCTTTAAGGTTCTGTGGACCTCTGTCACGTTAAAATGAGTAAAAGTGAATGGTTGAGCCCTGGAGTTAATTAGGGGTGGTGAAGAGTTAGTCCTCTGCTTATTTGGATGACCTGGATGTACTGACTCAAATAAGGAGCCTGAAGAAACAAAACGTTCATAAAACAGTTAAGAATGGCAGATTTATCAGATACAGTACCCGACTCTTTCACAATGCAGGCTGAAAACTTGTTTGTGGTTGCATCTCCAAATGAAGATTTGATTACTTTCCAAAATTTCCGAGGATCATTTAAATTACTAGTAGTTTTAGAAAGATAGTAGTCAGATTTAACCCTTTAACGAGAGAGTCCAGAGCCCAGGCAACATTCCTTTCTTTTAATAAACTGGACAGCTGAGGTTAAAACCAAGGATTGTTTCGGCATTTTGCTCTAAATTTGTGGAAAGGAGTATGTCTCTTGATGTCACACAAACTAAAAACAATACTAAGTGGTGGTATCATCTGAACAGCTCACATAATTGGCATTGTCAGAAATAACAGAAGCCACTCAGATAACACCTGAACAGTCACGCAGACAAACAGACAGGTAGAGACTGGTAGAGACGTCCTGCTGCCATCTTGGACATGAACGTGATTGTTGTACAGATTGACAAACTTTGTCCTTTATGTCCTGAAGCCTACTCTTAAATGTGGGGAGGGTGTCTGCCTCCCAGACTGAAACAGGGAGCTAGGTCCACAGAAGAGGGGCTTCATAGCTGAGGGCTCTGGCTCCCATTCTACTTTTGGGGACTTTTATGTAGATGAAAAGAAGGCAGGCCTTGAATTTTGTTTTATGTGGGAGTTAAAGGACATGTCCTGATCTAAGATGACTCCCAGATTGGTTACGGTGGTGCTCAAGGTCAAGGCAATGCCATCTAAAGTAACTATATAATTAGATAATTTGATAAATTGCCATTCGGGGCCAAGCACAGTAAATTCACTTTTGTCTTAGTCAAAGGCTGGCTAAAGCCATTCCAGAGACAGCTCATTCTCTACTTCTTTTTCCCCAGGCTTCATAAATAACTCATGCACGTGCGTCCCAGCATCTTTTCCTGTCTCTTGCCTCACGTCGTGCCATCCTCCTGTTTTTGCTTTGCCCCCCCCCTTCCCCCTTGAATCTGCATATTTATCCCAACCACGAGTCAGAGCTAAATGACTACATGTCACTGATCCTCCATCTGGCCCTGCAGTTTGGTGGTAACAGGTTCTCCACTTAGCACACATTATGTTCATCTCAAGCTGCTGGTCGCTTGCAGCATTACAACAACACTAGATCCTAAACTGTTTTACCGTATTTTCACAGCTTGTTCTGTACTGAATTGAAAGCTGTGCAGCTGTGTAGCATGCCTGCTAAAGGCATTGATAAGACTGCTGCCTTGCAGTTCAACCCAACTTTTAATGCACCACATTGCACAAAGGCAAATTCTTTCGTCTTCTGCTGCAGCTGGGCATATACATTACCCCCGATTTCTTCAATGCGTCTGGTGATTTTACTCACCAACAGACTCACAGCATTAAAGACATCTTTCTTCTCAGGACACACCTCCTCTGCGACAGCATTCAAACATTTCTTGACAAACTCTCCATCAGTGAAAGTTTTACTGCTGCTTGCTAGCAGTTGAAGAAGAAGAAGATATTTACTAGTCCCACAGTGGGGAAATTCAATTTTTTTTTACACTCTGCTGTTAACTTATACATATACGTACATGCAGACCCGCAACACATACATGCACAAACAGGACCCATATACATGCATTAATGGAGAGATGTCAGAGTGAGGGGGCTGCTTCTGACAAGCGCCCCGAGCAGTTGGTGCCTTGCTCAGGGGCACCTCGTCAGTGCCCCAGAGGTAAACTGGCACCTCTCCAGCTACCAGTTCACACTCAGTTCTTGGTCCATGTCTGGACTTGAACCACTGACCCTCCGATTCCCAAGCCAACTCCCTACAGACTGAGCTACTGCCAAACAGCACTGGGAGAGCAACCCGAAAGCTGGATTGAACAGATGACTGGTTCAGCTGAGCTTGGCGCACAAATGTATTCTGCTGAGCTAGCTTTGAGAGTTTGTCTGATCCCATTTGGCCTTGCAAGCTATCATGCTTACTCTTTGTGACGGGATTCATAGTGTCGGTGCAGATTGTATTCTTTGAATACCGCCACCGTCTCTTGACAGATGAGACAAACAGCCTTTTCTCTGCATTGAACAAAAAAATAATTGTTTGTCCACTGCAGGTTAAATACCCTGCATTTTGAATCGGGGGGTGGGGGTTCAGATAGGGGGACAGACTGCAGATGGCTGGAAAAGAACATCACGTTCTATCCGTGTATTAGTCTCTATCGCGTGGCCAGACTGAAAAAAAAAATCAGAATGCGTCTCTGGTATTGTTCAAGGGGCTGGGCCAAATGTGGAGGCGGGCCACAGTTTGGGGACCACTGCCATACAGGATGGAGAAGGCTTTTCTTCCATAGTGCCTGATAGAGGAGTAGTCATAGGGAGCGTTCAGGTTGTTGGTGGCCCGCCTGTAGAAGTTGTAGGCCATCTGTGGTTGGATGTTCTCCCAGTTGATCCTGACTCCCAGTTGATCCTGACGTCTGCTCATGCTGGAAGCCCAGAGCATGGTTGATGTCATGCTGGATGATGCCATGGTAGAGGCAGCCCTGCCTTTTCAGAGACAGGATCTGTCTGCCTCTCATTCTGCCCAGAAAAGAAAAACACCCGCCTCTGTTCTCAATGCTGATGTAGTCATACTCATTCTGACGAGGAACAAAACGGATGCAGGTGCTACTGTGGATGGCCTTCATGGCCTTGTCAATCTTCTGCCTCTCTGAGCTGATGAACTCGCTGCTCACGGTGAAGGGAATCGTCACCAGGCCATTGGAGGCTTTCCTCCACAGGCAGCTCTGGTACCAGCACCGCATGGCATTTCTGGTTCTGGGAGCCAACATGTCTCCTTCCAACAGGATCTCATCGGTGGCATTCTTGGAGGTCAGAATCATGGTGCTGATGTCGACAGTCTCATCTTCGTCCACCTCTGCTCAGCTTCTTTCATCCATGAGAGGATGTGCCTGAGAGAGGCTGAGCAGCAGCAGCAGTAGGCTGGCAGAGAGACTCATCTTCAGGGTAGGTCTGGAGGCTGTGGAGCTTTCTTGGTGAAACCAACAACCCTTTCAAACAATACCGCTGGTAAAATTGTTTCAAGTTTTTGGAGAAGGTGGTCAATCTTCTCCTGAAGCCTTCCTATGGTAAACAGGATTTGCCTGATCCTTTCATTCAGGAGTTGTTTTTGAGCCTTCTTTAGAATCATGCTGGCTTTGTGCCCTTTCATTGTGGAACGCAACTGTAGGCTAGTGGGTATGAGCATGTTTTGCCTGCACCTCTGGCTAAACCGTAAATGGTTCCTGTAATCCGCAACTTTCCGAGCCAACCTTTCATATTCTCACACTGTTTTAAGGGTATCCAACCCAAAATTCTCAATTATAAGTCTGTGAATGTTCTCATTCATCCAGGTCTTATTCATTCTGGCAACAATTGAATCGAAGGCAACTGGACTTAGATTTAAGTCCACTTGCCTTCGATTTAATTGTTGCTTGAAGCTTGATGGTTGACTCCGTTCAATCTAGGCTCTTTATACTCTACATGTGTGTCTGCAAGAGGATTATGGGTACTCACATTTTGGATGTATATCAATGCATTGTTCTGCCCGAAATAAGAAAATACAACTTGAAGTTTGTTTCATATAGATGATGTGAAGTCTGTTTGGCTGAAGATAATTTAAGATGTCTCGTTAAACATCACACCCAGTGCTCTGTGTTCATCCATCTAATGTCCAGAGATTACAAACCATGTTGAAACAGTGGGTTTGTCTGTGGAGTCCTCCCTGAAGAGGTTTATTTAGGCCTAGCAGTGTGGACTCCAACTCATAATTCTCTGGCAGGCACACCTGTAGCTTCAGGGTGGACTAGCAGCAAAACAGCATGTTTGAATGCAGGCTGTCCTAAGAAGTGTCTAATTTTCTACTTTTATCTTTGCTTTTTATGTGATGTCATTTTTGACAAAGATGTCTTGGAATTCAGGAAGAACGTGCAGTTCTCAGTTGCTCCAACATTCTCTTTATACATGGCATGGCTCCAACAGTAGCAAACTTCAGCTTACTAGTTTAGCTAGCGAACATCACTGTCTAGAGCAGGGCTGCCCACAGTGGGGCTTGCAGGCCAATGTTGGCCCATCGTAATGTTTGATTTACCGTGCCAGATGTTAGCGACACCGACTTTACCATTTTTCGGAAGCTGCAGAAGGCTTGATTTTAGAGCTTGAGTTGAGATACTGATATCATATGAAACAAGAAAAGTGAAGGAATTCATTGGTACCATGTCATTTTAGCTTGTCATGAAGGAGGATAAATAATGCTCCTAGTCCAAGAAGTTCGGCAAAATTCATATGTGAATGAAAATGGGTTCTGTGGATGCCTGTGAGTGTCCCCTTTACAGACACGCCCACTTAATAATGACCACATGCAGTTTTGGGCAATAACATGCAGTTTTTTAATTCAGTATAAATGTGTTATTTTGGCCTATTCTTTGACCAGTTAATTGACATAATAATTATTACATTTTGAAACATGAAATTAATGGTTTGGGTGAGTTACTGTTTTGGGGGAGGTCATCCTCCCTTTCCTTGTTACCAGTCAACAACCAGCAGAATATAAGATTGACATGGTGTTTGTCCAGTGATGATTTCGACATGTCATCTCCACTCTCTACAACTGAATTGTAAGTGATGAACTGGCTGTAAAAATATAAGACAGCACCTTATTAGGAAACCTCTGCCTGGGGCTCGCTCTTCATTGTCAGCTGTCTGGGCTGGACTCACAGCAGGACTACGGTGACATAGTCAAAATCATGCTTTCCAGATTAAAAGATGTACAGAATTAAAAAAAAAAAAAAATCTGAGTCCGATTAAAGCACCGCCTACCCCTAGCAGGAAGTGCAAAATGACCCTGTGAGTTGATTGTCCTCCTTCATCTTCATCTTCAACCACTTATCTGGGGTTGGGTCACAAGGGCAACAGCTCCAGCAGGGGACCCCAAACTTCCCTTTCCCGGGCCACATTAACCAGCTCTGACTGGGGGATCCCGAGGCATTCCCTGGCCAGTGTGGAGATATAATCTCTCCACCTAGTCCTGGGTCTTCCCCTGGGCCTCCTCCCAGCTGATCCTGCCTGGAACACTTTCCTAGGAGGGCACCGAGGGGGCATCCTTACCATATGCCCGAACCACCTCAACTGGCTCCTTTCAACGCAAAAGAGCAGCGGCTCTACTTTGAGTCCCTCACGGATGACTGAGCTTCTCAACTTATCTTTAAGGGAGATGCCAGCCACCCTCCTGAGAAATGCCAGCCACCCTCCTGAGAAAATCCATTTCAGCTGCTTGTACTCACAATCTAGTTCATTCAGTCATGACCCATTCCTCATGACCATAGGTGAGAGTAGGAAAGAAGACTGACCAGTAGATAGACCAGTAGTAGACAGCAACTGCAATACCGCCTATGCTGCTCCGATTCTTCGGCCAATCTCACGCTCCATTGTTCCCTCACTCGAGAACAACACCCTGAAGTACTTGAACTCCTTCACTTGGGGTAAAGACAGTACATTCCCTACCCGGAGTAGATGATCCATCGGTTTCCTGCTAAGAACCATGGCCTCCGATTTTGAGGTGCTGATCCTCATCCCAGCCGCTTCACACTCTGCTGCAAACCGATCCAGTGAGTGCTGGAGGTCGCAGAAGCTGGCATCATCAGAAGAAGCACATCATCTGTAAAAAGCAGCGATAAGATCCTCAGCACACCGATCCGCAAACCCTCCTCCTCCCGACTACACCTCGCTATCCTGTCCATGAATATCATGACCAGGATTGGAGACAAGGCACAACCCTGGTGGAGGCCAACCCCCACCAGAAACGAGTCTGACTTATTGCTGAGAACCCGAACACAGCTTTCACTTTGGGAGTACAGGTATTGGATGGCCCTGAGAAGTGACCCCCTCACCCCATACTCCTGCAGCACCTCCCACAGTATACCCCGGGGGACCCGATCGTATACCTTTTCCAAGTCTACAAAACATATGTAGACTGGATGGGCATACTCCCAGGCCCCCTCAAGGATCCTTGCGAGAGTGAAGAGCTGGTCTGTTGTTCCACGGCCAGGACGAAATCCACATTGTTCCTCTTCAATCCGAGGTTCGGCTATCGGCCGAACCCTCCTTTCCAGCACCCTGGAGTAGACTTTACCAGGGAGCCTGAGTAGTTTGATACCCCTGTAATTGGCACCCTCTCTGGTCCCCTTTTTTGAACAGGGGAACCACTACCCCGGTCTGCCACTCTTTAGGCACTGCCCCCGACTTCCACATGACGTTGAAGAGGCGTGTCATCCATGACAGCCCCTCCACACCCAGAGTCTTCAGCATTTCTGGGCAGATTTCGTCAATCCCTGGGACCTTGCCACTGTGGAGCTGTTTAGCTACCTCAGTGACCTCCCCCAGGGGAATTGAAGATGATCCCCCATCAGCTTCCAGCTCTGCCTCTACAAGAGAGGGCGTATCAGTCGGGTTCAGGAGTTCCTCAAAGTGCTCCTTCCACCGCCCGTTTACCTCCTCTGTTGAGTCAACATCCCAACCTTAATGTACACAGCTTAGATGGTTCCCCATTCCCCCTCCTGAGGTGCCGGACAGTTTTCCAGCAGCACCTTGGTGCCGACCAAAAGTCCTTCTCCATGGCTGCTCCGAACTCCTTCCACACCCGCTGCTTTGCCTCCTTTACGGCAGCGGCTGCTGCTCTACAGGCATGTCGGTACCTTGCAACTGCCTCCGGAGTCCTCCGAGATAACAAATCCCGGAAGGACTCCTTCTTCAGTCGGACAGCTCCCCTGACCACCGGTGTCCACCACGGTGTTCGAGGGTTACCGCCTCTTGAGGCACCTAAGACCCTCAGGCCACAGCTCACCGCTGCAGCTTCAGCAATGGAAGCTTTGAACATCGCCCACTCAGGTCCAATGCCCCCAGCCTCCACAGGGATGCTAGAAAAGCTCCACCTGTGGTGTGAGTTGAAGATCTCTCAGATAGGGGCCTCCTCCAGACGTTCCCAGTTCACCCGCACGACACGTTTGGGTTTACCAGGTCTGTCCAGAGCCTTCCATCACCCTCTGATCCAACACACCACCAGATGGTGATCAGTTGACAGCTCTGCCGCTCTCTTCAGCTGAGTGTCCAAAACATGCAGCCTCAGATCAGATGATACAATCACAAAATTGATCATTGATCTTTGGCCTAAGGTGCTCTGGTACCAAGTACACTTAATACACCCTGTCCTGTCCTCCAATTTTTGAGTCACCAGCTGCAATTGCACTACAGGGAAGGTCGTCAACAGTTTTTATCCTCTTGACCATTTCCTTTGCAAGTAAGATCAAGGAAGCAGGCCATACCACCAGTCTTTTGCTAATGAGGCTGATGATGTATGTGGATGAGTCATTGAGAACAAAAACAACTGATAAAAAAAGTTGAGAAGATGCAGAACACAAAACTCCCCTGATCAAGAGCTAGATTCTTTCATCCTTCTGTCCCCTCAGAAATTGAGGATCATTCCAAAGTTTATAGAAGCAATCATGACAACCACACCCCAAGGAAGAGTGCCACGCTTTAAAGTATTTTTTACACTGTGGACAAACGGTGGAATTACAACTTCTGTGTCTGTCACGTGATGTGATTGGGCCCAAAAAGACATTTCCCATATATTTACATTGGAAAAAAAGACATCTGTAAATCAGTGGATATTTTTTTTTTTCAAGTAAATGAACTTCTCAGTATAATAGCTTCAATAACATTTATTTAAAGTATTTCACTGCTGGAAAGATGATTTTGTCATAAAACTAGGCTAAGTAGAGAAAAGGCATAAATATTTTTGAAATTGGTTCTGCATGACCAGAGAAAAAAGACTGTGGTATTCTCTGTCACTCACAAAATTGAAAACCTACAACACCCACAATGCACTGGGCTTGCTGCCACCAGCACCACTCCCAGGCTGCTCCCCTGGTGTGTCTATTTAGAGACAGAGTCCTGCCACTTTGTGGTGGACCACCATGGGACCTTATTCATCCTGTGGGTATTGGTGCCTGGTTTTGGAATATTTCGGTGTTTATTGACTACAGATTTTGGATTACGGACATTGGACTATCTGTTGACACCTTCGGCTTGACCATTGCCTGGATTAACGCCGTGATTTACGGAAAGTGATGGAAAGAACGGAGCCAGTCGGCTTGTTGACAAACTACCTAGCGGGCGGCTAGGGAAACAACTGACGCTACCTCGCGTTGCCTGGCAAAATGGGTCCGAAGAAGGCACTGACAGCCGAGGAGGGTGGCAATATTAAGAAGTCTCTTGACTTCTTGTCGGAAGAGATTTCTGTGGTCAAACTGCAGCAGAAATCTATCCTGAACTTGGTGGAGGAGGTGAAGGCGCTCCGGATCCAGAAGGCCGCAAAGGACCGGCGTCTGGTGTACCTGGAGAGCCGAGTGGTGGAGCTGGATCAATACACCAGGGTCAACGACGTGATTGTGACCGGGCTCCGTATTAAACCCCGGTCATACGCCCGAGCGGTGACCGATGACAGCAGGGGGGAGCCCGGTGAGCAAGATGTCAGCTCTGTAGAGCAACAGGTGGCTGCTTTCCTCCAGTCCAAAGGGATTGAAATGGACTGTAAGAGCATTGAGGCATGCCACCCTCTACCCCGCAGAGATGACAGCGGCAAACAAGACGTGATCATGAAATTTGTCAACAGAAAACATAAAAACGCGCTGCTAAAACAAGGAAGGAAACTGAAAGGCTCAAACGTATTCATTAACGAGCATCTGACCAAACAAAACGCCGATATCACCAGAAAAGCATGACTCATGAAAAACCAGGGAAAACTTCAGGAGACATGGACATCAAACTGCAAAGTGTTCATCAAACTAAACGGGACACCAGAGCAAGCCAAGGTCCTGGTCATCAGGAACATCGAGGAACTGGCCAAATATGAATGAGCATCTATCTGGATTGCAAGGTATAAGAACTCACCCAAAACACCACCATGACTCACTCATCTACACCTGGAGACAACAGGAATATTACTCAGGATTGCTGATCACGGAAAACT
Source organism: Pterois miles (assembly GCA_947000775.1). Lineage (NCBI taxonomy): Eukaryota > Metazoa > Chordata > Actinopteri > Perciformes > Scorpaenidae > Pterois > Pterois miles. Next base: position 510,233 of record CAMQGK010000149.1, on the reverse strand, counting down.
GGAGCTGCAAACACTTCAATACACTGACCATAATCTGCTGGACTTGGACCTGATATAGACCCAGACAATAATTTCTTCTCCAACATCAATGACAACTGCTGCTATTACACAGATGAACAGTACAACCAGACCATTAAGACCAACAGCATATTATCAATAATCCATTTCAATAGCAGAAGCCTCTATGCTAACTTCAATAACATCAAGGAATATTTAAGGCAGTTTATAAAACCATTCAAAATAATAGCTATATCAGAAACCTGGATCAATGCAGATAAAGGAATGGATTTTGAATTAGATGGATATGAATTCAACTGTGTGAACAGGAGGAACAAGAGTGGAGGAGGTGTGGCTATATATGTGCATAATAACTTGCATTATGAAGTAGTAGGAAATATGACGACTGTGATTGATAACCTGTTAGAACGTATGACAATTGAAATATGTGAAGAAAAAAAAAAATGTATTAATCAGCTGTATATACAGAGCACCTGGCTCTAGTGTTGAAGGATTCAAGGACTGGATGGGTGAAACCTTTTCAAAAACCAATCAAAAAGTTGTTTTCATCTGTGGTGACTGGAATATTGATCTGCTCAATCCAAACAAGCACCAAATGACAGATGAATTTATTAATACAATGTACAGCATGAGTCTATATCCAAAAATCACCAGACCTAGTAGAATAACATCCCATTGTGCTACTTTAATTGATAACATATTTACCAATGATATTGAAAATAATACAGTGAGTGGACTTGTAATCAATGATATTAGTGACCACCTACCGGTTTTTACTGTCTATAATAACAGTCAGCAGAGGAAGCAGCCAGAGGAAAAACTAAAATACAGACGAGTGAGGACAGAGGAAACTATGAAACTATAAACAAGAAGGGATTTGGAGATGGGTGCTTGTTCTGGTTCTCCTCTCCGAACCCAGGAAAGCACATTCCGACGTCAGGACATAAACAAAAGGTGATCTGGGATAGAGCTAGCACGCTTTGGGAAGACTTTTGTTCCTTTGTTCTCGGACCATCAGTCTGAAGATGTGACTTTGGGTGGCAGAAGCCACAGTCTTCCAGGAAATAACTGGAGTTTCTGACAGCCTTAGAGAGCTAAAGTGCCAACTGAGTCAACAGAGACTGGTAGCCTGGTCAATATCATCAATCCTGGACTTCAAAGGACCATTTGTTTTGACCCTCCTCCTCCCTTTTTTTGGGGGGGGGGGTCACTGAACTGCATTCCAACCCTGGCTCCACTGAGTCAGTAGTGGATCAACAGTGCCACCTAACGGCACGTGTGGTAACTGTTGAGCGAACTGGTTCAGACAATGGGGGCAAAGTGATGCTAGATTGATGCATTTATTTTCATCATTATAATAAATTCTGTAATAAATTCCTGTTATCATTACGTCGTGGTCTGTGTATATTTCAACAGAGAATTAATGATCTATTATTTAGGACGTATACCGTGGTGAGAGTGATAGATTCATTTGATTGATGTTGAATTATCCATCCATCCATCGTCAACCGCTTATCCCATTAGGGGTCACGGCGGGGCTGGAGCCCATCCCAGCTGGCATTGGGTGAAGGCGGGGTTCACCCTGGACAGGTTGCCAGTCCATCGCAGGGCCACATAGGGCGCAACATATAGACAGACAACCATTCACGCTCACATTCACACCTACGGGCAATTTAGAATCATCAATTGGTCTTTGGACTGTGGGAGGAAGCCGGAGTACCCGGAGAAAACCCACGCTGACACGAGGAGAACATGCAAATACAGAAGAGTCCCAAGCCGGAATCGAACCTGCGACCCTCTTGCTGTGAGGCGACAGCGCTAACCACTGCACTACCGTGCAGCCCGGGACTGATCAATATCTCAGATAGCTCCAGTTAAAATCGGTTCTTAAAACAAAAATCAGCATCACAAATAATAACTTACACCTGGCCGCACCTTCCCCCCCGGTGCTCCCATGGCTCTGGGAGTTGCCTTGGTGCTCCCATGGCCTGGGATGGGATGGGGCGCTTGACCAGTTTGCCCAGGTTTAGTCACGACGGCCACTCTGGGCTTCAGTGTCAATAACACATGCATGATTGGGTTCAGGGCCTGCCAGCACCTGTCGAGTCCCATTGTTGAGAACTCACGGGACCCGCAAAAATGTGCTAGGTCATTCTTTGAACTTTACACTGGACTCACGCACTTCATGCACTCCATCACTCTTGGTCTCTGACGGTTTAACTTTCTCCCTCCCCTCTTTGCTCATGGGTTGCTGGTTGGTGGGTATAAATCAGCACCTTACATTCATAGCATGTACCCTTCCCTACCCATCTTATCTCCCCCTATCTATCCCACATTTCCCCTCATTTCACTGAAGTGTAGCACTTCCCTCTCTGGCTCGTGATAGGAAAAACCAGTAAAGATTAGTTACCAGGAGGGCCGGTGATGGTTTTTTTTTTTTTTTTTTTTTTTTTTTTTTTTTTTTTTTTTTTTTTTTTTTTGTTTTTTTTTTTTTTTTTTTTTTTTTTTTTTTTTTTTTTTTTTTTTTTTTTTTTTTTTTTTTTTTTTTTTTTTTTTTTTTTTTTTTTTTTTTTTTTTTTTTTTTTTTTTTTTTTTTTTTTTTTTTTTTTTTTTTTTTTTTTTTTTTTTTTTTTTTTTATAAAATTTTTTTTTTTTTTTTTTTTTTTTTTTTTTTTTTTTTTTTTTTTTTTTTTTTTTTTTTTTTTTTTTATAAATAAAATTAATAAATTATTTTTTCCTTTTAAAGAATTAATTATTATTTTTTTTTTTATTTAAATTTATAATAAAAAAAAAAAAAAAAAAAAAAAAAAAAAAAATTATTATTTTTCCCAAAAAATGATTTTTTCCCCCCCTACCCCCAATATTATGAATAAAGAAAATTTTTTTTTTATTTATATATAAAACACCACCACACCCATATATATATATTTTTTTTTTTTTTTTTTTATATTTTTTTTTTTTCCCCTTTTTCCCATTTTAAAAAAATAAAATAAAGAATAAAAAACTAACAAATACTTACATAGTGTATGAAAACACCCTATTGTTAAATCCCTTCTTCCTCCCTGTACCTGGTGAAAACCAGGTGCTTCTACCCTTTTTAAACTGGGTCATACTGGGACGTTGCTTGAGCCCCACATCCAACCGGTTCCACAACTTCACTCCACAAACAGAAATACAAAACGTTTTAATGTTGTATGTGTCTTCTTTTGCTTTAAAATGAAATCCCCCCTCAGATTATAACGTCCCTCTCTGTTAAAAATAGTTTTTGAATGTTTCCAGGAAGTAGATTGTGTATTGCTTTGAACATGAATTGTGCTGTTTTAAAATGAACCAAGTCAGTGAATTTTAATGTTGTAGATTTTAAGAATAGTGTGTTTGTGTGATCTCTATAACCGGCATTATTAATTATCCTTATGGCTCTTTTTTGCAGTATGGATAGTGATTGTGTTGTACATTTGTAAGCGTTGCCCCAGACCTCTGCACAGTAAAGTAAATAAGGTAGATGAGGGAACAGTAAAGGATGTGGAGTGATCTGTGGTCCACAATGTGTTTTTACTCAGAACTGAAATGCTTCTCGACAGTTTGCTTTGGATATGTTTTATCTGAGACTTCTAGTTAATTTTATCGTCAATTATCACCCCAAGAAATTTATTTTCATATACTCTTTCAATATTAACCCCATCCACTTGTATCTGTATTTGTGAATTCCTTTTGCTGTTGCTGAATAACATTAATTTGGTTTTGCATAAGTTTAATGATAATTTGTTTCTGTCAAACCATGTTTTCAGTTTGCACATTTCAGTTGTTATCCTCCCCTGTAGTTCCTGTAAATCCCCCCAAGAGCAAAAAATATTAGTGTCATCTGCAAATAACACTAATTTTAATATTTCTGAGACTTTACAAATCTCATTTCTATAGATTATAAATAATTTCGGGCCCAGTACTGACCCCTGGGGGACGCCACAAGCAAAGTCCAAGCATGACGATGAATATTCTCCCATCTTCACAAATTGCTTCCTGTTGCTCAGATAACTTTTCCCCCAGTGCAACGCTAACCCCCTGATCCCATACCGTTCAGTTTACTGATCAATATGTCATGATTGATAGTGTCTGAAGCTTTTTTAAGGTCTATGAATATTCCAACTGAATGCAGTTTGTGATCTATAGCGTAATGATTTCCTCAACTGATTCTGTTAATGCCAGTGATGTCGAGCTGTTTGGTCTAAATCCATATTGACTGTCAGAGAGTATTTCATGTTTATTTATGAATTTGTCTAAACTGTTGTTGAAAGATTTTTCTAAAATTTTGGAGAATTGTGGAAGTAAAGACACTGTAATTTGTGAAGTGATGTCAATTCCCAGTTTTATATAAAGGCACAACTTGAGTCTTTCACAACTCAACGACATAAGTTACACAATTTTACCTCTCCCTGTTAGCCAGTGAGCTAAAGCATGGAGGTGAATGAGCGAACAACTGTGGTAATGTAAACACAGTGGTGGTGGTTGGGAGACATGTTCAGTAAAATCTGGTCTGCCCTCACAGAAATTGTTACTGTGTGTTGCAGTTAATGGGTAAAAGCAAGGTCACACATGCACAAAATTAACATTTGCCTCCCGTTCACTTCCTTTGTATGAGTGAAAGATCGAAAAAAAAACATTTACTTGTGGTGGCGAAGCAAATTCACACCTTCACATTCACATTGAGATCAACTTTGGTGGACTTTCAGTGTAAATATCACCTCGTGGCGATGGTCACTCACCTGCATTCGTGCATGTGTGAGCATGCCTTAAGATATTGCAACCTTCAGAAGGTAAATAGCCTACCTCTGTGTATTTGTGATCTGCTTCGTCAAGCTTTATTGTGTCAGAGTCAGATGTTAAATTTGTTTGCTGAGCAAACTTTTTGTTGCATCTAAGCAAATTTTCTGTCGTTGCCGTTACACAGGTTAGTCTCTGTCAGGCTCCAGGTCTCTCAACAGGCTGGTAGCCAGCAGCAGCACTGAGTTTAATCTGTATACTTTCAACGTTTGCTCAGCAAACTCTTTGGTGTTGCCGTCACACAGGGTTGACCAGCCTGCTCAGAAATACCCAAAATTACGTCAGCGTCTTAACAGCACCATAGCATAAGCGTGGGCTGGGAGTTGCTTGTTTGGTGATTGTTTGTTGAACAAACTTTCGGTTGCTGCCATTAGACAGTTTAGACCCAGTTTGCTGATATCAACAAACTTAAGAACAAGACCTCCAGCTCTGGGGCAACAGCAGTGCTTGGTAGCAAATTGATGTTAGACTTATCAAAACTTGATGCCTTGTTTTCCTTTATTTTTGTTGTTAATTGAATTAACAAAATTAGTATCAAAGTAAAGGCCTATTGCTAATTTTACACCTTTCTATTTAGCATGCATTTTATCTCACTCACTCATCTTCAACCTCTTTTCTGGGGTCGGGTTGCGGAGGCAACAGCTCCAGCAGGGGACCCCAAACTTCCCTTTCCTGGGCCACATTAACCAGCTCTGACTGGGGGATCTCAAGGCGTTCCCAGGCCAGTGTGGATATATAATCTCTCCATCTAGTCCTGGGTCTTCCCCGGGGCCTCCTCCCAGCTGGTCATGCCAGGAACACCCCCCTAGGGAGACGCCCAGGGGGCTTCATTACCAGTTGCCCGAACCACCTCAGTTGGCTCCTTCACAAAGAGCAGCAGCTCTACTCCGAGTCCCTCACGGATGGATGAGCTTCTCATCGCTAAGGGAGACGCCAGCCACCCTCCTGAGAAAACCCATTCGGCGACTTGTACCCACAATCTAGTTCTTTCAGTCATGACCCATCTGTCATGACCATAGGTGAGAGCTGGAATGAGGACTGACTAGTAGAATGAAACACCACTCCCACTGCTCCGATTCTCTGGCCAGTCTCACGTTCCACACCTTCACTTGCAAACGACTCATTCCCTACCCAGAGTAGACAACCCATCAGTTTCCTGCTGAGAACCATGGCCTCAGATTTAGAGGTGCTGATCCTCTAATCTAACCCTAACCCTAACCCAGCCATTTCACACTGCTGCGAATCGATCCAAGATGTGCTGGAGGTCGCAAACCAATGATGCCAGCAGGACCACATCATCTGCAAAAAGCAGCGATGAGAGCTTGAGCACAACGATCTGCCAACCCTCCTCCCCCTGACTACACCTCGATATCCTGTCCATGAATTTAATAAACAGAATTGTGACAAAGCACAGCCCTGGTGGAGGCCAACCCCCACCAGAAACAAGTCTGTCCTACTGCCGAGAACCCCATCACAGTTCTCGCTTTGGGAGTACAGATGGCAGATGGGGGAGATCAGATGGCCCTAAGACGTGATCCCCTAACCCAATACTCCCACACCACCTCTCACAGTAGGATTGGTAGAAAACATACTGGGCACTTTGGGCAGATTCCCAGACCCTCCAGGATCCTTGCAAAAGTGAAGAGCTGGTCTATTGTTACAGGGCCAGGATGGAATCCGCATTGTTCCTCTTCAATCCAAGATTCGACAATCAGCCGATCCTTCCTTTCCAGCACCCTGAGTAGACTTTACCAGGCAGGCTGAGTAATGTGATACCACACTCGCACTTATTGGCCCACACCCTCTGTCTCCCCTTTGAAGAGGGGGACCACCACCCCAGTCTGCCACTCCTTAGGCACTGTCTCCGCCATTCATGCAATGTAGAAGAGACGCCGTCCATGACAACCCCTCCACACCCAAAGCTCTCAACATTTCTGGACGGATCTCCTCAATCCCTGGGGCTTTGCCACTGTGGAGGTGTTTGATTACCTCTGTGACTTCCACCAGGCAAATTGACAATTATCATCCATCAGCTCCCAGCTCTACCTCTGCAATAGAGGGCATATTAGTTGTGTTCAGGGGTTCTTCAAAGTACTCCTTCCACCACCCGATTACCTCGTCGGTTGAGATCAATAGTGTCCCATCCTTACTTTACACAGCTTGGAGGGTTCCCTGTTTTCCTCTCCTGAGGTAACGGATGGTTTTCCAGAAGAACCTTTGTGCCAAGCATAAGTCCTTCTCCATCGCTGCTCCAAGCTCCTCCCACACCCATTGCCTTTCCTCCTTCACGGCAGCGGCTGCCGCCCTATAGGCCTGTGGGTACCTTGCAAATGCCTCCACAGTCCTCCAAGATAACATATCCCGAAAGGACTCCTTCAGTCGGACGGCTTCCCTGACCACCGTTGTCCACTGAGGGTTACCAATGCTTGAGGCATCTAAGACCCTTAGCCCACCGCTCACCACCATAACCTCAGCAATAGAAGCTTTGAACATTGCCCTCTCAGGTTCAATGCCCCCAGCCTCAACAGGGATTTCCAGAAAAGCTCGGCCAGAGTTGTGATTTGAAGATCTCTCAGACAGGGGCCTCCTCCAGATTAGTTTAGGTTTACCATGTCTGTCCAAAGTCTTCCCCCACCCTTGGACCAAACTCACCACCAGATGGTGATCAGTTGACAGCTCCGCCCCTCTCTTCACCTGTGTCGAATAACATACGATCTTAGATCAGATGATACAATCACAAAATCGATTATCGACCCTTCGACTTAGGGTGCTCTGGTACCATGTACACTTATGAGCATCCTTATGTTCAAATATGGTAATCGTTATGGACAGTCCATGATTAGCACAGAAGTCTGATAACAAACAACTGCTTGGGTTTAGATCAGGGAGGCCATTCCTCTCAATCACGCCTCTCCAGGTGCTTCCATCATTGCCTACATACGTGTTGAAGTCTCCCAACAGAACTATGTAGTCCCCTACTGGAGCCCCATACAGGACTCCATTCAGGGTCTCCAAGAAGGCCAAATACTCCAAACTGCTGTTCGGTGCATGTGCACAGACAACAGTGTTGCTGGAGTCCCAAATAGAAATATTCAGCAACAGTCATCACACATTCTAGGACTGTGTTAACCACCTAATAAATGTTGAAACAACCTTATAATATTCCTGTTGTTCCACTTTATATAATATTTTTACAATCTTCCAAAATAATGGTAACTATGTTTACCTTTAACTAGGCAGGAAGATAAATGTTAATCTTATAGTTTTCCCTTTTCTTTTTTTTTTTTTCCCCCCCCCCCCTTTTTTTTTCCCCTCCCCCCCCCCCCCTCCCCTCCCCTCCCCCCCCCCCCCCCCCCTCCTCCCCCCCCCCCCCTTTCGCGCCCCCCCCCCCCCCCCCTTATCTTCCCCCCTCTCCCCCCCCCCCTCCTCCCCCCCCCCCCCCCTTTTTTTCTCCCCCTTTTTATTTTCCCCCCCCCCCCCCCCCATTTTTTTTTTCCCCCCCCTTCCCCCCCTTCCCCTTCTCCTTTTTCTTTTTTTTGTAGCGCCCCCCCCCCCCCCCCCTTTTTTTTTTTCTTTTATTATCTTCCCCTTTCTTTTTTTTTTTTCCCCCCCCCCCCCCCCCCCTTTTTTTCTCTTTTTCCCCCCCCTCCCTCTTTTTTTGTAACCACCCACCCCCTGTAATAAAGATTTTAATTTTTGCCCGACACCCTGCCTCTGAATCTGCGTAGCCACCCTAGCCGATCCACCCTACAACTAGGGCTGTCAGTCAATTAAAATATTTAATCAGGATGAACTTCAAATTAAAAGTAGCCTCACCAGATCCCAGGAACAGCATCTGAAGCCTCAGTCCACAAGAGCACAGTCCTAGGAGCAGCTAAGATGCTACACAGAACCCTCAAACTCCCAGGCCTCTGGGAGAGGACCTGAGCTTGATGATTATTTTTTATTTATTATTAGTAGTGCTGTCAGACGATTAAAAAAATTAATCTAATTAATTACAGGATTTGTAATTAATTAATCTAATTAATCACATTTTAATCTCATACCTGCTAAAAGGCCCCCAAATAAAGATTTTGAATTCTAGGACATTACAAAATTGTAGTGCATGACTAATCAATAGAATACACCAAGAAGAGAAGATTTGAAATCCACATTTTTATTGGTTAAGTGTGCTTTATAAATGAAATTCAAAAGAAAAAAGGTCAAGCACATCAGCAAACCAATTAGGCCAGGTGCATTTCTCAAAAATGCAATTCAAATACAGTTAAATAAAATCAATAAAATTCAGAAATAAAATAAGGCTGAGTCTCAAATAGGCACATAAGCAGACTCTCAATCAAAATGAATACTAAAGCTGACTCAATACAGCAATTCAAAATGAATAGTATAACATGCCTCTAAATAAGGCAACATCAATAGCAAGATGCCAACAGCATTTCCTTTAAAAGGGTCAGCTAACGTTACAGGAACTGACAACAGACAACTCTATGTGTCCTTGAGCCAGTTGCTCAGACAAACAAGCTTGTTTACATTGTGTGAGTGTGAGGCTGCTCTCTTCTTTTCAATGATGTTACCTGCAGTGAAAAGAGTCTCTCACCTGGTCCAGACGTGGCAGCGGTAGCCAGGTAGGAGGAGAGGACAGCTGTTCATAATAGTGATGGGAATTCAGGCTCTTTTCAGAGAACCGGCTCTTTCGGCTCCCAAATGGCTCCCAAACGGCTCTTCAGGTTATTTTGTTGCTTTAATTAATTTATTATCAACAACAATATAAAATTAAGCTCAAAATGAATGACTAATGTAATTGTTATGTTAGCTGCATTGTCAGTAACAGCATCCCTCTTTGGCCACTTTGAGCAGCTCTTCTGCTCAGTTCTCAGAAGTGTGTTTGTTGCTGAACTCAAACCATCCAGAAGACAGAAAACCATTTTATCATTTTCAATAAAGTGACACCTAACTGACCAGAAGGAGGCTGCTGTGGATTTTTTAACCCTCTCTTGCAGTGGATGCACGTTCTCTGTCATATAGGCCTGGGATGATTTTTGTTTTCCTGCTTGGAATTGCATACATAGGATTCAGTGCATGAATAAACTTCCTGAATCCTTTATCATCCACAGCTGAAAATGGATGGAAATCAAGAGCAATCATTTTTGCCAGTTCTTCATCAACTGAGTTATGTCTTTCTGGAGTCACAGACTTCTGCACAAACTGTCTCATAGAGCTCTGGGTTGGTTTAGGTAGTTGTGGTGGTGAACAGCATGATGCAGTAGATACTACTACTACTGCTACTACTACTACTAGTACTAATTCTACTACTGCTACTACTACTACAGCAGCAGCAGCAGCAGCAGCAGTAACAGTTGCAGTAGACACACTGGCACCTTCATTAATATCACACTCAACTGACTGTTTTATCTTCCCATTGCTCTGATTGGTGGACTGTTCTCAGGTTGTTTACCTGTGCAGGTTGTTTGTGGCTCTGTATGATATTCCTGCAGACTCTACACTCTTCTTTTGTATTGTCAGTAAAATTTTAATGGTCCTGGAGTCACTCATTTTCTTTACTATACCTTCCTAATGTGTCCATGTTGTCTCTTCTTGTTGTCCCCGTCTCTCTCTCTCCCTCCCTCCTTCTCTCTCTCTCTCTCTCTCTCTCTCTCTCTCTCTCTCTCTCTCTCTCTCTCTCTCTCTCTCTGTTCGTGCACTACTGCTGCTGCTAGTGTAACTCCCGCCCCTCCCCCCTCTGCTCAGCGCAAACACAAGGCTCAAACACATGTCGACCAATTACGTGCGGCGCGAGGAAAAAAAAATGAGACAGAGAGAAAAAAAAAAACATGGCTCCCACTGAGGAGCCGGCTCCCGTCGTTCACTTCAAAGAGCCGACTCTAAGAGCCGTTTCGTTCGCGACCGATCCATCACTAGTAACGGGCTAGAGGCCCCTGCTCCTCCTTGTCCGAGTCAGAGTCCGAGTGAAAGGTCCGAGTGGGCTTGCCTTGCTCTCCTGTGTCGCGTCCATCTCTGTTGTCAGTCATCCTGCTTTTGACTAGTCACTAGCCACTGCAGCCTACGGGTTACTCAATGGGCCAAATTTAAAATGACTGACTTGCCACTCACGATTAATTGCGTTAATTTTTATAGCGCATTAATTTGCAGCGTAATTAATTAATCTAATGAACGCGTTAAACTGACAGCCCTAATTATTAGAAATCAATTAACGCCACAAAACAATGACAAAACTGTCCAGAAACCCTCCCAGGTTCTGACTTTAGCATCAACAGTCTGCTCCAATCAGAACATGGCAAACTGCAGCCCAACAGGCAACAACAGCTGTCAGTGTGTCAGAGTGCTGACTTGACTAGGACTTGATCCAGACTGACTGGGACTATCATAAAGTGGGCATGTCTGTAAAGGGGAGACTGGTGGGGACCCAGAGAACCCATTTACATCCACACATCTGGAGGTCAGAGGTCAACGAACCCCTTTGAAAATGGCTATAATAGTTTTTCCTCGTCAACATTTAGTGAAAGTTTGGAGCATTACTCATCCTCCTTCACTACAAGCTAGTATAACATGGTTTGGTACCATTGGATGCTTTACTTTTTCTAGTTTCATATGATACCACTTCTTCATTCTAGCTTTAAAAGTCTTTAACTTGAGCAGCTCAATGTGCTGTAGGCAAAGTCAAATGTTTCACTAATCACACCCACTCCTTGTTAATAAAGACACCATGGGCTGTGCCAGACTGACTGCAGGCAGTGCAGGATTACATGGTTTTCCTTCAGAAAGAGACTTTATTCCAACGTGAACCATCTAAAGAAGAAGATAACTACTCTGTGTGTTCGGACATCTGAGAAATGGCGTTTTTACTCTGAAGGCGTTTCTTTAAATGCAGAAGTGACATTAAGAGAGTCGTGACAGCGACCCAGCCGTACTGGTAAGTGTTTTCTGTTTGATTTTTACATAAATGTGTATGTTCAACTCTGGACTTGAACCCTGCAACCCTCACTAAGAACAAAACAGTGGAAAAGAAAAGAAAAATGAAAACCATGTACTGTTATTATGCTATAATAGGTTAATATACCAACATTTGGGACCATGGGATTACTAGTAGTACCAGCACTAGTATTAACAGCAGGTCCAGGAAATTTAATAATGTACATAGACACTAATTTCCCTTTTGTTTTTCATGATGCTCCACTTGACTTTCAGCAATGGATTTTTCATGTATTTTCCTACAAATGTCCAGCAACACATGATACATGTGTTAATGTCCACTCCAGTATTTTCAAAATAAAACTACTCAGTTAGGTTTAGGAATAGAATAACTTGGTTAGGTCTAGGAAACAAATCACTCAATGAGGTTTAAGAAAAGATCACAGTTTGAGATTAAATAACACCAGAAATGCTGAAGTATGGAAGATAACTGACAAATAAAAACTCTTGGTTGTGGTTTCAACCAGGACACAAACATCTGTCTTCTGGGTGAAATGGACCTGGTGATGCAAACTGACAAACCAGAGCAAAATACCATCACATTTCCAGGAGGCAGAGGCAACACAGCTGTAACAATGCACAACTTAGACCAGAGACCAATAACACAATGTCAGACATCAAGATTCAGTGAAAATGACAAGAAGCTGTCATTGAGGGTAATGGGGACCATGGTGTTGAGCATCACAACCACTGATCTACTTTTTGAAGGCCAAAGAACAACACAGTGTTTTTTATGGCTGTAATTCTTGTCATGTTTGGTTTTGCTGTGATGTTTTTCACTGGGCAGAAATATTCTCCTCTTATCCATCACTATTACCTGTTTCCTGCAGCTCTTCGGTGGTCTCAGGCAAAAAGCATGTTAATGGAGGGGTTTTTTCTTTTTTTTTTTTTTTTTTTTTTTTTTTTTTTTTTTTTTTAAAGACTTCCCCCTTTTTTTTTTTGGGGAGATTCACAGGGGGGGGTGGATTTGGATGAGGGTAAGTTATTCGCCTGGGAGAAAAATATTTTTCCCCCCAAGGGTTTCTAAAAAAGAAACTTGGGTTTTTAATTTTAGAGGAAGGAATAAAAAATTTTTTTTCTTTTTTGTTTTTTATAATTTTTTATAAAAAAGTGAAAAAAATTTTAAACCTTTTTAAGGGGAAAACACCTTTAGGGGGTTAAACACCTTTTGGAGGTGAAACCCCTTTAGGTGGTGAAGCACCTTGAGGAGGTGAAGCACCTTGAGGAGTGAAGCACCTTTAGGAGGTGAAGCACCTTTGGCAGCGTTTACAGCGTTGAGTCTTCTTGGTTATTACACAACAAGCTTTGAACACCTGGATGCAGATCCTCTCAAGCTCTGTCAGGTTGGATGGGGACCGTCGGGGGACATTTTCAGTGTCCTGGACCAGGTTTTCATCAAGTATATATCTGTACTTTGCTCAACCCTGACCAGTCCCCCAGTTCCTGCCACTGAAAAACACCCCCAAAGCCTGATGCTGCCACCACCATGTTTCACCGCTGGGATGGTGTTGGGCAGGTGATGAGCGGTGCCTGGTTTCCTCCAGACATAAGTCTTAGAGACCACAGAGTTGAGTCTTGGTTTCATCAGACCAGAGAATCTTGTTTCTCCCAGTCTGAGTGTCCTTTAGGTGATTTCATGTGTCTTTCACTGAGGAGAGGATTCTGTCTGTTGTTGTCTGTTGTAGAGTATTTCCTGTTTTATTTTGAAAGTTGTTAATTTCTCGTCTCTGCCAACTTTACTTCCTGTCTTTGTTTCTTTTCCCTCCTTTCCTGATTGTCTGCCCCGCCTTGATTGTTTTCACCTGCGTCTCATCACCCTGTGTATTTAAGCCGTCTTTTCCCCTTCTCCTCACGTTGGATCGTCTGTGCACTTGGAGCTTTGTGAGTCTGTTTTCTTGCGTCTTTCCACTTTCCTCTGCCTCTCACAGCGTCTCACTACTTTCCCTCTTTGTCTCTCTGCGTCACTCTGCGTTTCACAGCGTCTTTCCACTTCCCTCGATGTTCCCCTGCCTCCTCTGCTTCCCTTAGGTTCCCTCTGTGCTTTTCTAGTGCCCCCCGTGTTCCTCTGGCTTAGGTTTAGTTATTGTTTAGTTTTCCTATGTACTTAGTTTTGATATCTTTTCAGCTTACATTAAAGCTCGCTTTTTGTTAATCTTACTTGTGTCCGGTTTTCTGCACTTGGGTTCATTCCATTCACTTTCTCCATCGTGACAAGCAGGTCATAGACCCGTCTGTCAACCAGAAGAAAGTGTGTCAGTGTCACAAGTGTCATTGAGACGTGAATATTACACACCTGCATGTTGTGACGGAGGTCTAACTTAAGAGCTAGTTACGTAGAATATAAAGTAAGAAAGACCACTTATAGTAGAGAGGTGGATGAGCCCAACAAACAAGACTTTCAAGCCAGTACAGACATTAAATATGTGACCAGAGAATAGAAATAATACAGTTTTACTTTTGTAGGCAGACATTTTACCGGTGTCCTGTAGTTGCTTTCAGTCCAGAATGGCGGAGGTGTACCTCTGCTGCTGAGCGCTGACATCACACTGGAACGAACAATTGACTTTCACTTCTTATCAATGTACAGTTCGTTCTTTGGTTCGAAGCCGGTGTTTTGTTTTGCAAGTTACGTCAGTGACGTTTGTCACATGATGTGATTTACATGTTTCTCGTACTGATATTACCTTGTTTCTGTACGTGTTTTACTTACTGTACTTGCTTATTTTAAATCCAACCATGAAGTTTTCCCTTCAACCTAACTAAGTGGTTTTGTTGCCTTAACCTAAATGAGTGGTATTCTTGCATGAACCTAAGTCAGTGGCTTTGTGGCCCCCTGCTGGTAACGTAGGGTCATACAGGCCTGATATTTTAACGTCTCTGCGAGGATAAACGCGACACGCTATCCTCTGATGGACAGACGGGTCTCTTAAATGCTTTGGTGTGATACTGGGTTGGTCAGTTTGCAGCGTTTTGCAGAGTGGATGTGTAGTAGAAAACACAGAACTGATGGAATCTAGGATGGAAGATATTTGTTTCTGCCACCAAATCTACTACTTTTATACACAGGGAACAGGAGACTAAATTTGAGGTTCTCTTTAAAGGTGTTATGTTCTAATAAATGTCAGCTGAAAAGACAAAATATTGACTTAAATGTCCTCTGGTCAGGGAGTATCTGCCTGGAGCTTCTGCCCCTAATCAGATGTCCAACCCTCATTGTTAATGGCGAACACGACGACGTTTGCCCCCCTCCACCAGGCAGAGTGCCTCTTTAAACACATCAAGGGATCACGGTGAGAACACACACACACACACACACACACACACACACACACACACACACACACACACACACACAAAAATATGACAATTACCTCAAATTCAAGAAACAACATGACGTGTACACTATACCCTCTTTTTTGTCCCAAATCTAGATTTCACCTGTTTCCTGGTGGTTCACACTTTATCCACCTGACTCACTCTGATGAATTCAACAAACTGGTGGAAGACTTTCTGGAGGACTGATGGATCACCATGACTCCTTTTTGAAGATCCAATGACAAGAATAAAAATCACTGACCAAAATGCAGCAGTAACTCATTGAAAAAAACAAGATCATAGATCGTCATCATAGATCAATGTTGAACCAACGATGAACTGGATCAAGGTTGATACCACAAGGTTGTTTAAATGTTGGACTTTTCAACACATGAGGAATTATCATCATGCTTCAATGTTTAAGTCAGGGATAATGTACAACGAGCCAATCATTGCTGTGAAGTAAACCCTCGACAGGGCGATGCCTTTCATCTGTACAAGCTGTACATTTTTCTGCTCATTACAAAACTACTGACATAAGAAATCAAGAATTAGTCATCTAAAGCACTCTGCTTGGCCTTGATAAACAAGTATAAACTCCTGTACATCATCCATCTCCTAGATGACTTTCCAGCCATCACACTACCTTATTCACCCTCAGTATTTGGTCTCCACACTGACTTCCACCCTCCACAAACTATGAGTTCTGTGGTATCTTGATGGCTGATGAGAGGAAAATTCACCGCTGTCACGTCTTCTTGTATGTAAAAAAGAGTTTATTATAGTTAAACACTGTCCTTAAGCCTGATCTGAGTGTACTCCGGCCAAAGTGGAGTGCTTCCTCGCCTCTTCCTCCGATGTAGAATATATCGTAGTGACCATCTGTTCATCGTTATGCCCCTAACGCTGGCTTGTACAAAACATGTCAATCAAAATCTTCCTTGGCGCCAGGTAGGTGCGCAAAACATCATCTGGAACCCATTTAGACAGGAGTCCTGACAAAGTCAGTGCCTATGAGGTCATCAGGTCACATACCACTATCTAGAAAAACAAACTATATAGAATTACAAAAAAATATCTGATGAACAGTTGTTAGAACAGAAGATTACCTTATAATAAGAGAAGAGAAACACCTGAAAATACACCTCAGTTCCTCTCACGGCAGAGAAAACAGAAGGTCCCAGTACATCCCTAGAATTTTCTGGCATTATCCTCGACTCCGCCTCAGTCCAAGCATCCCTCACTACCGAGAAAAGCCACTGGATTTCCTTCTGAATTTCCTCCTTCCCTGTTCCAGATGCACCAAACCCCCAAATTTCTTCCATTGCTAGGCCACCCCGGCTATGCCATCAGCACTTAATGGCAACTCTGTTTCTTGTTTTTTGTTACAGAAATTCAGACAATTGGCACCACCATCCGACCCTCATTCAACTCTGGTCCCACCATTTTGAGCCCCCATATTCAACTGACCCCACAGCTGGAACATTTAGTCACTACATCACAAGATACCATCCTTTACAGTATCACTCTCCAAACATTTTCATCATACCTGACTGGATGGTATTGCTTTATAGCTTTCCATTCCCTTCCCTTGACATACTGACCCCCTTCAGCTTCATCACGTAGATTAACCCTTCCACCATTCGGGTCTACATCAGGGGCTCTGTGTCCAGCCTCGACTCACTGACGCATTGCCATGCCGATCAAAGGTCTGAACCTCTTTCCACACCAAATCGTCTGATCCTCACCTCAGACTTTAATTGCTTGCTGCATCCACAATCTCCAAGCAGGCTACCTTTCCCCCTTCATAGACAAAGCCTTCAATCCATGGGAATCCATGTTCCTACTGGCATTCTTCGGTTTTCTGCACTGCTCAGAGTGCACCACTCCTACCCTCAACTTCAATCCATTTCAACACACATCCATCCATCCATCCATCCATCCATCATCAAGCGCTTATCCCTTTAGCAGTCGCGGGGGTGCTGGAGCTGATCCCAGCTGGCACTGGGTGAAGGCGGGGTTCTGTGGGAGGAAACCAGACCCGGAGAAAACCCACACTTACACAGGGAAAACATGCAAACTCCACACAGAAGGGCCCCAAGCCAGATTCGAACCTGTGACCCTCTTGCTGTGAGAGTGCTAACCTAACCACTGTGCAGCCTCAACACACGACCATGTCTGATATTTCCATCCATTCCCCAGACATGCTCATCTTCAACTACTTAAACCTGAGACTAGCCAGTCAAACTTCTCCCCAAGACCCTCTATTGACCTCAGCAACCGGCCAAGCGGTCACAAACATCCGGTTCCACCATCACTTTTGTTAAATTGTGTCCAGATTGAGAATATCCCCCCAACTGTTCCCAGGACATTCCCATCATATTGGAGCTACTTTTGCCTCTAGAGAATATAAGGCTTCCCCAGTTTACCTCTCTTACATCCACAACCACCGGAATGACATCAGAAACACCCACACACTGAAAAAATGGGAAATAGCAAAAAATGTAGTTAGTATATGCAACCCAATTAAATTATATTCCTTCTGTGATCTTGTTTTAATCACCTAGACTTCAGTTGTTAAATTGAAAATCTTATATGTTGTATAATGTATCATGTATATGTATATTGTTATATGTAATATGTTATATATCCTGATTCTCCACCCACCAACTCTGGTCTGCCCCCCCCCCCTTCTCCCCCTCCCCCCTCGTCTTCATCCTAACCTCTCCCTCCCCTCCTCCCTCTCCTCACCACCCTCCCTCCCCCTCCTCTCCCTTCAACCCCACACCCCTCCCCCTCCCACCCTCATCTCCCCACTTCCCCCACTCTCCTCCCTCCCTCCCACCCCCTCATCTCCTTCCCCCTCTCACATCACACCCACCCCCTCTCTCCTCCACCAAGAACACCCCGGCACACAACAAGCCAGGGCCCTACAACATCAACCCCGCCGCGGGCCGCACGGCAAGCTTCCAGCACCTCTTCAACCTCTCTCAGGCTGAAGGACCACAACTCTAAGACCTCCTCACCCCAGCCCAAGAAAACCCCTACACCCTCAGGACACAGCCACCTCTACCACACCTGAAGACCAGAACGTCCTCCACACCTCAGGCCTCTGGAGACCCCTGACCCCCACATCAACCAGCAAACATTGCTAGACACCATCATCACATACCACAAGCCACACCACCTGAAAGCCGCAACACAGTGAGAATCATGTTCTTCACTTCTCCAGTCATTCAATACATCCAACCACACCGGCTAGCTAGAAGCTCTCAGCTATGCAGGTAGACCACGACCTGTGGACTGATTATGGACTACCTCACCAGCAACCACAGTATGTCAGACTGCAGGGCACCTGTCTATGTGCTGGTAAGCAACACCGGTGCTCCCCAGAACTGTGCTGTCACCGTTCCTGTTCTCCACCTACACCTCCACTTCTGCTTAAACTCCCAACATCCTCCTCAGGTTCTCCGACTCCTCCATCGTCGCTCTCACAACGCTACAAGGGTCAGGACCCTTGTGAGAACTTTGTGAGGTGGTGCAACATCATCACCTGCAGCTCAATATTGGTAAGACCAAAGAGCTGGTGGTGTATTTCTGGAGGAGGAGGAGATCTCCCTACTCCCATCACCATGCGTGGGAGGTGGAGGTGGTGGACACCTACAAGTTCTTGGAGTTCACTTAAACAATAAACTGGACTGGTCCAACAACCCGAGGCCTCTACAGGAAGGGACAGAACAAACTATTCTTCCTAGAGGCTAGGACCTTCAATGTGTGCAACAGGCTACCCAGATGTTTTACCAGTCTTAGTAGCAGTAGTAGTAGTAGTGAAGTATTTATGAAGCCTGGGAAAAAGAAGTAGAGAATGAGCTGCTCTGAATGCTTTAGCCAGCCTTTGACTAAGACAAAAGTAATTTACTGTCTTCCCCAATGGCAATTTATCAAATTATCTAATTATATAGTTACTTTAGATGCATTCCTTACCTCGAGCACCACCGTAATCAATCTGGAGTCATCTTAGATCAGGACATGTCCTTCAACTCCCACATAAAACAAATTCAGGACTCCTTCTTTTCATCTACATAAATCCCCAAAATAGAATGGGAGCCAGAGCCCTCAGCTATGAAGCCCCTCTTCTTGGACCTAGCTCCCAGTTTCAGTCTGGAGGCAGACACCCTCCCCACATTTAAGAGTAGGCTTCAGGACAAAAGGACAAAGTTTGTCAATCTGTACAAAAATCACGTTCATGTCCAAGTGCAGCAGGACATCTCTACCAGTCTCTACCTTCTTTTATCTGCGTGACTGTTCAGGTGTTATCTGAGTGGCTTCTGTTGTTTTCTGACAATGCCAATTATGTGAGCTGTTCAGATGATACCACCTAACTGTGGTAGCACTGAACAGATATATTGTTTTTAGTGTGTGTGACATCAGGAGACATACTCCTTTCCACAAATTTAGAGCAAAATGCCAAAACAATCCTTGGTTTTAACCTCAGCTGTCCAGTTTATTAAAAGAAAGGAAGGTTGCCTGGGCTCTGGACTCTGTCATTAAAGGGTTAAATCTGATTACTATCTTTCTAAAACTACTCGTAATTTAAATGATCCTCGGAAATTTTGGAAAGTAATCAAATCTTCATTTGGAGATGCAGCCACAAACAAGTTTTCAGCCTGCATTGTGAAAGAGTCGGGTACTGTATCTGATAAATCTGCCATTCTTAACTGTTTTATGAACGTTTTGTTTCTTCAGGCTCCTTATTTGAGTCAGTACATCCAGGTCATCCAAATAAGCAGAGGACTAACTCTTCACCACCCCTAATTAACTCCAGGGCTCAACCATTCACTTTTACTCATTTTAATGTGACAGAGGTCCACAGAACCTTAAAGACACTGGATGCAAACAAATCTATAGGTCCTGACAAGCTTGACCCCCACTTTCTCAAGCTGTTGACTTTATACCAGAACCACTGACTCATATTTTCAAACCTACAATTTCCAGCAATGAAATTCCTCACATATGGAAATCTACAGTATGTTGTGCCTATGTTCTCCCTTTGCTGAAAGAATGGGATCCATCGGTAGTTAATAACAACAGGCTGATCTCTAAACCGAGAGTTTTAGCTGAAGTCCTTGAAAAGTGTTAAAAAAACTAGGACCACTTTTGTTCTATATATATTCTAACAATCTTTTTGATGATTTATCAAATGCTGCGTTCTATTTTTATGCAGATGATACAGTTATCTATTGCTCATACCTCTCAGTAGTACAGACCCTTGAACTCCTGCAGTCTGTCCTTCATGTGGTTCAGTCCTGTTTAAACTTGAATTGGTGTTAAATACAGACAGATTCAAAATGATGTTATTTTGTAATGGAAAAAAATTACCATCTAATCTTCCTGAGGTCTGAACTCTGGTCCCAGCATATAAGTATTTAGGTATCATCACTGATCAAAATTGTCTTTCAAATCACACATTGAAAATCTGGTTTCCAAGCTGAAACTCTCCCTCCAGGCAAGGAAACATTTGACTTTTACCTTCATGGGATTATAGTGGAAATGTACAGATTTAATTTTTACATTTATTGGATAACAGTGATCAGCATAATGTGAATGCACCTGACCAACGCCAAAGAAGCTGGATACTGTATACCATTGTGCATTACGTTTTATTATTGGTTGTGGAAATCAGATACTCCTGTATGTGACTGCTAAATGGCCATCTCTGTATGTCAGCAGACTTTCATACTGGTTGGCTTTTATACAGTCTCCTCCAAAATGATTAATTAAGTGGAACAGTGAGGCCAAGTTTTTTTATTTCTGTTGGACAATGAAAACATTTAGGTTTTTCAATACAGCTCTCACAATGTTTCTGTCATCAACTGCTGATGTTTTTCTTGGTCTACCGGTTCCACGTCTGCTGCTCAGTACACCAGTGGTTTCTTTCTTCTTCAGGACTTCAATCCCAGTTCTTTGGTCTGTTATTTCTTTATGGTAGACCACTGCTATGTATACCAGACCACTACTTTGTAGGTGCAGTTCTGAGGTCTGACTCTGGTGGACTGTTTTTATGTTAAATTATTGATTTCTTAAGTCAGTAGTTGTGTAATGAGTAGGAAAATGTCCAGCTTGTACGGATGCAAGGCATCGCCCTGTTGAGGGTTTATTTCACAGCAATGATTGGCTCGGTGTACATTATCCCTGACTTAAACATTGAAGCATGATGATAATTCATCACGTGTTGAAAAGTCCAACATTAAAACAACATTGTGGTATCAACCTTGATCCAGTTCATCGTTGGTTCAACATTGATCTATGATGATGATCTGTGATCTTGTTTTTTTCAACGAGTTACTGCTGCACTTTGGTCAGTAATTTTTATTCATTGTCATTGGATCTTCAAAAAGGAGTCATGGTGATCCATCAGTCCTCCAGAAAGTCTTCCACCAGTTTGTTGACTTCATCAGAGTGAGTCAGGTGGATAAAGTGTGAACCACCAGGAAACAGGTGAAATCTAGATTTGGGACAAAAAAGAGGGTGTAGTGTACACGTCATGTTGTTTCTTGAATTTGAGGTAACTGCAATATTTGTCTGTGTGTGTGTGTGTGTGTGTGTGTGTGTGTGTGTGTGTGTGTGTTCTCACCGTGATCCCTTGATGTGTTTAAAGAGGCACTCTGCCTGGTAGAGGGGACAAATGTCATCATTGTCTCCATTGACAATGAGGGTTGGACATCTGATTAGAAGAAGAAGAAGAAGAAGATCAACCTTTATTAGTCCCACAATGGGGAAATTCAATTTACACTCTGTTTAACTTATACATGGTACATGCACACAAACACACACACACACATGCAGTAATGGAGAGGTGTCAAGTGAGGGGGCTGCTCCAGACAAGCGCCCCGAGCAGTTGGGGGTTTGGTGCCTTGCTCAGGGGCACCTCGGCAGTGCCCAAGAGGTAAACTGGCACCTCTCCAGCTACCAGTTCACACTCAGTTTTTGGTCCATGTCGGGACTTGAACCGGTGACCCTCCGGTTCCCAACCAACTCCCTACAACTGAGCTACTGCCGCCCCCAGTAGCAGAAGCTCCAGGCAGACACTCCCTGACCAGAGGACATTTAAGTAAATATTTTGTCTTTTCAGCTGACATTTATTAGAACATAACACCATTAAAGAGAACCTCAAATTTAGTCTCCTGTTCCCTGTGTATAAAAGTAGTAGATTTGTGGCAGAAACAAATATCTTCCATCCTAATTCCATCAGTTCTGTGTTTTCTACTACACATCCACTCTCAAAACGCTCAAACTACCAACCCAGTATCACACCAAAGCATTTAAGAGACCCGTCTGTCCATCAGAGGATAGCGTGTCGCGTTTATCCTTGCAGAGACGTTAAAATATCAGGCCTGTATGACCCTACGTTACCAGCAGGGGGCCACAAAGCCACTGACTTAGGTTCATGCAAGAATACCACTCATTTAGGTTGAGGCAACAAAACCACTTCGTTAGGTTAAGGGGAAAACTTCATGGTTGGACTTACATGTATCGGATGGACTGCCCTGTTCTTGTGTTCCTCTTCAGGACAGGAACACAACATTCCTCATGTCATGAAAATATAAACAAGAGGTGATTTCAGACAGAACTAACATGCCTTGGTATGACATTAGACCTTTGGTCCTCAAGCCATCACTCTGAGACATGAATCTGTAGGTGCCTGGATCCACCGCTCCCCAGGAGATAACAGTTTTACGACGGTGTGGCAGGGCTATAAGGCCATCTGAGTCAACACAGACCGATAGGCCTGGTCAGTTTCAACATGACCTGTAAATTCAAAGGACCATTTGTTTCTACTCCGTTACTACTGAATCACTGATGGATCAACAGGACCACCTAGCAGCATGGACGGTAACAGCAACAGCCTGCTGATTGAACTGTTTCAGCATGACATTTCAAGTTGGTGTTAGATTAAAACTACTCAGGGTATTATCGCTAATACCCCTAATTGCAACACCTGCTTTATCATCGTTAATGGTATTAATATCCTCAAATCACAAGTATATTTTACAGATGTGATGCCTCAGGCAGAATTGCTACGTCTAATTATTCTGATTTGATAATACATCTGACAATGCTCAAATATTCAATCAGACTGTATCTACAACATGTGTGTTACATATTAGTCATGGATAGGATTAACTGAACCGGTATAGTGATGAGAGAATTAGGATGTGCGTGCGGGTTAAAGTTTCCCGATAAGAGAGTGATTTGGAATCGATCGGGGGCCCCTCCCCTGAGGGAAGTTAATTCGGAAGTAAAACTTAGAGTTTGTAGCTGCTCGTGGCTTTTTGGTTCGGGTCTCCCTCGCAGAGGAAGCCTCTTCCAGTTAAGGGGGAATTAAGCCAAAATTTGCCCCCAGTTTACCCCCTCCGGTCCCTCTCATCATTGATTTCTCTTTTAAGCTAAGTTAGGTCAGCGTAGTTTTGACGACTTTTGTTCTGAGTGATTTAAGCTTTAATATTCATTCGGCCAACGTTTTATGTTTATCCGCGAGTGAGAAAATTGTCAAACGACACAGAAGATCAACGAGCAATCCAGCCTGCCAGCGAATATAAATCAACGGGCTCAACTTCTAGAAAAGTGGGAGACCGACTACGGTCCCCTTTTGTTGGCATCCAATGGCCGAGTCACCAGGTGAATCTCTCCTAGCATCTTGCCACAGCGCATCCCACCCAGACGGCGTGTCATATGTGCTAAGGTTTAATTTTTAGCTCTCTGAGTTGCATATGCACTTCTTGGCAAAAATTGAATCGAAGGCAACTGGACTTAGATTTGTCTCTGAAGACGTTTCGCCCCTTATCCAAGTGGCTTCATCAGTTCGAATGCTACAGTCTGACTAGTCCCCACTAGTCTGACTAGTCCCCACTAATCTGACAAACAGTGGAGTAAGATCCAGGTTTTTAACCTCTGTGAAAGTGTCAGCCCCCTATTCTCCTAAGACAATAGTTCGTTAGTGGAGTTTCACCTGTGTGAGTGAGTCCCACTAGTGAATGACAGTCGTTAAGGATTCAATGGGGCTAACGACAACAGTCATTAGGCATGATGTGCGTTGCCAGTGGACGGCAGTCGGGACACTTGAGGTTAGTTTGGGACTGTCTTTGATGTTGAGTTTTCTAGGTACCACTGAAAGTGCAGCATTGTAGATGGGGGATAGGTGGTGTCTGAGACCCCCTCCTCTGTTTAAGGATGGTTAAGGCGCTGGTGGTCTAGTGGTTAGCGTCGCTGCCTCTCATGTGGTTGACCCAGGTTCGAATCCCAGTGAGTGCCTTATTTTTGGGGGCGGCAGTAGCTCAGTCTGTAGGGAGTTGGCTTGGGAACCGGAGGGTCACGGTTCAAGTCCCGCCATGGACCAAGAACTGAGTGTGAACTGGTAGCTGGAGAGGTGCCAGTTTACCTCTTGGGCACTGCCGAGGTGCCCCTGAGCAAGGCACCAAACCCCCAACTGCTCGGGGCGCTTGTCAGGAGCAGCCCCATCACTCTGACATCTCTCCATTGCTGCATGTTTGTGCATGTGTGTGTTCAGGTCTGCATGTACCATGTATAAGTTAACAACAGAGTGAAAAAATTGAATTTCCCCTCGTGGGACTAATAAAGGACTATCTTCTTCTTCTTCTTCTTCTTCTTTACACTTTAACATAGATGGCTTCCTTTACTCCTCTTTCAAACCATCTGTCCTCTCTGTCCAAGATTTTAACATTGCTGTCCTCTAAGGAGTGGGCCTTTTCCTTAAGATGTAAATAGACAGCTGAATCTGGACCTGAGGAGTTGGCCCTTCTATGTTGGGCCATGCGCTTGTTTAAGGTTTGTTTGGTCTCACCAATGTAGAGGTCCTGGCATTCCTCGCTGCATTGGACAGCATAAACCAGGTTGTTTTTCTGTGAGTGTGGTAGCCTGTCTTTGGGGTGGACCAGTTTCTGTCTGAGGGTGTTGCCGGGTTTGAAACACACTGGGATTCGGTGTTTGTTAAAAACTCTTCTGAGTTTTTCTGATACCCCGGATACATAGGAAATGACGATGTTCCTGCGTTTGTTTCTGTCCTCGGCTCCCTCTACATTTGTAGTCTTCTCAGAGCATGTTACTCTATCAAAGGTCCAGTTTGGATAGCCACAAGTTTTCAGAGCTCCCCTTAAATGTTTGTGCTCTTTTGCTTGGGCCTGTGTGGTGGTTGGTACATTATCAGCCCTGTTGTAGGGTTCTGATAACGCCTAGTTTGTGCTCCAGAGGGTGGTGTGAGTCAAAGAGAAGGTATTGTTCTGTGTGAGTGGGTTTCCTATACACCCCAATGTGGAGGCTCCTGTCCTCATCCAAGTGAACATCACAGTCCAAAAAAGGTAAGTGGTTGTCAGAGACAAATCTAAGACATATCTAAGTCCAGTTGCCTTCGATTCAATTTTTGCCAGAATGAATATGACCTGGATGAATGAGAACCTCCACAGACATATGCAGCTGTTGAACGCAGCTCCTCTCCTGGCTCCTCCTCCACCAGCCCAGTAATCAGGTCAGCTACAAAAGGTCACCTGGGGCCTGTTAGGTTCTCTTTGCTTTGACTTGACATGGTGGTGGAGTTGCTGCTGCATGAGGTAGGAGAAAACATAGGTTAAATGGTAGCTCCCTGTAAACCTCATGTTTTTAAATTGTACTGTTTTGACTGGTTTTAGTCCTGTGATTGTCCTACTCAGCCCATGGTTCCATTCCACTAGAGACTCCCTTGTGATGGCCTATGGTGGTGAGTAGGTTGGTCAGGGAGGGACATTTTAAATTAAGTATATTCCTTTCTAATTATTATGTTTCATTTTAGGCTAACCTGGAGATACATGGCCGCTGTTTTGCTCCCGTTCATCTTGTTTTGCCTCACGTGTCTCCTGTTTTGATTGTTTGTGCTTTGGTTTATTAGCTTAGTTATTTACGTTCGTTGCTAACTGGGTTTAATATGCTTTGTTTGGAGTTTTAATTCTTTAGTTTTCTTTTAGAAGCTGGGAGCCACTTGGTTGAGAGGCTAGGCATCCGTGGTGAGGTACCTGCACCCATTGCATGTGAGTAAGTGCACTGGGACACAAATAGTCTACACTATAGTTTGCAGTGAGGATTGCTGTGGTTTGCTGTGTGGCACAAAGGGTGAGTAAGTGGTGGCACCCCTGCACCCTCCTCAGTGTAGTCTGCCTCCATCAAGTGGTTTCAGCTTAGTTTTGTTTAGTTTAATTTTGTTAAGTTGGGCTGGTTGTGTTTTAGTCATTTTAGTTAACTTTCATATTTGGATATTTTAAATTATTATAAAATAAACATGTTTTTAATTGTTACATTATTTTGATTATTCTGTTTTAATCCTTCTCTTTATTATTACAGCGACAGCCCCAGTAATTTGTTTTTTATTAATTATAATAAATAATAAATTGTTCTACCTTTTTAAAACCACATCTCTGCCTCCTCAGTGACTTACCTGTGTGTTCTAGTTGCCTCAATTTCAAAGACATTGTTACTTCCTGGGGTGCAAGTCCCCAGGTGGCGTTGTCGGTTACCTAGTTTGGTTTACACATACCACATTACATTCTACACCCACCGCGCTCGCTGGCATTATTCTGGCATTGTCGGCAGGATACTGAAGGCAGATACGAGTAAATTTATTTATTATACTTACGTGTTCGCAAACCCAGTTGGTAAAGGCATATTAGTTTGTAGGGAATTTTGTTTGTGGGGGCAAAACAGCAGCTGGTCCTGGACGGATCCCTGGCTGTACCCCGGCATTGTGTTCATCTCTTCTGCTCTGCTTTCCATGGAGGAAGAACTCGCCCAGCTCAAGGACTTGGTCGCACAGCTGCAAGCTAAGAATCGACAAATGCGTCAAGAACAGGGACAACCCACCCGGGACCAGTACCACCTCAACGAGCTCCTCTGCCCGTGGCCATCCTTCAGGCAACATGTCGGTTGTACCTCCCTTCGTTGCAATGTGAATGATGACAGCACAATAGTCCTTTAAATCTACTGGTTAGGGGTTTATTCCTAAACGTGAGAACTGTGAACACACAAGCATAAAACAATGCATAAACAAATACATATGTCTTCCCTTACATCTTCAACCTTAGCATGCAATATAATTCATTCTCTATGTAAATGAATTGTTTGCCTTACAATTGATACAAAAATGAATTAACTGTTGTTTAATATCTGTCTTTGATTATCATTAACCATTAGCTTTGTTAAACTACATAAATTTAATCTCATACACATGTATTTGCATATGAATTTACATATGCTGTAGAAACGTTTTAACTTATTCTTTCACATTAAGTCATAGCTACATACATAATGACAACACAAACAATGTTAACAGTGTTGCTATAATAACACAAATGAGCTGCTAGCAAATATTAGCAATAGCGTTAGCTTCACCTTCAATGTAAAATAAATAACAGAAAAAACGGAAATTACACAAACCTCATTGGCTGCATTACAACACATAGGGGGGTGAGGCTTCTTCCTGAGTGTTCCTTGACTCTTATATACACATTTAACACTTTTAAACTTATTGAAACAAGAGATACAAACAAAATAAACGTCTGCCTCTGTTAGTGGTCTGTGCGCGCATCCTTTTTGGGTCCCTCCGGAAACCTTTGCAGAACATTAGTTCCGCCTCACTGTCTCAACGTTAATTGCATTTTGAAGGATTAAGAACCAAACATGAAATGTCCATACACTAGTATGTTACAGAAACATGAACTGCAATGTGCGGCAGTTACATCGGTAACTGAAAGACTGATTTACCTCCCAAGGGAGAGGAAATGTCCGATGTTTAGCGATAGGACTGGCTTAAAGATTGTTTAGTGGGTTGAGAGGTGCAAGCCTGTATACGTGCTCGACATCTATCACCAGGTGAACAGGCACTTTTCATTTTTGACCATTTAGAGGGTGAGGCTTGGGCAGAGATCAAATACCGGTCCCAGGAGGAGAGGGAAAGTCCGGATACAATTCTAGCGACACTACAGGATCTCTATGGTTGCACTAGGTCATATGTGTCATTGCAAGAAGACTTTTTCTCAAGGAAACAGCAGGAGGGTGAAACATTACAAGAATTCTCTCATGCTCTAATATGTCTGATGGACAAAGTTGTTAAAAAGACTCCAAGTGTTCCGTTTAACAAAAATGTGTTACTCAGAGATCAGTTTGTTGAACACGTGTCTGATTGTTCTCTTTGCCGAGAACTTAAGCAATTCCTCCGGTGCCAACCTACTGCCACATTGATAGAAGTCTGCGGTGAATTAACTGAATTAACAATTAGGTGGGAACAGGAAGGGATGCCCTGGGGTGGAAGGGGTAGAAGTTACTCTGTCCCCTCTGCATTTGGGTTTCAGCACAGTGCTCAGGAAGGCCATTTCAGCCATGGGCAGGCAACCGACGCTTTCTCATCAGAAATAGGTGAACTAAAAGAAATTCTTAAAAATCAGCAAGAACAACTGAATCAGCTCACCCGTAGCCTTGCAACCCTTAGCAATGTCCCA
The DNA here is from genome assembly GCA_947000775.1 of Pterois miles. Taxonomy (NCBI): domain Eukaryota; kingdom Metazoa; phylum Chordata; class Actinopteri; order Perciformes; family Scorpaenidae; genus Pterois; species Pterois miles. The sequence goes on along the minus strand of CAMQGK010000149.1, from coordinate 481,554 downwards.
AGAGCTCAATCAAATCATCACAAAAGAACAGTGATTTGTAGGAGGTGTCAACAGCCCGGTCATTTTACTAGGTAGTGTAAGGGAGAGTATGTAGCCCCACAGCCTGTTTCTGGTGTAATGCACTCAAGTTCCACCAACAGGCCATGCCCACAGAACCAGGGAAACTTTCACCCCCTGAACAGCTGAGCAAAAGTTCAGGTGGGGGCCCGTTAGGCTCACATACGGCACCTCCTATCCCTGAGAACTTGGTGTCCGCTTGCCCAAATGTAGCAGTAGCAATGGGTGGAGTTTCAGTCCCATGTCTCATTGATACAGAGTCAATGGTGTCAACTGTAACAGAGAGTTTCTTTGCAAAGCATTTTGAACGGTGGGGCCTAGAAAAATTCCGTTCATGTATTTGGTTGAAGCTCAGTGCTGCTAATGGGCTAGCAATTACATATGTCAGCTACCTCGAGTTAGATGTGCAGCTTTTTGACCACGTCATTACACAGCGGGGAGTGTTGGTAGTAAGGGATTCCTCTGACTTACCCTCAGTTCCTGGTGTGTTAGGCATGGACATTATCAAAGAATGTTACTGGGACTGTTTGTACAACATGGACCCGCTCGCTTTGACTTGCCCTCTGTATTGCAAGCCCCCACCCAACTCCAGCAGGCCCTTCAGAGGTGTCACCAGGCCCAAACCAATGCCCCCCCGATCGCTCAAGCCATGCCTGAGTAAAAGGGAGGGAGGGTTTGCAGGGTTCCAGGGGGTACCATGAAAATTTTGGCAGCCACGTGCTCACATCACCTGAAAGATGATGTCTTGTTTGAACCCCTTAGCAGTGGTTTGCCTGCAGGTCTGCTGGCTTCCCCAGCACTTGTGCAAGTGACTAGGGGTATGGTGCACATCCCAATTGTCAATGTAGGGACCCAGAATATCTTCTTCTTCTTCAGGATGTTGTACTGTACCCTCGTACCATTCTTGGCACCCTAAGTCATGCCCACCTTGTGAGTTCTCCTGCAGGGCTTGAAGAGAGGGTGGTATCAGCTACAGTCTCTCCTCAGGCTGCAGCTAGCACAGTGGAGGACAAAATTGCAGCAGTTGACCTATCAGCACTCAGGTAGCAGGAGCAGAGACAGGTTAGGTCTTTACTTGAAAAGTACAGTGGTGTCTTTTCTTCCCATAAAGGTGATATAGGGTGTACTAACCTTATTTCTCATGATATTCCTCTAGTGGGTGAGGTACCAGTGTGTCAGAGGTACAGGCGAATCCCCCCTTCAGAGTACGAGTCAGTAAGGGCCCACATTCATCAGCTCCTAGAGGCACAGGTCATCAGGGAAAGTAATAGCCCCTTTGCCTCTCCCATTGTGCTTGTCAAAAAGAAAGATGGCAGTCTTCGGTTGTGTATGGACTATTGCCTGTTGAACAGCAAGACTCGCAAGGATGCATTTCCTCTGCCCCGCATTGAAGAGTCCCTTGATGCCCTCGCAGGTGCCCGCTGGTTCCCCACACTTGACCTGGCTGCTGGATACAACCAAGTACCAGTCACCGAAAAGGACAAACCAAAGACTGCATTCTGCACCCCATTTGGTTTGTTTGAATGGAATCGAATGCCATTTGGGTGTGCAATGCCCCAAGTACTTTTCAGAGGTTGATGGAAAGAATATTTGGAGATCAGCATTGTCAATCATTGTTGTTCTTAGATGATGTTGTTGTCTTCTCTTCCACTGTAGCAGAGCATGTGGAACATTTGGATACTGTGCTGGGTCGCCTGTAGAAGGAGGGTCTCAAAGCCAAACTGGAAAAGTGCTCCTTCTTTAGACCAGAGGTGAGCTACTTGGGCCATGTTATCTCCAAAGACGGTGTGTCCACAGACCCTAGCAAAATTGAGGTGGTATCAAAGTGGCCAAGGCCTAACCATGTGTCTGAGTTGCGCTCCTTCTTAGGATTTGCCAACTATTATCGACGTTTCATTGAGGGGTTTGCAAAGCTGGCTGCCCCCCTACATCGCCTTGTTGCTGAACTGACTGGCACAAAATCCAAGAAACCCACAGGAAGGAGTCTGGCTGGTGCATGGACAGAGGAGTGTGAACAGAACTTTGAAAGCCTCAAAAGCCGGTTGGTGTCTGCTTCAGTGTTGACCTATTGACTGTTGACCTTTGGGGCGGCAGTAGCTCAGTCTGTAGGCTTGGGAACCAGAGGGTCACCGGTTCAAGTCCCGACATGGACCAAGAACCGAGTGTGAACTGGTAGCTGGAGAGGTGCCAGTTTACCTCTTGGGCACTGCTGAGGTGCCCCTGAGCAAGGCACCAAACCCCCAACTGCTCGGGGCGCTTGTCAGGAGCAGCCCCATCACTCTGACATCTCTCCATTGTTGCATGTTTGTGCATGTGTGTGTTCGGGTCTGCATGTACCGTGTATAAGTTAACAACAGAGTGAAAAAATTGAATTTCCCCTAGTGGGACTAATAAAGGAATATCTTTTTCTTCTTCTTCTTCTTCTATGCAAACTTCTCCTTACCATTCATACTAGAGGTTGACGCTCGTTACAGTGGACTGGGTGCCGTACTCTCTCAAGAGCAGGAGGGTATTGTCAGACCCATAGCTTATGCGAGTCGTGGCCTCAAGCCCACAGAGCGCAATATGAACAACTATAGCTCTATGAAATTGGAGTTTCTCGCTCTAAAATGGGCCATGACTGAAAAGTTTAGAGACTATTTGCTGGGACAGAAATGTACAGTGTATACTGACAATAACCCACTCAGTCATCTATCTACAGCCAAGCTAGGTGCCACGGAACAGCGCTGGGCAGCACAAATGGCTGCATTTGATTTCACCATTAAGTACCGGCCGGGGAAAAACAACCGAAATGCCGATGCCCTCTCAAGGCAGCACCCAGCCAGTGCAAATGCAGCAGATTATATAGTCTCTGGCATCCCAGTGCCACAACAATTGCAGCAGGCCATTGCAGTGAACCAGGTAACCCAAGCTACTCAGGCCACCATCTCCGCTTTTCCCTGTCACACTCACTCTGATCTACACACATTGCAGGAAGCAGACCCCATCATTGGGAAGTTCCTCAAGTTCTGGACCAGGAAAAAGGGCCCTGATGCAGCAGAAAGACTCCAAGCCCCAAAGGAAGTTCTGGTGTTGGCCAGACACTGGGACCGGATAGTGGAGCAAAACGGAGTACTCTATCGACGAGTTTGCCGCCCCAGAGGAGAAGAGGTTCTACAGTTGGTGCTGCCTATGTCACTAAAGAGCCAGATCCTGCATCAGCTGCATCATGAACATGGACATCAAGGTGTGGATCGAACGACTGATCTGGTTCATCAGCGGTGCTACTGGCCTGGAATGCACAATGACATCAAGAAGTGATGTCAGGAATGTGAGCGTTGCCAGGTAGCTAAAGACACTCAGCCTACTGCCTGTGCGTATATGGTTCATTTGTTGGCTTCTAAGCCAAATCAGATTCTTGCTGTAGACTTCACCATACTGGAACCATCAAAAAATGGGATGGAAAATGTCCTTATGATGACTGATGTCTTTTCAAAATACACCCAGGCTGTCCCAACCCATGACCAACAAGCTTCTACAGTGGCCAGTGTGTTGGTAAGAGAGTGGTTCTGCAGATTCGGCGTGCCAGGACGGATCCACTCCGATCAAGGTAGAAACTTTGAGAGTAACCTTATCCAACAGCTATGTAATATGTATGGGATTAAGAAAAGTCACACAACCCCCTACCATCCAGCTGGTAACGGCCCATGTGAGCATTTTAATCGCACTCTGCACGGCCTCCTACGCACCCTAGCAGTGACAAAGAAGAGGGATTGGGCTTGCTACCTGCCCCAACTGATGTTCTCCTACAACACCACATCACACCAGTCCACCGGTGAGTCACCATTTTTCTTGATGTTTGGACAAGATCCCCAATTACCTGTTGATTTCCTTCTGGGCAGAATCCCCGAGCCTGAGGCCGGAAGCATCCATGACTGGATAGTGGAACACCAGACCCGGCTGCGCCATTCGTTTGAAGCCACTAACGAGCATCTGGAGGCTGCAGCTGATCGGCAAAAGAAACAACATGACCAGCGTGTGCAAGAGGTTCCCTTGAGGGAAGGTCAGAGAGTCTACCGAAGAGACATGGGAGCCAGAGGCCGGCACAAGATCCAAGGCGTCTGGAGTCCAGTCTCATATAACGTGTTGAGGACCCCAGCAGGTGGTATATATATAGTATATACTATTGCACCAGTGCATGACCCTCACCAGGTAAAACATGTTCATCGTTCCCAACTGAAAGGCAAAATGGACTGTGTGGTTGACTGTCCTCTACAGAGCCACCACAAGTGCTGGACCCCTCCCCAGAAGACCAATCTCCTGCTGGGGAATGGTTTGTTCTGGTCCCTGAACCAAATCGTGTACCTGCAAACGGCCAACAAAACCTGCAAACTCAGCCAAAGGTCAAAGCACCCCTTCCTGTCAGCCAGCACCACTCCACTGAAGCACCCAGTACAAGTTATGCTCCCCCTGGTGACGGTGAGACATACCTGAGAAGAACCACCCGTGTCAATGCTGGGCAACACCCCAACCTTCATCATCTACCTTTGGCATCTGGGAGTAGGGCAATGGGGACTACAAACTCTCAGGTACCATGTGCCTACTGACTCTCTCATTTTTAGGCCCTGGCAGTAGGTAAATCGTCGGGTCGACGATCTAAAAACCCGGGGGAAGATTGTGGTAAGGTTTAATTTTTAGCTCTCTGAGTTGCATATGCAGCTCTTGAACGCAGCTCTCCTGGCTCCTCCTCCACCAGCCCAGTAATCAGGTCAGCTACAAAAGGTCACCTGGGGCCTGTTAGGTTCTCTTTGCTTTGACTTGACATGGTGGTGGAGTTGCTGCTGCATGAGGTAGGAGAAAACATAGGTTAAATGGTAGCTCCATGTAAACCTCACGTTTTTAAATTGTACTGTTTTGACTGGTTTTAGTCCTGTGATTGTCCTACTCAGCCCATGGTTCCATTCCACTAGAGACTCCCTTGTGATGGCCTATGGTGGTGAGTAGGTTGGTCAGGGAGGGACATTTTAAATTAAGTATATTCCTTTCTAATTATTATGTTTCATTTTAGGCTAACCTGGAGGGTGAGTAAATGGTGGCACCCCTGCACCCTCCTCAGTGTAGTCTGCCTCCATCAAGTGGTCTCAGCTTAGCTTAGTTTTGTTTAGTTTAATTTTGTGAAGAACAAGAAGAAGAAGAAGAAGATCAACCTTTGTTAGTCCCACTAGGGGAAATTCAATTTACACTCTGTTGTTAACACACACATGCACATACAGGACCCACATACATGCATCAATGGAGAGATGTCAGAGTGGGGGGGCTGCTCCTGACAAGCGCCCCGAGCAGTTGGGGGTTTGGTGCCTTGCTCAGGGGCACCTCGGCAGTGCCCAAGAGGTAAACTGGCACCTCTCCAGCTACCAGTTCACACTCAGTTCTTGGTCCATGTCGGGACTTGAACCGGTGACCCTCCAGTTCCCAAGCCAACTCCCTACAGACTGAGCTACTGCCGCCCCAGTTAAGTTGGGCTGGTTGTGTTTTAGTCATTTTAGCTAACTTTCATATTTGGATATTTTAAATTATTATAAAATAAACATGTTTTTAATTGTTACATTATCTTGATTATTCTGTTTTAATCCTTTTCTTTATCATTACAGCGTCAGCCCCAGTAATTTGTTTTCTATTAATTATAATACATTGTTCTACCTTTTTAAAACCACATCTCTGCCTCCTCAGTGACTTACCTGTGTGTTCTAGTTGTCTCAATTTCAAAGACATTGGTACTTTCTGGGGTGCAAGTCCCCAGGTGGCGTTGTCGGTTACCTAGTTTGGTTTACACATACCACATTACATTCAACACCCACCGCGCTCGCTGCCACATATAGGAGAGAGAGAGAGACTTCGGACCCGACTTGGAGCCGACTACTGAGAAAGTAAGGATATTGGTGGCTAGGACCGATCAAGAGCTGTTGTCTTATTGATCTTCTGACGTTGAGTAAACTCCAAACCGGTAGCTTTAATGTTCTGAGCCATTAGAGGAAGTCCCATATTCTCTCATCACTAACCCACTTAATTATCACAGAATCCACTGCATTCAGTCATCATTCATTATGTTATGTGTCCTATGTTTTCATTATATCATTTATTGACTTGTCACGATTTGTGTAAATATTCCTGTTATAATGACGTCGTGGTCTGTGTGTGTTTCAGCAGAGGACTAGCGATCCATTGTTGAGAACTTATTCCAGTTGTGAGACTGAGAGTAATTTGATTGATTATTGAGTTATAGTTTCCTCTGTTTTTCTATAAAATGAGGCGGTGCCCTACGAGTGTGAACAAATTAATGAATTCGTCAATTAATTGATATAATTCAAACTGTCACACGCTACATAAAATAAGAAAGTAAACTAAGTAAAACGCGTCCAGAAACAACATAATGTCAGTACGGGAAACATGCAAATACCATCTTGTGACAAACATCACTGACGTAACTTGCAAAACAAAACACCAGCTTCGAACCAAAGAACGAACTGTACATTGATAAGAAGTGAAAGTCAATTGTTCGTTCCATTGCGATGTCAGCGCTCAGCAGCAGAGGTACACCTCTGCCATTCTGGACTGAAAGCAACTGTTAAGAAGTCTGGTGATTCAAGGATGGCGCAAGGAAGAAAGGACCCCAACACAGAAGACATGCACAGACGAATTAAACAAAAGGCGAGTCTTTAATCTAGACTGTTAATCAGTTAATTATAGTAATACAAAAATAATACTTGAACTAGAAAGAAATAATAACTAAGCACAAAGAAACTACAAGAACTAAATACACCAAAACTAAGATTAAGACTAGAACTAAAGTACACAGAAAGACAGGGAGGGTACACAAGTGCACAAACAGACCAGTGAAACACAGGACCACCAGGTGTAATGTCCCGCAGGACTTAGGTTGTTTGTTCTGTGTTGCATGCTTTTATTTTGGTGCACATCGTGTTTTATTTTGGCATGATTTTGCAGTTCACTTCACTCCTTGCCCTGCATGCTCCCGCCTTCACATCTGAGCACCTCCTCCTGACCTAGTTACCTGCACCAGTCACCTGCATCTGATCGTCTCCCCCACCCCTGATTATGTCCACCTGTCCATAGTTAGTCACTTCCCTCACTGGTATTTAAGCAGCGTCTCCCTTTCCTCCTGTGCCAGTTTGTTGTGTTCCCTCGTGACAAACCTACCAGTGTTATTCCTAGTGTTTTTGATATTCTGTGTACCGAAACTCTGCCTGTTTTTTGACCATGCCTTTTGCCTGACACACTGGATCTGTCTGACCGTAAGTGTTGCCTACCCGTGTACCAACCTGTTTCCGTAATAAATAACCCAGCGTTATTTGAATCCACCTGCTCTCTGAGTTGTGCATTTGAGTCTGAGTGTGCCTGCCTCACCCGCCATTACACCAGGAGAACACAGAGAGACATCTAAACAGGAATAAAACCTACCAGGAGAAAAAGACACACAAAGCTAGATGGAGAGAAGGGAGTCTGACGGAAATCCAGGGAGAAACACCAAGGAGCACACGAGTCAGAGTAGAAGGAACACAGAGCACGGGGAGATCACGGGAACTAAACAAATGAACCGACAAGAACATGGGGAAAAGGGGTGTCTTAAATAAACACAGGGAACACGACCAGGTGGGAACAATCAGGGGCGAAGCAACAATCAGGGAAACTAGGTGAGGGGGTTTGAACAAAGAAAACGGAGGGAAAACACATAAGGCCAGGAAGTAAATCACGAAACGACACGGAGACGAAAGACTTTCAAAATAAAACAGGAAACAACCAAAGACAAGACACCAGGACCAGGACAGGGAGTGAAACAAGACATGACGTCAGAGGTGGATGAGAAACCCAAACAATTCACCAGAACAGAAACTCAGCATAACAAAAACAGGACCAAATAATAAACTAACCAACAAAACTAACACAAAAAGTCCATAACTGTGACAGCAACTACAGGACACCGGTAAAATGTCTGCCTACAAAAGTAAACCTGTATTATTTCTATTCTCTGGTCACATATTTAATGTGTCTACTGGCTTGAAAGTCTTGTTTGTTGGGCTCATCCACCTCTCTACTATAAGTGGTCTGTCTTACTTTATATACTACGTAACTAGCTCTTAAGTTAGACCTCCGTCACTACATGCAGGTGTGTAATATTCACGTCTCAATGACACTTGTGACACTAACACACTTTCTTCTGGTTGACAGACGGGTCTATGACCTGCTTTGCTGTGCGCCTAGGCTGAACTCACAGTAATTATATATAATCAATACTTCAACATCATCAATACAGCAACTTCTTTTATATCTGCATTGTGTCTGAGCATTTCCTCTCCATATCTTGGTTTAATTATATCTGAAGTTTCAGATTCACTTGTGTAATGAGTCTGTAATAACATGGATTCAGTACCTTGTGGTCGTTCTGCAAACTTGTTACATGCGTCCAAGAAGGCTCCCCAGGTTCTAATAGACCCTTCCCGTCCATAAGTTGCAATAAAATACTCCTTCAAACTCGAGGGCAGAGAGAGTAGTATGCTATGTCGGATTCCTAGGTGTTCCCACAGAAACCCATGCACACACAAGGACACAAAATACACAATTAATAAAAGATTACACCATGCACAGTTCACATAGTTCACACAGTCTGGGACTACAATGGCAGATTACTTTCATTAGCAATGAAAGCTCGGTCATTATGGCACCGGCTCCCAGTACAACCATCTGGTGGATCACATCAGGGTTTTTTGCTGCTGCAATCAGAGCGCTGGTTCCACCAGCACTCCAACCCAACAGAGAGAACCTGTCAAAGCCCAGAGCCTGTCAATAAAATGAAATAGGTTTAGGAAAAGATCAGGGTTTGAGTTTCAATAAGGACTGTAACTTAAGTATGGAAGATTCATGACAAATAAATCAACTTTGAGGTTTACCCGGTCTCCTGGGTGAAAGTCCTGTGTTTTCTGAGCCACTCATCCACCCAGACCTCCTCCCTATGTGGCATTCACTGCTATTTATAGTTCCTGGTTAACAATTACAGTAGACAGGAACTGATTTTGTACTGACCATCACGACAAAACAGCAGAGATCAGAGGACGAGTTTTGAGGTCTAATTTGTACTTTAACATGTAAAGAGTAGTTGTGCCGCAGCAAAATCCTTTGACTTGCTTACTTTAAGTCTAAAAGATATGTTTATTATATCATAAAGGCAATTTTCACAAAGTATTCAGACTTTTTTCACATTTTCTTTTGTTGCAGCCTGATACTAAAATCGTTTCTATTATTTTTTCCCTCATCAATCTACAATCAATACACCAGACTGACAAAGCAGAAACTTTTTTATTAGAATTCATTCACACACTTTTATGTTAGTTAGACTTTTGATTAGTTTATTATTTGGTTCTGTTTTGTTATACTGAGTTCCTGGTTCTAGTGTATTGTTTGTTTTTCACTCACTGTCCTGGTCCTGATGTCTTGTCTTTGGTGGTTTCTGTTTTATTTTGAAAGTCTTGCGTTTCTGTGTCGTTTTCAGCTTTACTTCCTGTCTTTGTCTGTTTTCCCTCCTTTTTTGATTGTCTGCTCCGCCCTGATTGTTTCCACCTGTGTGTCATCACCCTTTGTATTTAAACCACTCCTTTTCCCTCTGTTCTTGTCAGCTCCTTTGTTTTAGTTCCTGTGATCGCCCCGTACTCTGTGTTCCTTCTACTTTAACTATCGTGTGCTTTTTTTTGTGTTTTTTTCTCAGATTCCCCTTAGAATCCCTTCTCTTCATGTAGCTTTGTGTTTTTTTTCTCCTGGTAGGTTTTTTTCCAGTTTAGATGTCTTTCTGTGCACTCTTGGTGGTACTGTGTTTCACTTGTCTGCGTTTGTGCACTTGTGTACCCTTCTTGTCTCTCTGGACACTTCAGGTCTAATGTTAATTCTAGTTTTGATGTATTTAGTTTCCTTGTGGTTTCTTTGTGCTTAGATATTATTTCTTTCTTGTTCGGTGTATTATTTTGTCTTACTATGGTTATTGTTTAAACAGTCTCAGATTAAAGACTCGCTTTTTGTTAATCTGTCATCTTTGTGGTTTTCTGCGTTTGGGGTTCTTTCTTTCTGTCTTCTTTCTTAACACCAGCCTTCCTAACATTGGTAAGAGAGGTGACCGAGAACCTGATGGTCACTCTGGCTGAGCTCCAGAGATCCTGAGTGGAGATGGGAGAAACCTCCAGAAGGACTACCATCACTGCAACACTCCACCGGTCTGGGCTTTATGGCAGAGGGAGATTCTCTGGTCTGATGAAACCAAGACTCAAGTCTGTGGTCTCTAAGACTTATGTCTGGAGGAAACCAGGCACCGCTCATCACCTGCCCAACACCATCCCAGCGGTGAAACATGGTGGTGGCAGCATCAGGCTTTGGGGGTGTTTTTCAGTGGCAGGAACTGGGGGACTGGTCAGGGTTGAGCAAAGTACAGAGATATCCTAAATGAAAACCTGGTCCCCCGACGGTCCCCATCCAACCTGACAGAGCTTGAAAGGATCTGAATCCAGGTGTTCAAAGATTGTTGTGTAATAACCAAGAAGACTCAACGCTGTATACGCTGCCAAAGGTGCTTCACCTCCTAAAGGTGCTTCACCTACAAAGGTGCTTCACCTAAAGGTGCTTCACCCAAAGTTGCTTCACCTAAAGTGCTTGAACTTCTTTCCACTTTTTTCATTACAATTTACTAAACATCAAAATGGACTACAACGTACTGATCCATGCTCTTAGATTTACAGACCCATGTTCCTTGTTCAGGACCCCTTGGGGGGAACAATTATTACATCCATGGCTGATCATCTGACCTTCATCAGATCCACTCCATCCTGTGCATCTCTCTCAAAGAAGTCAGGGGGGAAGTCTCTGGTTGGGGGTCTGGATCGTCCATAACCACGGGGATCCCAGGCCACTACAGTAAAACGTTCCTTACTCAGCGACTCTCTCTGAGGTCCAAAATGAGTCTGACTGCATCCTGTGGTGTCAGAGACAGAAAAGGTTTTCACACATAAAGGACATGAGGCAGAGCTACAGGGTGTGAGAGATCCAGCCAGAAAGTCTCCTCTCCACCATTAAGAAGAGATGTGTTGTTGTATTTACCCAGAGCACCAGGAAACAACAGCACAGCGTGTTTCCCTCTGCCTATCTGCTCATAGTACAGATCCACTCCATTAACATGCTTTTTGCCTGAGACCACCGAAGAGCTGCAGGAAACAGGTAATAGTGATGGATAAGAGGAGAATATTTCTGCCCAGTGAAAAACATCACAGCAAAACCAAACATGACAAGAATCACAGCCATAATAACATTACTGTCAGGAATACTAGGTTGTAGGTTCTGTGTTTCTTGTGCATGCTCTTATTTTAGAAGAAGAAGAAGAAGATATTCCTTTATTAGTCCCACAGTGGGGAAATTCAGTGTTACACTCTGTTGTTCACACAGTACATATACATGCGTCAATAGAGAGATGTCAGAGTGAGGGGGCTGCTCCTGACAAGCGCCCAGAGCAGTTGGGGGTTTGGTGCCTTGCTCAGGGGCATCTCGGCAGTGCCCAAGTGGTAAACTGGCACCTCTCCAGCAACCAGTTGGTCCTGCTCCATGGGGGATTTGAACCGGCGTCCTCCGCGTCCTAACCCAAGTCCTTACGGACTTAGCTACTGCCGCCCCAAACAAAGAAACTGTGGTTCCACTGGGGCTAGGGTTTGCACTTCCTGTTTTATTTTGAATTCTAACATTCCCTCTCGTTTCAGATCACTTCACTTCCTGCCCGCATGCTTTCCCGCCCGCACATTTGAGCACCTCCTCCTGACCCAGTTTCCAACACCATTCACCTGTGTCTGATCTCCCCGCCCTGATTGTGTCCACCTGTGCATCGTCAATCACTCCCCTCACTAGTATTTAATGTGTGCTTCCCCTTCCCTCTGTGCCAGCTCATCTTTATCCCTTGTGAAAAGCGTACCCGCAATCTTCCTCGTGTTTTGCCTTCTTGTGCCATTGACTCAGCTTGTTTTTTGAAGTTGCCCCTTTTTGCCTGCCGTTTTGGATTTGTCTGCCAGTGTGACTACTCTACCGTGTACCAACCTGAGACTTGTATTAAAGACGCCAATCATTGTGAACTTCCCTGTGTCTGAGTCTGCTTCTGAGTCCAAGCCTGCGTGTAGCCTGTCGCGACAATTACAACACTGTGTTGTTCTTTGGCCTTCAAAAAGTAGATCAGTGGTTGTGATGCTCAACACCATGGTCTCCATTACCCTCAATGACAGCTTCTTGTCATTTTCACTGAATCTTGATGTCTGACATTGTGTTATTGGTCTCTGGTCTAAGTTGTGCATTGTTACAGCTGTGTTGCCTCTGCCTCCTGGAAATGTGATGGTATTTTGCTCTGGTTTGTCAGTTTGCATCACCAGGTCACTTTCACCCAGAAGACAGATGTTTGTGTCCTGGTTGAAACCACAACCAAGAGTTTTTATTTTTTGTCAGTTATCTTCCATACTTCAGCATTTCTGGTGTTATTTAATCTCAAACTGTCATCTTTTCTTAAACCTCATTGAGTGATTTGTTTCCTAGGCCTAACCAAGTTATTCTATTCCTAAACCTAACTGAGTAGTTTTATTTTGAAAATACTGGAGTGGACATTAAAACATGTATCATGTGTTGCTGGACATTTGTAGGAAAATACATGAAAAATCCATTGCTGAAAGTCAAGTGGAGCATCATGAAAAACAAAAGGGAAATTGGTGTCTATGTACATGATTAAATTTCCTGCCGTGAGACTGCGTTGTACCTGCTGTTAATACTAGTGCTGGTACTACTAGTAATCCCATGGTCCCAAATGTTGGTATATTAACCTATTATACCATAATAACAGTACATGGTTTTCATTTTTCTTTTACCATGAAGCGTCATTGGAACCATTTGGTAGCGGCCTATATTGAAAAATCCATTTCCACTGTTTTGTTCTTAGTGAGGGTTGCAGGGTTCAAGTCCAGAGTTGAACATACACATTAATGTAAAAATCAAACAGAAAACACTTACCAGTACGGCTGGGTCGCTGTCACGACTCTCTTAATGTCACTTCTGCATTTAAAGAAACGCCTTCTGAGTAAAAACGCCATTTCTCAGATGTCCGAACACACAGAGTAGTTATCTTCTTCTTTAGATGGTTCACGTTGGAACAAAGTCTCGTTCTGAAGGAAAACCATGTAATCCTGCACTGCCTGCAGTCAGTCTGACACAGCCCATGGTGTCTTTATTAACAAGGAGTGGGTGGGAGTAGTCAAACATTTGACTTTGCCAACAGCACATTGAGCTGCTCAAGTTCAAGAATTTTAAAGCTGTAAAGAAGTGTTATCACATGAAAATAGAAAATCTAAAGCATCCAATGGTACCAAACCATGTTATACTGGCTTGTAGTGAACTTTCACTAAATAATATGGCCATTTTCAAACGGGTCGGTTGACCTCTGACCTCCAGATGTGTGAATGTAAATGGGTTCTCTGGGTCCCCACCAGTCTCCCCTTTACAGACATGCCCACTTTATGATAATCCCAGTCAGTCTGGATCAAGTCATAGTCAAGTCAGCATTTTAACACACTTAACACACACTAATATATATATATATATATATATACACACAGCTATATTTATATATATATATATATATAAATGTCCCTCTGATCCTCGTGGTGTGGTATCTGTGGCATCCTCAAGCCTGGTGGTTTGAGGGTTCTGCGTAGTATCTTAACTGTTCCCAGGACTGTGTTCTTGTGGACTGAGGCTTCAGATGTTGTTCCTGGGATCTGGTGAGGCTACTTTTAATTTGCTATTAATCCAGATTAAATATTTTAATCAACTGACAGCCCTAGTTGAAGATAATCATATTACAGCGTTCTGCTTCAACATTCATGAGGTGGTCATTTGTGCTATAGGGCCTCCATCCAAATGCTGATACAAGCAAGTCATATTTGTCTGCAGCAATAATGATGATCGATTATGTGATCGTATCATCTGATCTGAGATCATATGTTGTGGACACTTGGGTGCAGAGAGGGGCGGAGCTGTCAACTGATCACCATCTGGTGGGTCAAAGGGTGGGGGAAGAATTTGGACAGACGTGGTAAACCCAGACTAATCTAGAGGAGGCCTGTGACTGAGAGATCTTCAACTAACAACTCTGGCTGAGCTTTTCTGGAAATCCCTCTTGAGGCTGGGGTCATTGAACCTGAGAGGGCAATGTTCAAAGCTTCCATTGCTAAGGTTATGGTGGTGAGTAGTGGGCTAAGGGTCTTAGGTACCTCAAGCAGTGGTAACCCTTGGTGGACACCCGTGGTCAGGGAAGCCGTCCGACTGAAGGAGTCTTTCCGGGATATGTTATCTTGGAGGACTCCGGAGGCAGTTGCAAGGTACCCACAGGACCGTAGGGCGGCAGCCGCTGCCGTGAAGGAGGAAAAGCAGCAAGTGTGGGAGGAGCTTGAAGTAGCCATGGAGAAGGACTTTCGGTCTGGCACCTCAGGAGAGAAAAACAGGGAACCCTCCAAGCTGTGTAAAGTAAGGATGGGACACTGATGACCTCAACCAACGAGGTAATCGGGTGGTGGAGGGAGTACTTTGAAGAACTCCTGAACACAACTAATATGCCCTCTATTGCAGAGGTAGAGCTGGGAGCTGATGGGTGATCATTGTCAATTTGCCTGGTGGAAGTCACTGAGGTAATCAAACAACTCCACAGTGGCAAAGCCCCAGGGATTGAGGAGATCCATCCAGAAATGTTGAGAGCTTTGGGTGTGGAGGGGTTGTCATGAACGACATGTCTCTTCTACATTGTGCGAAATGTGGGGACAGTGCCTAAGGAGTGGCAGACCGGGGTGGTGGTCCTACTCTTCAAAAAGGGGGACCAGAGAGTGTGGGCCAATCACAGGGGTATCACATTACTCAGCCTCCCTGGTAAAGTCTACTCCAGGGTGCTGAAAGGAAGGATCGGCTGATTGTCGAACCTTGGATTGAAGAGGAACAATGCAGATTCCATCCTGGCCCTGTAACAATAGACCAGCTCTTCACTTTCGCAAGGATCTTGGAGGGGGTCTGGGAATCTGCCCATCTTGTCTGCATGTGTTTTGTGGACTTGGTGAAGGCGTATGACCGGGTCCCCTGGGACATACTCTGGGACAGACCTGGGCCCGATCTGCCCTTGTGATGGTTCTGCTTGGCCCTGGAGGTCTCAGACAAACACAATTTTACTTACAAAACTAAAAAAAGCAGGAAAGAAAATAGATTTTTTAAAAATTCTTGTGTATTGTTAGTGTGCTTCTTGCTGTCACACTTGACACTGATGTAAATTGATGTGAGTGATGTTTGAAATAGCATCACCTGCTGAAGCGGCACGTCTGTGATAAGTCATTGACTGCTAAGTATTTTTGCATGGAGGTATGTGGTTAAACTGTCTGCTTATTTTGCAACAACTGTGGCTGTATTCAAATAATTCAACTTCAGTTGCCACTTTGAGACAAAACATGCAGAAAAATACAGAAACCTATCTGGAGATGAGAAAGATAGGACAGCCGAGGGGCTGCTAGCTAAGCTACAAAAGCACTTTTTACAAAGCTGTAGTGCCCACTATGTTTTCTACGAATCTTACTGTGGGAGTATTAGGTTAGGGGATCACGTCTTAGGGCCATCAAATCTCCCCCATCTGCCATCTGTACTCCCAAAGTGAGAGCTGTGATGGGGTTCTCGGCAGTAAGACAGACTTGTTTCTGGTGGGGGTTGGCCTCCACCAGGGCTGTGCTTTGTCACAATCCTGTTTGTTAAATCCATGGACAGGATATCGAGGTGTAGTCAGGGGGAGGAGGGTTGGCAGATCGTTGTGCTCAAGATCTCATCGCTGCTTTTTTCAGATGATGTGGTCCTGCTGGCATCATTGGTCTGCGACCTCCAGCACATCTTGGATCGATTCGCAGCAGTGTGAAATGGCTGGGTTAGGGTTAGGGTTAGATTAGAGGATCAGCACCTCTAAATCTGAGGCCATGGTTCTCAGCAGGAAACTGATGGGTTGTCTACTCTGGGTAGGGAATGAGTCGTTTGCAAGTGAAGGTGTGGAACGTGAGACTGGCCAGAGAATCGGAGCAGTGGGAGTGGTGTTTCATTCTACTAGTCAGTCCTCTTTCCAACTCTCACCTATGGTCATGACAGATGGGTCATGACTGAAAGAATTAGATTGTGGGTACAAGTCGCCGAATGGGTTTTCTCAGGAGGGTGGCTGGCGTCTCCCTTAGCGATGAGAAGCTCATCCATCCGTGAGGGACTCGGAGTAGAGCTGCTGCTCTTTGTGAAGGAGCCAACTGAGGTGGTTCGGGCAACTGGTGATGAAGCCCCCTGGGCGTTTCCCTAGGGAGGTGTTCCTGGCATGACCAGCTGGGAGGAGGCCCCGGGGAAGACCCAGGACTAGATGGAGAGATTATATCTCCACACTGGCCTGGGAACGCCTTGAGATCCCCCAGTCAGAGCTGGTTAATGTGGCCCAGGAAAGGGAAGTTTGGGGTCCCCTGCTGGAGCTGTTGCCTCTGCAACCCGACCCCGGAAAAGAGGTTGAAGATGAGTGAGTAAGATAAAATGCATGATAAATAGAAAGGTGTAAAATTAGCAATAAGCATTTAATTTGATACCAATTTTGTTTATTCAATTAACAACAAAAATAAAGGAAAACAAGGCATTGAGTGTAACATCAATTTGCTACTAAGCACTGCCGTTGCTGGAGCTGGACTTCTTGTTCTTAAGTTTGTTGTTATCAGCAAACTGGTTCTAAACTGTCTAATGGCAGAAACAGAATGTTTGTTAAACAAACAATCACCAAGCAAGCAACTGCCACTCCACGCTTATGCTATGGTGTTGTTAAGATGCTGATGTAATTTTGGGTATTTCTGAAAATAACGGCAAAACCAGAGTTTGCTGAGCAAACGTTGAAAGTATACAGATTAAACTCAGTGCTGCCGCTGGCTACCAGCCTGTTGAGAGACCTGGAGCCTGACAGAGACTAACCTGTGTAACAGCAACAACAGAAAATTTGCTCAGATCCAACAAAAAGTTTGCTCAGCAAACAAATTTAACATCTGACTCTGACACAATAAAGCTTGATGTCGCAGATCCCAAATTCACAGAGGTAGGCTATTTACCTTCTGAAGGTTGCAATATCTTAAGGCACGACATGCACGAATGCAGGTGAGTGACCATCGCCATGAGGTGATATTTACACTGAAAGTCCACCCAAGTTGAACTCAATGTGAATGTGAAGGTGCGAATTTGCTTTGCCACCACAAGTAAATTGTGGTGGCAAAATCTTGTCACAGTGAGATGGAGAAATTGCTCTGAGTCATTGGAGTACAAGCAAAAGAGATTTATTCAGGTTGCAACCAGGAGAACACAGTGTACAGGGTCTGGGGTCTGCAACAGAGTGATCTACAGATTGAGGAAACAGCTACTATTATAGGGGAAGAATAAATGAGTGTGTATTGGATAGGTGGGTGGAAGACTGTCATGACTATGGACTTTTATGTTAGTTAGTTTTTTCTGTTAGTTATTATTTGGTTCTGCTTTGTTATATTGAGTTCTGTTCTAGTGTTTTGTTTGTGTTTCACTCCCTGTCCTGGTCCTGGTGTTTTGTCTTTGGTTGTTTCCTGTTTTATTTTGAAAGTCTTGCGTCTTCATATCATTTCTAGTTTTACTTCCTGCCCTTGTGTGTTTTCCCTCCGTTTTCTTGGTTCACACCCCCCTGACCTACTTTCCCTGATTGTTTGCTCCTCCTCTGATTAGTTTCACCTGGTTGTCTTTCCCTCTTGTATTTAAGCCACCCCTTTCCCCTTTGTTCTTGTCGGTGCATTTGTTCACGTCCTTGTGATCCCCCCGTGCTCTGTATCCAACTGCTACTCGTGCTTCTCCGTGTTGCCTGTTTCTTTTCCCTCCTGGTAGGTTTGCACACTTGGGTGTCATGATTTTTAATTGTCTGTTTGTGCACTGGTGTATTCTCCCTGTCTCTCTGTGTATTTTAGTCTTGTGTTAATTCTAGTTTTGGTGTATTAGTTTCTTGTTAGTTCTTATTAGTTTCTTCATGCTTAGTTATTTCTTTCTAGTTCAAATTATTACTTTGTATTATTTTAATTAATTGTTTCAGTCTTACATTAAAGACTTGCCTTTTGTTAAATTCATCTGTGTCTCTGCGTGTGGGGTTTCTGTCTCTCTCTCTCTCTCTCTCTCTCTCTCTCTCCCTTTGGTTAATTACCCAGCCCCCTGACAAAGACATCTGTCAGCAGTGTGGCTTTTTCACCTATGATACCAGAAAAACCGTCAGCAGTGTGGTTTCTTATCATACGGCAACAAGGCACAATATAGTAACTGTAAGTCATATATGAGGACCCAAAACTGCAACATTAGATTTATGTGAGGACAGGGGAAAATGGGTCGCAGAGAGGACAGCAGACAAAAAGGGAACTGTGGGTTCGAAAGGGCAACTGCTAAAGGAACTGAAGGGTCAAGAGGGCGACTGCCATCACAATTCCCCCTTTTGATCCAAAGGATCAACATAAGATGATAGCAAAAACAAAATTACAATACAAAAACAATACTTAACATTAACAACTTATAAAAAACCTCGGAAATATAATCAAAACGTATCACCATTAAACAGTTTCAGACTGAACACTTTGAGCTGGTTTCTTGCTTGATAAGTAATGGTAACAGAGAAAAAATATATACATACACTCAAGGGAGAGTGCAATGCTGTGTTTGTAGAGGACAGGCTCTTATACAATGTACAAAGCATAGTGGGTGTGGAGAAGATTAAACAACAGTATCAAGGTCAGAATCAGACGCATATCTGTGGGGTCGTTAAGGACCCTCCTAACGACGATAACAGGGGAATGCAAAAGCGGTGGTCGTGTCGTTGTGTCAGGTGCGGGTGTGGTTAGGTGAGAGTTGTCATCTGACATGGCATGGATTCTATGTGTTGTTTGTGTGGGTGCGGTGCTCTTCTTCCTGTTGGCAAGTTTAGTAGAGGCAGCAGTGTAACTGCGTACGTCACAAAGATGCCCAAGGAGTTGCAACAGGTGCTAGTCACCTGAGCGCATCCTCAGCACTCCCGGCGGTTGTCTTTTTAGCACGATCTGTGGAAAGAAATAACAGTCTATGGTGGTAGCTTGGCACGCTACTTGAAGCAGTAAGAGCGCTATTTCACCTCTTACTGAACTTGGAGGCTTGGCACGCCTCTTGTCGCAGGAGGGAGCGCTATTTCACTTCACCCTGAATGGCAGTGTTGTCTGGTTTTGGCAAGGGATCAGGAGGAGGAGGAACCTTCCTGCAATGGGATGCGTGGATCCAGGTCGCCCTCTCAGTGACCTTCACAGCCGTGTGGGTCACCAGCAGGACCTGGAATGGACCCTGCCACCTCTTGTGCTTCCAGCTTTTCCGCCGGAAGTCCTTCATCACCACGTAGTCACCGGGTTGGAGTTGGTGGAGAGGGGTGTTGGCAGGAGTGGGAAGGGCAGCTGTCACCTGCCTTCTGATCTCTGCAAGATGTTTAGTCAGATCTGTACAGTAGGTTAGCATTGCATCTTCACACTGTGTTGTAGATGGAGCAGGGGCCTTGGAGGCTGCCACTCCTACAAAAGGAGGGGCTGCAAACAGTATTACATAGGGACTGAGGTTAGTTTTGGGTGGCTTGCACATCCTCATGTACATCAGCACTAGAGGGAGTGCTTTTGTAAATTTCTCCACTGTGGGACAAATAAAGGAATATCTTATCTTGTCCATGGGAGGTTTGTGTCTTCACAACACTTTGCCAGTTTGTTCTTTAGAGTACCATTTTCACGCTCCACAGCGCCCCCACTGGCTGGATGGTAAGCACAGTGTTTCCTTGCATCTATGCCTAGATAGATGGAAATTTCTGAAATGGCCTGATTGACAAAGTGGGGACCATTTCCACTTGAGATTTTTGTTGGGAGGCCCCATCTTGGAATAATTTCAGTGAGTAGGGCCTTTGCTACTACTGATGCAGTATGTTTTGAGGCTGTGAAGGTTTCAACCCATTTGGACCACATATCTACCATTACTAGACAGTGGGACTTGCCTTCTGATGGAGAGAGTTCAATGAAGTCCATCATCAGGTGTTCAAATGGTCTGATTGGAGGTGGATGTGCAGCCTGTTGGATAGGCTGTATTGCTCTTCCTGCATTGTGTGTAGCACAAATGACGCAGGCTTGGCAATACTTTTGAGCATAGGTTGAAGAATCATAGCCTGCATCCCCCCTTTTGATACATGGTCTAACTCATGCATCAACATGGCATTGTGAGGGAACAGACTAGAAGGCAGGCAGGAGTTATTATTAGGACCAATCCAAATACCACTATTATTGGTGGCACCAGCGCTCTGCCACAGCTTCTTATCAGAAGGGGAGGCGAGAGACTGCACTGCTGAGAGTGAATCAGGAACCAAGACCAAGCTGTGTGTGCGTGTGAAGGCAGGGTATGGGGAAGTAGGGAGGAGAGAAGCTGCTTTAGCAGCTGCATCCGCTCGAGCATTTCCTGCAGAAACAGGGTCAGAAGAGAGCAGCACATTTACATACAGCAATGGCAGATGGTAACAAAATGGCTTCCAATAAATCAGCAGTGAGTGTGTGGTGTAGAATGGGCTTGCCATCAGATTTGAGGAATCCTCTGTGTTTCCAAAGAGTGCCAAAGTCATGAGCAACTCCAAAAGTGTACCTGGAATCAGTGTAGATGGTGACAGACTTACCTGCAGCCAGTCGGCAAGCTTCAGTAAGAGCAATAAGCTCAGCTGCCTGTGCAGACATGTGAGCAGGGAGAGATGATGATGTAACGACATCATAGTCAGAACATACAGCATATCCAGACCTGCAGTGGCCAGTGTCAGGATCACGTGAGGCAGAGCCATCAACGTAGAAGACAAGGTCAGAGTTAGCCAGAGGTGTGTCGGACAGGTCAGGTCTTGGAGAGCAGACAGCTGAAAGCTCGGCCATGCAGTCATGTGGTTCCCCATCCTCCGGGAGGGGGAGAAGAGTGGTAGGATTTAAAACATTACATCTCTTAATAGTGACATTGGGCATATCAACAAGACAAGTGTGATACCGCAAATGTCTAGCAGAAAAGAGATGAAATGTTTTCTGCTCAGAAATGATTAGTGTTACAGCATGAGGCACAAGAAGAGTAAGGGGAGCATAACCAACTATGTCCCTGGAGGCCACTAGGGCCTTTTCAGCTGCTGCAACTGCTCTGAGACACCGAGGCATACCTGCAGCTACAGGGTCAAGTTTCCCTGAGAAGTAGGCCACTGGGCTGAGCTTGTCTCCATGAGGTTGCAAAAGAACACAAATCATGCAACCTGAACGTTCATCCACGGTCTGGGTGAAAGGTTTACATGGGTCGGGAATTCCCAGAGTGGGAGGAGACAGGAGCTGGAGTTTGAGACTCAAGAATGCATCTTCTGCTTCCGGAGTCCACTCGCCAGGTGAGTGAGATGTCTTCCCAGGACCATAGCATATAGCCCGAAGAGGTTTTTGCTTCTCCGAGAAATGTGGAACAAAGGAGCGGCAGTATGAGCACATACCAAGAAAGGAAAGCATCTGCTTCACAGTCACAGGTTTGGGAATAGTTTGAATGGCAGAATTTGTTTCTGAGACATAGTTTTGCCCTGGCTGGAAATCATGTGTCCTAGGAACGTAACTTCCTGTTTCACAAACTGCAGTTTTGAGAGGCTGGCTTTATGACTTTCCTGTGCCAAATGTTTAAGCAGTTTAACTGAATCTGCAATGCACTGCTCCTTGGTCGGTGAGCAGATCATGAGGTCATCCACATACTGCAGCAGCGCAGTAAGATAAGATAAGATAAACCTTTATTAATCCCGGGAAACCTCTGTACCCTCTCTGAGCTGCAGAGGGGCGAGGGTGGTGCAAAGGGCTGCATTGTAGATGGTGGGACTTTCAGAGAATCTCTGACATAAGCGAGTAAATGTGTAGCCCTTCCCATTAAACTGAAACGCAAACCAGAACTGGGAGTCTTTATCTATGGGAACACTGAAGAATGGATTTGAGAGATCGACAACAGAGAACCACTTAGAATCAGCAGGAACCTGAGTCAACAAAGTGTATGTGTCAGGAACCCCAGGTCTTAGTCTGTTTCTGTGTTTCGTGTTGCATGCTTTTCAGTTGAGCACTTCCTGTTTTATTTTGGCATGTTTAACCTCTCCTCTCATTCCAGAGCACAGCACTTCCTCTCCTGCATGCTCCCGCCACTACGTTTGAGCACCTCCCCCGACCTTGATTCTGCACCACTCACCTGAGTCTCATCGTGATTCCCCTGCCCTGATTGTGTCCACCTGTGTATAGTCAATCACTCACTCACTTGTATATAATGTGTCTTCCCCATTCCCTCAGACTTGCCAGATCATCTTGTGCTTCATGTCGAGAGTTCCAGCGTTTCTACCCAGTGAGTTTATGCCTACCAGTGTTTTGATCTCCGCCTGTTTAACTGACCTAGCCCTTAGTCTGCCATTTTGGATGTGTTTTCCCAATTGCTTGATTCCTGTGTACTGACCAACTGATTGTAATAAAGACACCGATTATTGCCAACGACCTGTCGCCTCTGTGTTTGCTCTGGAGTCCTCTGCCGCCGTTGATCAGATCCTTAACAGTATGGATTTGGAATGTTTGGAGTTCTGGCATGAATGGCTGCATTCACTGCCTTCAAGTCCTGAACAAATCTCCATTCAGGTGGGGCTGGAGGTTCTCTGTATTTCTTGACAGGGAAGATAGGTGTACATACAGGAGAGTCATCACATGGAATAATGACGCCTGCTTCCAGCAATGAGGTGAAAACTGTTGTAATACCGTCAATGGCCTCTTGACTCAGTGGGTATTGGTGTCGTTTGGGCCTATAGTCAGACTTTGGAGTGACAACAACAGGTTCACAGTTATTTATCAGGCCTGCGTCATATTTCCCTTTCTCCCATAGGGATGGAGGGACATCATTAAGGGCGTGATGAATATCAGATGCACTCAATGAAATGGGTGTGCCTTCGGAGTCACGGTCTGCATCCTCTAACAGATAGACAGACATGAGAGACGAAAACTTAAGTTTGCAGTTAGTTTTGAAAACTCCCCCCTTTGGTGAATACAATACAAGCGAGTCAGGACTGGGTTGCCAATCAGTCAAAGAGGTGCATGCTTTAACCCATGGGCCCAAATCTCTCCATTGTTCAAATTTGGATTTGGAAAGAGAGATGTGTGGATAGGATCCTTTGATGAAAAATAGGAATTGTTGGCCAATTGTCAAATCAACAGATAACACACATCTTTCTTGTGTCCAATAGAGAGTCTCAGTTTTCAGTGAGTCGTTAACATCAGTGTAGAAAAAGTCTTCATAGTCACGGTCAGGGTAAGGCGAAACGTGTGACGTACAGTGGACAGCCTCAGCTCGCAAAACGTGCACTGACAGGCTGACCAGTGCATGTGCACGATCCATAAGTGGCTTAGCAATCGCTAAGGGAACCTTCCATTGGTAGACATAGAGCAAAGATGGAGAAGTCTGGTACTTAGCCAAAACATAGGCTTCCTCTGGGTTGTCATCAGGGGGAGTTAGTGAGGAACCTCTCCGCACGGCTTTAACGCCATCTGGTGTCGAGATGAGGTCCACTCCCAGAGTCATCATCAGGTCCCGTCCCATGAGGTTGAATGGACAGACAACAGATAACACAAAAGAGTGTTTTACTTTACTCATAGGATCAGGATGAGTCCACATTACATGGACAGTGAATCTTTCCAGCACTTTGTTTCCACATGCATCAATGGAGAGCATACCCCTACCACTGAGTTTGATGTCAGGAAAAATAGATTGTTTTTCTTCTTCACTTGTGATTTCTTTTCTAAATAATCAATTGCTTCTGTTAACAGTTTGTGTTGCTGCAGCGGTGTAAGCATGTGTGTGTGTGTGTATGTGTGTTCTCACTTCCCTTGTTATGGTCATCTGGGCTGGGTGTCTGGGCAACGGGCACATCTCTCGCTGCTCCTCCCCCTGCCGACGGTCAGTTGGACATCTGGTTGTTGTTCCCACTGAAGCCGTCAGGAGCGCCTCTGGATCCACCACGGCCACGGCCTCGTCTGGAGTATGGGCAGTCCTTCACCCAATGTCCCTTCTGGCCACAATTAAAACATGTGTCATAGTCATTTTGAGGCTGACCTTGTGGACCAGGGCGTGGAGTCTGGCTCTGCCAACATCCTCTTCCTCTCTGCATGCCTCTGCCTCGCTGTTGCTGCACAGGAAGTGGTTGCTGTGGTGACGTCACAGTTGCTGCTTGCTGGTTGAGCAGCTGGAGTTGGGCCTTGTGTGTGACGTCCTTGCTGCGCTTCTTGTCTGCCTCAGCCTTCTCCTGTAAACGTCTGTGTGCATGTTTAGCATGTCTTACCATTTCAGCCAGGCGCACGGATGATTCAGTGTGGCCAATACAAGAGTCTCTCTCACAGCATGGCTGACGTCAGGCAAGAGCCCTTCCAGGAACTGATTCTTCAGTAGGCTTTCATAAGGGGACATTTCATGACCTGAATAGTCAGCAGGTTTAGTGACACCACTGTGATCATCAAATACCTGTTGGAGGCAATGCATATACTCTTCAACAGGCTCGTCCCTCTTCTGGACACAGGCATGGACCTTAGAGAGATCACTGCGGAGAGGGAACTGTTGTTTAATAGCATCAACCAGTCTATGAACTCAGCCTTTGTACCTGCTGTTGTCTGTTCCGTCGTCCTGAGCATCAGGCCAGTCAGGTGAGGTGGGTTGCAAGGGGCCAGTGAAGTGTTCTCTGATTTTGGCAAAGTCAGTTGGAGTCAGGTGACGCATCATGACCCGACCCATTTCAGTTGTGGTTGGGGTAAAGTCTCTGATGAAGTCTAGGACGGCCTGTCCCAAGACTTGGCCACCTTTGGTTACGGGTGGGAGGTGTGCAGCAGCTTCCACGATGTCAGCTGATGTCCATGGGCGGAAGACAAAGCCTGGTTGGTTGTTGGCCCCCATCACTTGTACCATTGGTAGCTGGATTATCTCCCCTCCAGCAATGCCTTGTTCCTCCCCTCCCCACGGTGAACCAGTTATGGCAGAATAAGCTTGTGAACTCTATCGTGTCAGCAATGACCTGTCATCCCCTGGTCTGAGGCGTGATGAAATTGGGCCCGCCAATGGTGTGTCAGGCTGGGGAGTCAATGACGTGGTTGCACCAGCAGGGGGAGACAGAGAGAGACACTTGAGGGTGTGGTCGGAGCAGAGGCAGAGAGGGAGGTATCAGGAGAGGAGGGAGTTGGAGCTGGAGTAGGTGATGCAGGCGAGACTGGAACAGGAGGAGGGACCCCATCCTGAGCCGGGTTGTAGGGAGGAGGAGACAGGTCGAGAAGTGGATCGGTGCACAGAGGCCCACCATGACCTGTGAGAGTGGGGTATAGAGATGCATATTTACTCTTAGGCTTTGATTCTTTTTTCTTTTCTCCCTTTTCATCATTCCCTACTTTCAACATTGTCACTGTTTGACATAACCTTCTCCTTTCTCTAGTTTCACATTCTTCTTCCCACTGCTTCAGACACTTTTCTTGTAACTCCATCTGCTGTACCTTTTCTACTTTAACCTTCCCTTTGGACAGTAATTTGTCCTTTTCCTTTTGCAAACTTTCTCTTAACTGTACCAACTGATTTTCTGCTGGAACCGGGAAAACCATGTCTTTCAACCCAGTATTGCAAACATTCACAACATTCAGGACCATACTTCTTTTTCATGTCTATCATTATAGGACTGTCCGGATCACATTGTTCAGTTTTATTTCCACAGGTGCCCATTGTTCACTTGTAAAATCCAATTATCACTGTACTTATGAAATTAACTTACTCAAAATATACAGGGTATATTTTATTGTCTCAGACTTAAAACAAGAAATTTACACAAGTAACCTGTCGACTGTCTCACAGGACTTTAAGCTGTTCTTGACAGGACTAACCCTCAACTACCTCAAGGGACTTTAACCCTTTCTTGACAGGAGTAACCCTCGACTGCCTCAAGGGACTTTAACCCTTTCTTGACAGGAGTAACCCTCGACTGTCTCAAGGGACTTTAACCCTTTCTTGACAGGAGTAACCCTCGACTGCCTCAAGGGACTTTAACCCTTTCTTGACAGGAGTAACCCTCGACTGCCTCAAGGGACTTTAACCCTTTCTTGACAGGAGTAATTCTAAGTGGGGCTTAAACCCACTACTCGTATACTAATAAATGATATCAGTGAACAGGAAGTAAAGCAGGACAATGATGAAGATCACAAATTTTCTACTCCACAGGCTCAGAAAAACAATATTTCCTAATTCATTTAAGTAATGTATGAGGCCCCGGGCTTAAACCGGCACTAGCTCTTAGTACTAATAAATGATATCAGTGAACAGGAAGTCAAAGCCCCCATGGACAATGATGAATTTGTTGGGGGGGGGGGGCTTTTTTTCTTTTGGCACTCCCCAGGTGCCCCTGAGCAAGGCACCAAACCCCCAACTGCTCTGGGCGCTTGTCAGGAGCAGCCCCTTCACTATCACATCTCTCCATTGACATTTATATGTACTTGTGAACTGTACTGTGTGAACAACAGAGTGTAAAACTGAATTTCCCCACTGTGGGACTAATAAAGGAATATCTTTCTTTTCTAACTTTCTTTCAGTTAAGTTATTCATAGAACTTAATTCATTACGGTTATCAGAATTAGAAATAATCATTCAGTTTAATTACCTTAATTTGCTTTAGCAATTTATAAACTTTAGGAAATGGAACTTCAATGTTTCAATGGTTCAATGGACCGTAGTTGTTCGTCTGGATCATCTCGGAGTCAGTCAGTCGATCTCAGGAGACCGGTCCTCTCTTCTCCTTAATTTTTGCTGGAGGTAGAGGATGATCCTGGAGTCCAGGTGGCCGCCACCGGTGTCCTGTTGATCCCGACGGACCCTCGGACAATCCTGTTTGTGACGCCAAGTTGTGGTGGTTAAATCTTGTCACGGTGAGATGGAGAAATTGCTTCGTTGTTGGAGTACAAGCAAAAGAGATTTATTCAGGTTGCAACCAGGAGAACACAGTGTACAGAGTCTGGGGTCTGCAACAGAGTGATCTACAGATTGAGGAAACAGCTACTATTATAGGGGAAGAATAAATGAGTGTGTATTGGATAGGTGGGTAGAAGACATCTGTCAGCAGTGTGGCTTTTCACCTATGATACCAGATAAACCGTCAGCAGTGTGGTTTCTTATCATACGGCAACAAGGCACAATATAGTAACTGTAAGTCATAAATGAGGACCCAAAACTGCAACATTAGATTTATGTGAGGACAGGGGAAAATGGGTCGCAGAGGGGACAGCAGACAAAAAGGGAACTGTGGGTTCGAAAGGGCAACTGCTAAAGGAACTGAAGGTCTCAAGAGGGCAACTGCCATCACAAAATGTTTTTTCGATCCTTCACTCACATCCAAAGGAAGTGAACGGGAAGCAAATGTTTTTTTTTTTTTTTTTTTTTAGTGTCACTCATAATAATAATACAATAACAGATCAGAAGTCCAGCCATAACGTGACAATGAAGAAGTGTTTTTTACTGATGTTCATCTACTGTTGTGATGAGCAACAGTTGTGACTTACTTTGCCAAATAAATGAAAAGCATGTTCAAATTGAAATTGGAAATTTGCCTCCTTGCTGTACCATAAATGTACTGAACCAAAAACTGTGACACCAAACTGTGAAATGAACCGAACCATGAATTTTATGAACCATCCCAACCCTTGTAAGCACACGTGTGATGTAGCATAGAGCTCGTGCCGGGTGGTGCCACCTCACATACAGTATGTGAACCCCAAACAATTAAAATTATACTATATATAATCCATGACACATTTAATGTAATAATTTCATTTCTAATGGAAAGTTTCTCAGCTGTCCCAGACACTGCATCTTTGTGTCCCAAAAAAGGAAAAAAATAAGTAATTGTAGAGTATGTCGACAAAAGAAAAAAATCACAGTATAGTATGCTGAAAAAAGTATAAAGAGTCAGAGTAAAGTAAGTCAGAAAAAAGGTCATAGACACTGTATCGGATGGACTGCCCTGTTCTTGTGTTCCTCTTCAGGACAGGAACACAACATTCCTCATGTCAGGAAAATATAAACAAGAGGTGATTTCAGACAGAACTAACATGCCTTGGTATGACATTAGACCTTTTGTCCTCAAGCCATCACTCTGAGACATGAATCTGTAGGTGCCTGGATCCACCGCTCCCCAGGAGATAACAGTTTTACGACGGTGTGGCAGGGCTATAAGGCCATCTGAGTCAACACAGACCGATAGGCCTGGTTAGTTTCAACATGACCTGTGAATTCAAAGGACCATTTGTTTCTACTCCGGTACCACTGAATCAGTGATGGATCCACAGGGCCACCTAGCAGCATGGACGGTAACAGCAACAGCCTGCTGATTGAACTGTTTCAGAGTGACATTTGAAGTTGGTGTTAGATTAAAACTACTCAGGGTATTATCACTAATACCCCTAATGTCAACACCTGCTTTATTATTGTTAATGGTATTAATATAAGATAAGATAAGATAAGATGAACCTTTATTAATCCCCGGAGGGAAATTCGGGTGTCTTAGCAGCAGCAACAGTACAGATAAATACAGTACAGTAAAAAGTAAAAGAGAAGGTGCAGTGAATGAAATAAGGTGCAATGAAGAAAATTGACAGTAAAATAAATAACAGTAACAGTAATAAGTAAAGTGCAGCAGGTGGTGAGTATTGTATATGCACAGCATATGTATATGTAATGATATAACTATATGTAATATATACATTTGGAATAAATATGGAGCAGATGATCAGAGTCACATGGGGGTCAGGCCTTGGTTATGGAGCCTGATGGCCACCAAAAGAAAGGACTGACCCAGACGGTTTGTAGTGTGCCGAGGGGGGATCGGTCTCTGGCTGAATGTACTCCTCATCTGGACCAGTTGGTCAAAGAGGGGGTGGGAGGGGTTCTTCAGAATAGACTCCAGCTTCCTCCTGGTCCTCCCCTCTGCCACCACCTCCAGACTGTCCAGCTCACATCCAACCACAGACCCAGCCCTCCTCACCAGTTTGTTCAGTTTGGTGGCATCTCTGGTGCTGATGCGGCCCCCCCAACACACCACGGCGAAGAACAGAAAGCTGACTACTACAGACTGGTAGAACATCTGAAGTAGCCTGTTGCACACGTTGAAGGTCCTCAGCCTTCTCAGGAAGAATAGTTTGCTCTGTCCCTTCCTGTAGAGGGCCTCGGAGTTGTTGGACCAGTCCAGTTTACTCTCCCCCCCCCCCTTCCTGTAGGGCCTCGGAGTTGTTGGACCAGTCCAGTTTATCGTTTAAGTGAACTCCCAGGAACTTGTAGTTGTCCACTACCTCCACCTCCTCCCCACGGATGGTGATGGGAGTAGGGGAGCTCTTCCTCCTCTTCCGGAAGTCCACCACCAGCTCTTTGGTCTTACCAATATTGAGCTGTAGGTGGTTGATGTCGCACCACCTTACAAAGTTCTCCGCAAGTGTCCTGTACTCCTCCTCGTTGTCATCTGTGATGCAGCCGACGATGGAGGAGTCATTGGAGAACTTCTGCAGGTGGCATGTTCCGGAGTTGAAGCAGAAGTCGGAGGTGTAGATGGTGAACAGGAACGGTGACAGCACAGTTCCCTGGGGAGCACCGGTGTTGCTCAACAGCACGTCAGACAGGCTGCCCTGCAGTCTGACATACTGTGGTCTGCTGGTGAGGTAGTCCGTAATCCAGTCCACCAGGTCGTGGTCCACCTGCATAGCTGAGAGCTTCTCAGCTAGCCGGTGTGGTTGGACTTTATTGAATGCACTGGAGAAGTCGAAGAACATGATTCTCACTGTGCTCTGCGGCTTCTCCAAGTACGTGTAGGCTCTGTGGAGCATGTAGATGATGGCGTCGTCCACGCCAATGTTTGCCTGGTATGCAAACTGAAAAACATGTGTTGCATTGGCCGGGAATCGAACCCGGGCCTCCCTCAAATTCTCAAATCACAAGTATATTTTACAGATGTGATGCCTCAGGCAGAATTGCTATGTATAATTATTGTGATTTGATAAGACATGCTTAAATATTGCTTAAATGATCCTTAAACGATGCTTAAATATTCTATCAGAATGTTTCTACAACATGTGTTACATACTACTACTACTACTTCTGAAGTCTTTTGTTTTCAGTTGACTCCAGTTTTCTCCTTCTCAGTGAGCGAATATCAATCAATGGGCTCAACTTCTTTCTTGGTAAGAAAAGTGGGAGACTGACTACAGTCCCCTTTTATTGGTATCCAAGAGCCGAGTCACCAGGTGAATCTCTCCGAGCATCTTGCCACAACGCATCCCACCCAGACGGCGTGTCATAGGAGGGAGAGAGAGACTAATTAATTACCTCCGCCAAGGAGGTTATGTTTCGGCGTTTATTAGTTAATTAATTGATAACTGAGCTAGAGTGAATCAGATTGTTACAAAAAATATTGTACCTATGCATGAACAAGAAAATGTATGCAAAATATTCAAAGCAAAAGTGTTTAAAGCGGAAAATGTCCCCTGTTACACTGAATCAGGTAATGACATAATTTATTTAGGCAATCAGCCTGATTTCAAATAGGACTTTGTGTGACTTCCTGTTTGATTGTGAAATCCTAATCCTCCCTCTCGTTTCAATGCACTTCACTTCCTGCTTGCATGCTCCCCGCCCCTTGGAATGAATGACTGCACTGACCTAGTTTCGTCTCCACTCACCTGCGTCTGATCGTCTTCCCCGCCCCTGATTGTGTTCACCTGTTCATAGTTAATCACTCCCCTCACGGGTATTTAAGCTGTGCTCCCCTGCCCTACTGGGCCAGTTCGTTTTGATCACTTGTGACTTACCTACCAGCGTTTCTTCCTAGTGTTATCCACTTCCGTGTACCGACTATTCCGCCTGTTAATTCGACCCTGAGTTTTGCCTGCCTGCCAGTCTGGATCTGTCTGCCTCCGCTGATTGCCTTCCTGTGTACCAACCTTTTTGTGGTAATAAAGACCCAGCGTTTTTGCAAACTGCCTGTCTGTCGAGTTGTGCATTTGAGTCCTGTTCTGCCTGCCCACCGCGGCGTTACACTTTGCTTTAATTTATAGCCAAAGGGCTTCTTTAGGACTGCAACCAATGAGTCCTAGTATGATTAATCGGCAAGTTACAACAAACAACTGATTATTGACTATTTTTTTTCCTTTATAGAACACAGAGTTCTGAAAAATTAGTAAGAAATGCAATCACCACTACCCAGACTGATAGACATATTTAAAATGCATGACTGAACAGACCAGAGGTCCAAACAAAAAAAGAATTTGTTAATAAGAAAATAAACTGTTCAGGTAGCTAAAGTAACAACATCAACTCTGAAATGCATCTGTACATTTGTCTTCCTGCCGACGTACGTCATCATCAAACTTGGATATCGGTTGGAATTCCACCTTGGATGGAAATCAACCGCTATGGGGGGGATATGTAGCGGATGATGACTGAGAGATGAAGAATATTAAGTGTGATAATGAAAATATTGATGAATCCACAGTACACATCTTAACTTTTACATCCTTCCAGAAACTGATTGTTTGACCTCTCAGGGCTCTAAGTGGTGAGACTCTTCATTTCCAACCAGCCTGGTGAATCTCACCAGATAACAACCCAGTCTGGTCCTGACCAGATGAAGGTTTCTGAGGTCAGAGACCTGGTCTTTCTCTGGCAGAGAAGTGGTGAAACACAGACACATTATGGAGGCAGAACAATCTAATTCTGACATTACAGTCTACATGAATTGATGTGTTATGCTTTACTAACATGTGCTCTAGTGGCAGGAAGTTGTTGACATAAATTCAATCAAAGCAAGTTAAAATAGTTGCTTGTTGTAGAGACCAACCTTCTCTTTTATGCTAATCATTTCATTATATCTGTCTGCATCAATACTTTACATGTGTATCTTATTCACAAATTTATAGGGGATCTTAAACATAAAGTTGGGTGCACACTAATGCCTAGTTAATGTTATATTTGATATATATGTTAATCTACGGTAGTTGAAGTGTATTACACCATTTTATGTTGATTGTAAACCATACATAAATTGGTTCATATTATTACACATGCTCAGAACCGATAGAACTAATTTCCTGATAATCAACTCTGTTCACAAGATTCATCTGTGTGACGTAATTGTTTGATTCATTTTAATTCAGTTGATCTGTCACGACTGGGTACAAATCAGGCTTGGACTCAACAGCAGACTTGGACAGAGGGATGATAAAAACAATCAGCGTCTTTCATCAAAAACTCAGGTCGGTACACGGTAGAGCAATAAACTAGCAAACAAATCCAAAACGGCAGGCAAAAGGGCAACGTCAAAAAACAAGCAGAGAAAGGCATGAGTAGTCAAAACACGAGGAAGATTGCTGGTACGCTTTTCACAGGGAACAAGACGAACTGGCACAGAAGGAAGAGAGAAGGGAGCACACATTAAATACTAGTGAGGGGAGTGTCTGACGAGGCACAGGTGGACACAATCAGGGCGGGGAGAAGACAATCAGACACAGGTGAATGGTGTTGGAAACTAGGTCAGGAGGAGGTGCTCAAACGAAGTGAAGCGAAGTGAAGTGATCTGAAACAAGAGGGAATGTTAGAATACAAAATAAAACAGGAAGTGCAAACAAAGAACATGCAACAGAGACACAGAGTCTAAGACCTAACAGTCCTTACATTGTCAAGTTTTATTCAGTGATTGATGTCTTGTGTTTGGTAAGTATCTGAAAGAGATGAAGCCCAGATTTCAAAGATGGAAGATTTAATGCTGAAACAAGTCAATTAGTTTAATCTAACAGAAGTTTTACTAAAGAATAAGAATAGTTTTTCAGGTGGGAGGAGAATCCTGTTCTCCTGCCAACTAAACGGCGCACCCCCTTTCTCAACTGATAATAAGAAGCTTCATACCTTTAGTCAAAGGGGTCTTTCTGGGGCTTCAGGCTCCTCGGGGTTGTTCAGCTCTTAGAGCTGACGGCTGAAACAGCCAGCTGCTGAAGCCTGAAGCAGCTCCGCTGTATCTACGTACTGGTGAATCCCAGCCATTGTGAAGAGAGACTTAAAGATTTTTTCAAAAAAAAAAAAAAAAAAAAAAAAAAAAAAAAAAAAAAAAAAAAAAAAAAAAAAAAAAAAAAAAAAAAATTAAAAAACCCAATATTTATAAAAAAAAAAAAATATATATAAAAAAAAATAAATTAAAAAAAAAAAAATTATTTTAATTTTTTTTATTTTTATTATAAAAATATTATTTATTTTTTTTTTTTTTTTTTTTTTTTTTTTTAATTTTTTTTTTTTTTTTTTTTTTTTTTTTTTTTATTTTTTTTTATAAAAAAAAAAATTCATTCATTCTATCTATCTTTTTCATCCTTTTTTCCTTTTATGTTGGGGGTGACCGTTCCTTCCTGAATTATGAAAGGGGGTTCACCAAATACCTAAAAAACCCAAAAAAACCCCCCAAACAAAGGAAAACATCAAACCCCACACAAAAGTCCCAACCAATCAACCTCCCCTCTAGCTGTGAGGCAACAGCGCTACCCACTGCACCACCGTGCAGCCAGAGGTAGAGGCCAAAAGAATAAATAAGATGTTCTTCACTCAACCAGAGAAGCAACAGCAGCCAGTCAGACCCACCAAGAGCTAAGATGGAAAGATACTGGAAGGGCATATGGGAAAGACAAGCATCACACAACACCAATGCCCAGTGGCTAGTGGAACTAAGAACTGACCACGACTACCTCCCAGAACAAGAACCAGTAACCATCTCAATAACAGACATCCAAGAAAGAGTGTCAAAGAAGAAGAGCTGGACAGCTCCGGGCCCCGATATGATCCATACATACTGGCTAAAGAAGCTAACAGCACTCCATGAACGCCTAGCAGCACAGATGAACCAGCTGCTAAGGGCTGGACCCACCCAGAGTGGTTGACTGAAGGCAGCACTGTCCTAATCATGAAGGACCCTCAGAAGGGACCCATCCCATCCAACTACCGACTGATAACCTGTCTCTGTACAACATGGAAGCTCCTGTCAGGCATCATGGTGGCTAAGATGAGTAGGCATATGGATCAATACATGAGCAAAGCACAACAAGGAATTGGCAGTAACACCAGAGGAGCCAAGCACCAGCTACTGGTTGACAGAGTAGTCCACAGAGACTGTAAGAACAGGCAGACCAACCTGTGCACTGCCTGGATTGACTACCAGAAAGCCTACGACTCAATGCCACACATATGGATACTGGAATGTCTGGAACTATACAAGATCAACAGGATACTAAGAGCCCTCATCAAGAATTCAATGGGAATGTGGAAGACAACCCTAGAGACCAACTCCAAGCCAATCGCCCAAGTGAACATCAGGTGTGGCATATACCAAGGGGATGCACTATCACCACTGCTGTTCTGCATAGGACTGAACCCCCTCAGCCAGATCATCACAAAGAGTGGCACGGATACCGTTTCCGAAGTGGGGCAACAATCAGCCACCTGCTCTACATGGATGACATCAAGCTGTACGCCAGGAATGAGCGAGAAATCGACTCACTGATCCACACCACCAGGATCTACAGCGACGACATAGGGATGTCATTCGGCTTGGACAAATGTAGCCGGATGGTATCAAAGAGAGGCAAGATGATCAGAACTGAGGGGGTGGACCTACCAGAGGGCAGGATAGAAGACATCCAAGACAGCTACAAATACCTTGGTATCCCACAGGCGAATGGAAATCATGAGGAGGCTACAAGGAAGTCAACCACAGCTAAATACCTCCAGAGAGTAAGGCAAGTCCTGAGAAGTCAGCTGAATGGGAAGAACAAGGTCCGAGCCATCAACATGTACGCACTACCAGTCAGATACCCTGCTGGGATCATAAGCTGGCCAAAGGAGGAGATAGAAGCCACAGATATCAGGACAAGAAAGCTCCTCACCATGCACGGAGGGTTTCACCCCAAGTCCAGCACCCTGAGGCTGTACACTAAGCGGAAAAAGGGGGGGCCGAGGACAAGTGAGCATCAGAGCCACTGTCCAGGATGAAACATCGAAACTCCAAGAGTACATCAGGAAGATGGCCCCTAAAGACGAACTGCTCAGTGAATGCCTCAGACAGCAGCAGAAACCTGAAGAGACTGAGGAAGCTGAGGAGACCAAATGGAGGGACAAGCCCCTACACGGCATGTACCACCGCCAGATACAGGAAGTGGCTATATATCACAAAGACCTACCAATGGCTGGACAAAGCTGGACTGACAGACAGTACAGAGGCACTGATCATGGCAGCACAAGAACAAGTCCTAAATACAGGGCCATAGAGGCCAGAATCTACCAGAGTAGATCTGATTCAAGGTGCAGGCTGTGTAAAGAAGCCCTGGAGACAGTCCAGCACATAGTAGCAGGGTGTAAGATGCTAGCAGGATCAGCATACATAGAGAGGAACAACTAAGTGGTTGGGATAGTGTACAGAAACATCTGCACCCAGTATGGACTAGAAGTACCCAAATCCCAATGGGACATACCACCGAAGGTGGTGGAGAACAACAGGGCTAAGATCCTGTAGGACTTCAGCTGACAAACAGCTGCTGGCTAACCAACCGGACATACTGGTGGTGGACAAAGAGCAGAAGAGGGCAGTGGTGATAGATGTGGCGATACCAGCTGACACCAACATCAGGAAGAAGGAGCACAAAAAGGTTGAGAAGTATCAAGGGTTGAGAGAACAGCTGGAACAGATGTGGAAGATCAAGGCTAACATGGTCCCCGTGGTAGGAGGAGCACTCGGGGCGGTGACCCCCAAACTGGGAGAGTGAGAGAGATTCCGGGAATTACATCTGAAGCCTCAGTCCAGAAGAGCGGAGTCCTAGGAACAGCTAAGATACTGCGCAGAACCCTCAAACTCCCAGGCCTCTGGTAGAAGAAGAAGAAGAAGATCTACCTTTATTAGTCCCACAATGGGGAAATTCAATTTACACTCTGTTAAACTCATACATGGTACATGCAGACCTGAAACACACATACATGCATTAATGGAGAGATGTCAGAGTGAGGGGGCTGCTCCTGACAAGCGCCCCGAGCAGTTGGGGGTTTGGTGCCTTGCTCAGGGGCACCTCGGCAGTGCCCAAGGGGTAAACTGGCACCTCTCCAGCTACCAGTTCACACTCAGTTTTTGGTCCATGTCGGGACTTGAACCGGTGACCCTCCGGTTCCCAAGCCAACTCCCTACAGACTGAGCTACTGCCGCCCCCAAGGACCCAAGCTTGAGAAGGACACGGATACCACCCTAAGAGGGTGAG